>CM030794.1:28841197-29161197 GCA_018127125.1 Rhododendron griersonianum
CAAAAGTGTTATGGCAACTGACATGGTGCAGCAATTGCCCCACCTATTCTATTGTTCAATACAAAAAACCAGCAAAAAGGTTTACCCAACTTTTACTCAAATGAAACCCACCCTCCTGACTTTTCCTCTTTCATCTGCCACCGTCGACCACCAAAGGTCCACCAAAGGTTTGAAGTGGTCATACACGCACATTATCTCTGCCTGTCTTTAATGTGGTCGTACGCGCACATTATCGGTTTTTGATAAATTTTCCGGGAGTTTATTCGTAAGCCATGGTTTTTGAATGTGTCTTTTACTCCTTTGTTGTTACTTTGATTGATTTTTTACAAATTCTGTCCAAAGTTAAAGCCAATTTATAGCTTCGTACTTATTAGATAGATAGATTGTCGTTGAACCTTTTCAAAAAATTCCCTGGAGAGAGCTGAAACACGCATTTGAGCTCAAGATTGGTTGATTAGGGAAAAAATGCATTTAGTGGGCCCAAAACAGTTTGATCCGAGAGGATGATTAGTAAAAAAATGCATTTAGAGCGCCCAAAACCGTTTGAGCCGAGGGGATGATTAGGAAAAAAATGAATGCATTTAGTGGGCCCACATGAGTATATACATGTTAATTGTTACTCCACTACAGTATATACCCATTCGATTGATTTTTTGAGAATTTAATTATTATTTATCTATCACAATAGGTTAATACTAGAGGCTGGGGCACACGCGATGCGTGTGCAAGTCGGATTTTTATAACGTTTTCGTAAAAATGCTTCCCACTTATTGTTTGATCAAATTTTCACAAACGTTGTGAAAAACCGATTTGCACACGCATCGCGTGTGCCCCAGCCTCTAGTGTTTGCACTAAGGGAGAGGAGGCTTCATGTAACCCAGGAAGATTTCGAAATGGCGGTGGCTAAAGTGATGAAGAAAGATACTGAGAAAAACATGTCGTTGCGGAAGCTTTGGAAGTGATTCTTTCAGTTGGTTGTGTTGTTTCTTCGTCGTTCTGAGGGGTATAAAACCATATACCAGCTCCCTTTCCTGCGGGGGACATCTTCCCTTCTGTTGTACATTCTTTAATAATCTGCATTTGTTCCGAATGTCCATCTATCTTTAGGTTGCTGTTTCCTGAAACTGAAATGCCTGTTGATGACCCGGATGCCACACTCGGATGTTTTTGTAGGTCACCCTCGGTTATGGACACCTTGATTCGTAACTGCTGGAATGTTGATCAAAATGAATCTTATCAAGTTTGAGATTTGAAAATTCACTATTCTCTCGTCCTCTTTCCCTTTTGCCCTCAATCCTTCATCTGTTGGGACTAAAAACTTGTAGATGCAGACCTTTGATGTCCTATTTTGGTGCCGAGTCCGTTAGCAAAACTGTCTTTGAAGCGATAGAAGTGCATAGTTAAAAAATCTAGGTATGCGAAAAAGTGAGCTTGTTTGATTCTCCTGCAATTTTTGGTGTTTCCATATTTGCTTTACAAGCTTTTGGTTGAAACTATTTCTGTTCCGAGGAAAAAATGGTTTGTGGAAACCGAAGTATTGCTGTTGGGGAAAAAAAAACCGAAAGTACAAGTTTTGTTTTTCATAATGAAAGTATAAGTTTGAACAGAGAAAATTATTCTTCAAAAAGTCTAGGAACACACCTTTTGAAGAATCTGAACACAATTGTGTCCATAGCCGTTTATGTTTGTGGGTTCATATGCATCAAATGCCTCTGGATGCAGTGTCTGAGGAGTTGTGTTTTAAACTCGTATTCTTAAAAGCATCTCCGACGAAGGTAGCAAAAGCCAAATAAAACTGCATTTGAAGAGCCACATTAAGCAAGGAAAATATCAAACTTGCTGATACTATTTGGTGCAGCTCTCTCTCTCTCTCTCTCCAACTTTGAAGAGGGAGAAAGCACTCTTCAGATTACCATCTCTTTAAATTTAATATTTGTTATTCGTGAATTGTTGATTTCTTGGGCAAAGTGAGCCCTTTTTTAGAGTAAAAATGTGATAAATAAAATAAAATAAATTTGACTGTATAATTGTTTAACTTGCCACGTAGGTCACCTAAGTACATATTTAATAGGGGTGTACACGGTCCGGATTGGTCCGGTTCTCTAGAAAACCAGTAACCGGACCATTTCAAACGGTTCTAGAAAATTGGGAACCAAAACCTAACCAATATATGAATAAAACCTAACCAGAACCAAACCGTAAGACCGATCCGGTTCTATCCAATAAGCATCCAAACACTTATTAACAATTAAATATGAACTCATAAAATTAAAGAAACAGGAAGATAATCTGCTGGAATAAGAAATGAAGGAAGAAAATAAAAGCTTTCTTAACAAATAAGATTTCATCTCTAAATAAATTAAGTTTAGCTAGCAAGGAAGAGATTAACCTACCAAATTCAAATACATATTTAATTACACATACATATGTATTTCTATATTTATCTTAGCTTTAAACGGTCCGATTCGGTTCTAACCACGGTTCATATATTAATTGAGAACTAGTAACCAAACCAAAATTAACGGTTCTTTTTTTTTGGAACTATAACCTGACCGTAGAACCACAGAACCGGACCAAATAGGACGGTTTGGTCCGGATCGGACCGATTTTACGGTTTGGACGGTTTTCTTGAACACCCATAATATTTAATGTAAAATTTTGCTTTTTTCCAAGACCCAATTTCTCGATTGACAAGATTCGAGGGCAAGAAACCAATCGAAGAATCCAAAGGGCCGAAACACACACCTGAAAGGCCGAAGCCCGAACACCAATTGGGTCAAGTCCATCCTAAAGAACATCCAACCCTAAACCGAACACCTGTCACCCCAAACACATCATTGCCACCCCAACGCCGTTTGCTCCCAAAAGAACACACCAAGTACTTAAAAAATTAGAGTTTAACGGAACGGAACCTTAATGATACCGAGAGGCAAACCTAATCTTCTCACCAACTTTTACATTGTCTTCTTCCTCTAGAAAGTACTAGTAGTACTTGTCAAAAAAAGGAAAAAAGTGAAGTACTAGTAGTATGAATAACGGCTGAAGAAGAAAACGGGTACGGATGGCATTGGGAAAATTTGGAATCAATGTTTGTTGACATATATGGTTTTATACCCCTCAGAACGACGAAGAAACAACACCTTGGTTTGATCTGTTTTTAAGACAACTTCCCACCGGACCAATCACCTTGGTTTCATAATTCTGTGAATCAAAACTAGGGGTGAGCATGGTCCGATTTGGTTCGATTTTATAGTAAACCAAGAACTAAACTGATACCTACGGATTATGAATTTGGAGAACCAAACCAACCCACAAATTCCATAGAACCAAACCATTAAAATACGGTTTGGTTTCGGTTTTAAACCACGGTTTGCTTTGAACTAAGCTATCATCTTAAAAAAATTTAAAATACATAAAATTACGAAGATAAATTAAAAGAAAACTTATATGTATTAAAACCAATTTCATTCGAATTACCAAAACACACTAATATTAACCAACTTATTAAGAGTAGAATACCAACAATTGTTTCAAGTCTTAAACTCAGAAAATGAAATAGTGGTAATTCACTAAAGTAAACCAACTAAGAATACCAACTACCAAATATCTTGGCAAGGAAGGAAAACAAAATATTGCGGTAGATTAATACGATCAATAAATTAGAAAAGTAGTTGAGTGAAGCTCCCATAATTAAATTACATATATAACTATATATATGTGTATGTATGTATTGTGCGGTTTGAATTGGTTTGGAACCATAACCATAAATGTGAATCCATAAACCGAACCATATAATGCGGTTTCTAATTTTTTTAAACCATGACCAAACCATACTACTAAAAAACCGAACCAAACATTTCGGTTTGGATTGGTTTGGACTGGATTCACGGTTTTACGGATTTTTTTCTCACCCCTAATCAAAACCGACTGGTAATTGTAATAAGCCGAACCAAATCATTTTGCATGAAAGTGGCTTGATTCGATTCGATGTAATCGATTTATGCCTTGAAGTGCAATGCTAGTACTATACCATTGTATTTGATTTTGACATGATTGAGAAATAAATTCTAGTAAGTTCAATTGCAATGTTAAAAGAGGTGTAAGAACAAAACAATATTTGCAAATGTGAATTACTGAGGGAAGATAAAGGCTCCGTTCCGCTTTCTTTTTAAACTTTTTTTTTCAAAAAGAATGTAATTTCAAACTCAAATATAATGAAAATAAAAAATAATTTTTAAATAAATAAATAATTTTACCCAAAAATAATAATAAATAATTTTTTAATTTTTTTTTCACCGTTTAAAAGATCTCAATGAGATCTATCAAACAAGATCCATATTGGTAGAAAAATTATTTGCGTAAATATATGATTTTTGAGCTTGAAATTACCTTCCTTTTTCTAAAAGTTCATTTTTCAAAAAACCGGAACGGCACCTAAGAACCTTTCATAATCAAATGCATGATAGAGAAAGTCGAATGTTAATTAGTAATTAACGTTAAAGATTCGGTCAAATCGATCGGTTTTGTTGATTTACGAATCATTTGAACTGCAATCGAACCATAAATCAATTTACATAGTACTTCGAACCTGAACACACCGAAACTAATTGAAAAGCTAGCCGACCAAAATTAGCGGTTTTGGTTTGGTTTGAACTGGCCGTTTCTTTTAGGAGTGTCAATTGGGCGGGTTTTGGCCAAATTAATTAGTTGTAAGTGAGTTGGGTCTCTAATGGGTCATTGACGCATTTAAACCCATTAGTTATGAGGCCAATTACTCATACCCAAATCCGACTCATTTATTTAAAATTAAACCCGACCTGTCTATTAACCCAATTACTTATACATTAAAATTTAAAATGACTAAAATACCTATGTACACTAAAATGACCATATTATTCTTGTACATCTAAAGGACAATACTCATGTACACTATCCCTATGGGCGGCAGAGAACCATTTCATACAATATGCACCAATAATACTCAAAACAGGGTATAAAAAAAAAAGATTAAAAACCTTCTTTTGCTTTTTTTTTTCTTTCTGTACGTGCAAAAAACCTTTTACATTTTGCACTTTCTTGGCCGGAACCATCCTTGTATATATGTTTCAAATTCTGTCCACACTGAAGATGTCTAGCATCTAAATATTTTTCGTAGCGCTTGAAGCAGACTCATCAATCACTTCAAAATCTCCTAATTCTTCCTCCATTGTACCTCTTCAAAATCTTCGTGGAATTAAAAAAATAGTTTCAGGATTAGCCCAAGGAGATAAAAATCGAAGTAGACGTACATACAATCTGCAAAAAGTAGAAAACTAAAATAAAATTGGACCTTTAATAACATCTTGAAAAAACCCAAGAACCCGGAAAATTTGGCAGCATAGAATTCCGGCCAACTCCAAATTAACCCATTCAAATCATGATCATCTTCAAACGAATCAACTACCCGGCCTAGACCGAAACCCGATTTATTGGGATTCTAGAAACAACCAGAATTGGTCCACCAACCACTATTACGACAATTAAAAGATTCAACATTGTTCACAAACACGATAACTAAGTAGATTCAAGAGCAATTCGACGATATATACCAACTAGTGTTAGCCCGTGCCTACAGCACTACGCATTCCGGTTGAAAGTGGATGGCAGTTGTGTAATTTAGGTGAAAACAATGGGTACTTAACCGGGAAGTGGGAGGATGCACTACAGCCTTTGGATCAAATGAATCTAAGCCGTTCTAACAATTTGTCCCCACACCCTTCTGTTTTATAATAGAGATAGATCGACCAGCTAGAATTACGGACATTAGAATTTATTTATTTATTTATTTTTTTCAATCGTCATACATCAGCGGGGGTTAGTAGGGGATGTTAGAGTTAGCACGGAGTCCAGAAGCTATCCATAGCTTGGGACCCAAGGGTATTGCCCCAGCAAGGGGTCGAACCCAGGACTCCCCCTTAGGGGAGATATGACATACCAACTGCACTAGGCAGTGGTTGTCACGGGCATTAGAAATTAGAAAAGAAAATACTGTGTCTAAGTTCGGTTTATACCGAGAGATTGAAAATACACGCAAAATCGTAGTGGACAATTAAATAGGGACGGAGGGAGTACGATACTTTTCTTTTAAAAATCGGTAGATTAATTCTGATTGATACCCAGATCAATTCCTTCATCGATTCGTCTTCGTCAAAATTCGTCTCGTTGTAGTCGATCTCCTTTTCTATCCAATATGCTCACTTTCAATTACGAATAAAGATTCCTTCCATTTTAATCTTATACAGACTCACTAGCCTATTAAAAATAATAAAATTACAACTCGATATAAAATTATGTGCTTTGCCATACAGAATTTGCCAATACAATTAAGATTTCAGAATTTGGTCCTTACAAATTTAATAGTAAAAATACACCCATCTAATGGTAAAACCTTTCCCTCCCGCCACTGCATTTGGGTGGTGAAAACCCCAAGGGGATAAATGAGAAGAAAGACAGAAGGAGGTTAGGGTTTTATTTTTTTTATTGTTCCCAAAGCTCATGTTTGTTTTCCAAAGAAAGTGGGGTTGAGAATCCAAGGTGAAAAATTGTACTGTATAATCCTCACCACAAGTGTTATACAATATCTCATTTCAATCAATCAAATCATAAATGCCTCAAAGTATAACAATGGAGTATTTTCTTTGAGACCACACCATACAATTCGTTTCTGAAATTAACATTCATGCGAGTAAAACATCTAATCTGATGCATAAAACCAAAGAACAATATCATTTTATGGATATACGTACATATGATTTCCTAAAAGAAAGAAATCAAAATAATAACCTATTCTGGGCCTTGACTTCGCATTTCAACGACTCCCCTGCCATTGTCCCCAGCCCTGTTTTTGCAACAATCTCAACCTTCACATTGGGACACCAAATATTTATCCACCGGGCGTCGTCCGAATCCTCCGGTCCCATCCATTTGTTCGGCCACAGCCTCCCCTTTGCTTTCACGTCAAATGAAAACTCAAAAGAAGAATTATGAACAAAATACAAAGCCATTCTTTTCGAAACCCGGGTATCGATTGGGGAAACTATCGACGGGAACATTGCTTTCACCATTGTATGATTCTTTTCCTTTTGGGTAAAGGGTTCCATTACTGTCATGGAAAGAGGTTTTTCCTTATAGAAAATCGAGACCACAGTATCGTCGTATATTGAAGCTGAGCAATCGCGAGGCTTTGCGACGATGAATTTGATTTCTCCTCTCGTAGTTATGTGAGACGAGGAGATGTTTTGGACAGAAAAAGTTACCGATTGGATGTGAATTTCTGGGCCGTTGGGATCGAATCCATGTGTCATCATGTAGGTTAGAGCGCCCGGCTAGAGCCTTATATATGATAACAGAAGCTCCTACCAATAGCAAGAGACCAACAATTACAGACAATTAAGAAGTCCGGCTCTTGCTCGGGTCGAGATTGGGGCAATGGTGGTTGAGTTGGAAAGGAGGTGGGAGGTTCAAGGTGTGGGGCTTCTACCGTAATGGTGGCGGCGGCGTTCAGGGTGGGGAACCCCACGGTGGATCAGTCGGTGGTAGAATCGATGTTGGTGGTTTTCACAGGGATATATATCCAAGAGGAGAGGGGGAGGGCAAAATTTCACGGCACATTTTTGTTTGGTGAAGGGATGAAATTTAGAAGCGAAGGAGAGGGTATATATATATAGATGTACATATAAAATTTTAGTACTCCGTAACAACTAAAATCTGTATCTTTGGAAATGCCACCCTCAATTGAAGGTGTCTGAAAAGGTTAGACTTTAATTAGCTTTGTGAGACAATCTAATTTTATTGCGAGAAAAATGAGTTGGCATTGCAAATAGATCTATCTATCTAATCTATTTAATCCTATATATTATCGAAATGTGTCCTAACCTTCAAAGCCTCCAAAACTCCAAGTCTTCGATTCTACCCACCTACTAATTTTCCCAACCCAACTGCAAAAGAAGAAGAAAAAAAAAAACTATATTTATTTATCACTAGATTTGTATCTATTCGATACGTGTACGAGGTCGGAAAAAATCAATGTTAATTTTTTATTCCATGCATTTAATGGGTACAATGTTTGATTTTTTTTTGTTACAAATTAATTTGATTTAATTTTTTTGAAGTAATTTAATTTGATTTAATATTTGTTCAATGCACGGGACCTGAGATGCAATCGATTTGAGTCGTCCATTGTCGAGCATGGACGATCCAAATTGGCCAAACACACATATTGTTCCTGAGGGACAGCACGCAGCACGAGTTCCTTTTCTATCAACTAGCGTCGTTCCCGTTTGATGCACATGACACAATATTTGTGGCTCCGCTACAAAATATCGAGTTCACATAAAATTTAATATTTGTCCCGTACATCGAACGGAAACAACGCTAGTAATTCAATGTACGAATGAGTGATCCGATTGCTATTTTTAACTAACGTCGATCTAACTAGTTTTTTAGTTTTTCATATTTAGTCAAACTTTTGAAAGAAATTGAGTTGTATTTTACCACCTTCCAGGAATGTCTATACTACCGTACATTGAAAAGGGGTGTCTAACGTCTTCTCTTTATCGTACTTTTGGTTCTCGTTTCTGAAATCTATACTTGTTTTCTCAGTTTTAATAAACTAAGTGACGACTCTATTCGTTGATAACCATTATCGTGTGGCGATACTCTTAGCCATGGGAGTATCCACAATTTTGATAAAATTGAGATGAAACTTGTAGCGATGATCACTGTGAGGTACTGATGCTCCTTCGGGGGATGTCCACAACCATAACAGAAGCAAAAAACTAAATCAATCTGCTAATATCGGCCAAAAGCTATCTCTTTAATTAGGATTCTCTCAAAAGTACACATGCACTAATAAAATGGTCTTTATTAACAAAACCTTACTTCTTGTTGTTGAACCAAAAAAGAAAAAAGAAAAAATTCTTGTTCCCTATATTAGCCCAAGAAAATATTATTGGATCATAAATAATGTTTGGGTTAACCTTTCTATCGCTGAAAATTGATAGTGTGGATTAGAGGTGACAAATGGGTGGGTCTGGGCGGGTTTGAGCGGGTCACGGGTCAAATATGGACGGGTCAAATATGGGTCAAATAGTAAACGGGTTGAAACGGATCGGGTTGAATATGGGTCAAGTCAAACCCAAACCCGGCCGACCCGACCTGTTTTCCCTTTTTTTTTTTGGGGTTCCCTACCAGAAAATTAGAATATGGTGTGGACTCAACGAGATTTTAAAAGTCCTGATTGATGTCTTAGATGGTGTGGACAACATGAACGATTAGTGTGTGACGTTTTTTTCCCTTTTTTTTTTTTTTTCCTGATTCTTTTCGATGCCAATGTGGACGTTTGGATTCAATCGTCTTTGACGAAAGGAATCATAAAAGTAATTTTTTCCCCTACCTTCTTTTTGGGAGATTCAGTTAGGCTTAAAAGTCGAATTGGCTTAAAAATGTCGAAATCCAGTTTTACTTTATTTTTGTCTAGTACCTTTCGGGAACAAAAGAAGTATTGAAGCAATTAGACGCTAAAAAAACTTTAAAAAATCAGGTTTTTACTTCTTTTTTTCCATTTCCCAACAGTAATGTAACTCGCCGGAAATAATACCACCGACGAGCGGCCTTACTGGCTCTCAAAAAAATCTCCAACAATACAGATTGTGAGTTGAGTTCTGACGATGGAGACGGGGAGAGAGAGAGATGTCGGGGAGAGAAGGTGGTGGTCGGACGGTCCAAAAGTGGTGGAGGTGGGGGCCGTCAGGCGTGGGGAGACGAGGAGAGAGAGAGAAAATTTTGTTCAAAAATTTGGGTCAAATTGATTTTGAAACAGAATATTGAAACAAAAGGAGCAGGTTTGGGCGGGGGCAGTCGGCCAGTTTTGCATTTTTTCACGTGGACTAGCCTGCAAGATCTTTGGGATTTATTAGTGTGGCTTTTAAGTCCAACCCATATTGAACCCATTTTTAACCCACCTAAACCCATATAAATATGGGTTTATATGAGTTGAACCCATATCAACCCATTATATAATATGGGTGGGTTGGGTTGGGCTATAAATGGACGGATTTGGGCGGGTTACAAAATATGGGTTGGGATTGCCACCTCTAGTGTGGATACACACCCGCTGCGGCATGCGGTCCTGTGCGACCTTTTCAATCATGCATTCCTTGAGAGTTAGCACGACGTATCATTTGGTTATGAAGTCGTCGCTTGGTATAAGGAACAAAGAAACCATATTGAGATTCTTAAAGCCGGTAGAAGTGTTAGGCACCTCTCTTTGCCCAACCCGATGGGCTCTACTTTTTTGTGTTTATGTCTACAAGATCTAGTGTCAAGCTAGAAAAGAAGGTTAGTATTTGTTAGGGGTGTCAAAGGGCGGGTTTGGGCCAAATTGGACAAGTTGCAAGTGGGTTGGGTCTTTAATGGGTCATTGACCCATTTAGAACCCATTAGTTATGAGTTCAATTACCCATACCTAACTTGACCCATTTATTTATAATCAAACCCGTCCCGCCCATTAACCCAATTACATATTCCCTCCGTTCCAAATTGAGAGTCCATTATTCCATTTTGGGTTGTTCCAAAATGATGGCCCTTTTCCAAAAATGAAAGGAAATTTTGGTAATTTTCCAAAAGTGTCCCTCACAATTGAATATAAGTGTTAGTATAAAGTAAGTAAAATATAGGGGTAATAGTGGAAATAATAGGCAATATATGTGTAATCATTGCATGTTCTTTAAAATAGTTGGAATCCCCAAGAGGTACTCTCAATTTGGAACGGATGGAGTATATATTAAAATTTTAAAATGATTATAATATCCATGTACACTAAAATGACCATATTACCCCTTTAAATTTAAATGACTAAAATACCCATGTATATTAAAATTACCATATTATCCCTATATACTAAAATGACCAAATTAATTTTTTTTTTCCCAGTCAGCACAACTCTTTTATTGCTTGGATGTTGAGAAACAACGTGAAACCCAATAAAACGACACTTTAGACACAAAAAAAAAGATAGTTGTTTGATATTTTTTCGTCTTTGGAATTTTTTTTTTGCTTTGGTCATAATTTTTTTTTTTTACTTTTTTAACTCCTTTCGTCGAGACGAATGATTAATCCAAAAAATATAACGTAAATCTAACTAAAATTCAAAAAAGATGAACAAAGCTGACAAAACGAAGAAAAAAATAACTATTTGTTAATCACATCCTCAATCTTTTCTTGCCAGATAGAAGTGCTCAAGTTACAGTGCTAATAACTTTGAAAGTTTTTGTCTTTAATTTGTGACAGGTGTAATAGCTGATTATGCAGTTTGATGTTTGTAGGTACGGTCAAAATTATTGACAGATCATCAAAGAAGACCTTTTGACCAACCAATTGGCCGTGGACACGTGGCGAATATGTCCACGCGGGAAGTCAATCTTAGGCAAAACGCTATTCCAAGAAAACGTTTGACTGACCAATGGAAAGAAAACACGTAGCCCGTGAGATGGACGGCCGCGGAACTGACCCGGGAAGGGAAGACCCCGCGGGACCCCCCCGCGGACCCCGCCAGGGAAAGTTGAAAGACGTACCGGAACTGGTACAGAAACTACAAGAAGACCCCGGGATCCTATTCGGGCCTAAAAGGGAGACCCGGAAGGGACCCAGCGGGACGATCGCCGCGGGTCGCGACCTTGCTCTTGCGGGAATTGGGGAAACTCTTGTGGCTTGGTGGCTTGGGATGGAGGTAGCGTCGCGGAAGCGCGAGTCCCCCCGCGGAAAATCCTCCGCGGGAGGACGAGTCTTCCGCGACCTGGAGGTACGGGAGGGACACGTGTTGGGGTCTTATAGGAGCGCCGTCCTGGGCCTGACCTAGGCCCATGTGCCCTATAAATACCCCTGATATTCCCAATGATTAGGAGAGGCGGACTTTTCTGGAAAAGGAGAGAGAGAGAGCACTGATTCTGAGGAGGAGAACATTCTTCCCCGGAGAGAAGGTGACCTCACTCATCTGATTCCAGAAAGGGTAGACGTCGTTCCCCCCCCCCCCGCGGAGAACAAAGGAGACACGTTGCCTTTGTCTTTTCCGTACCTCTTGCTCCAGCCCTCACCCCACGAGATCATTCCTCTTTTCCCCTTGGTACTAATTATCGACCAATCGCACCTCTCCAGCTCATTTTTGTACACGTAAGCGACTCCAAAGAACCCGCTTCACCCACATTTAGGCGACTCTGCTGGGGAGGTGTCTTTTGGTTTATGGTTAGTACCCGTTCCACGGAATACATCGAGCGGCCGCTATCACGCCGTAAAGCAATGGCGGCACAAAACGACGACACACCAGTTCTCGAGGAGGTCGAGGAAACCAACAGCGCGGGCACGGCAGCGCAGGCGCTGCGAGCTCTCCAGGACGGCCAGCGGCAGTTCCTCGAGACGCAGCGACAGCTGCTCGCGGCCTTTCCTGGTCTCACTGAGGTCATCTCAGCGGCGCTTCCAAAGGCCGCGATCGGTCAAAACGACGAACCACTACAGAACCAGGCAGGGGGCAGCACTAGCCAGACGGTGCAACCCCAGGCTCCCCCGACGGTGCCTCCCCATTTACGCCCCGTACTTGTAGGAGGCATCGCGGGAAATCACGCTGGAGGGCGCCAGAAGGAGGTAGCCGCTGACGGTGCTAGCACGCCTTCCGCGGGACCCTATATCACCATGGCGGAAGTCCAGGCCCTGCTAGCGCAGCAGAATGCGAGTGAGGCGAGCAGAAAGGAGCCGGCCATTACTGAAGTTGGGGCCTCATCCGCGGGACAGTTCATCACCCTGGCGGACGTACAAGCCCTCCTCACTAAGGAGAAAACAAAGATGGTCTTGCCCTCTCTCCCTAGCCCAGATATCCGCCCGCCTTATCCTATGACGATCCTATCACTACCCTACCCGGAGGGGTATACCCCACCAAAATTTGTAAAGTTTGACGGAAAGGAGGGCAGTGCCCAGGAACATGTGGTCCGTTTCATGGAATCTCTGGGGGTTCACGCGTCCGATCATAACTTGCGTCTACGGGAATTCTCGAAGTCTCTCACCTCGCGCGCGTACACTTGATACGTCAACTTGGAGCCTTACTCGATCACCACCTGGGAAGAAATGGTGAACAGCTTCTACGCCAAATTCTTCCAGGTTCGTGAAAAGGTAACGGTGATCAGCTTGACGAAGGAGACGCAAGCTAGCGGGAAAGACGTGGTGGACTACATCAGGAGGTTTCAGGATCGTGCAGTTGATTGCACTGAGTCCGCGAAGGAGGTTCAACTGGTGGAAATTTGCATTGGTGGGATGATGGACGAATTTAAGATGTTGCTCATCAATTTGAAGTTGGGAACATTCTCTGCCTTATTGGAATCGGCGTACAACATCCGCCATGTGGTCAAACCGGCAAGAAAGGATGCATGGAAAGGCAAGGCCGCCAGCGCCACTATGGCTGTCGCGGAGGCGCCGCGGACTCAGCAGGCCGCGGGAGGACGAAAGCGGAGAGAGCGCGAGATGGGGCCGGCGCCGGATTTCCCCTGTACAATGGATGAAGTGCGGGCCTTGGTAAATGCATGGGTGCAGGATGGAGAGTTGGCGCTTCCCCCCGTGGAGTATGAACCAACGCGGGAGGACCGCGAGCACCCAAGGTACTGTATGTACCATAGGCACACCAAGCACCCGACGAGCGATTGTTGGTCCTTGAAGAGGTTGTTCAAACGGAAGCAGAACGCGAATGAGCTAAGGATAGGACGGCGCGACGTCCGCGTCGAGCCTTATCCAGCCCACGGAAACAACAACGGGGAGGTCAACATGGCGGAGTGTTACCCGTTCATGTACAATGATGACGACGATGCTGAGAGCAACTACTACATGAGAGGAGAGGATGAAGAAGCAGGGGCCTACATGGTCTCGTGCTACGAAATAACGGAAGAATTCAGGGAGGGTCCAGCCCCCGCGGTGATACCAGACCCCAATGCGTCAGCCAAAACATTACAGAACAGTGCGAAGTTCCGCGCATTCTTTGACGGTTTTGGGTTCACGCCGGCGGCAAGATTGGAAATTACTAAGGCGATTGTCAACATCGCGGAAGTTCATCAGGAGTCGTGCATGACCGCGGAAGGGTCAGTCCCGCGGACGATCCGCGATGAGTCTAACTCGGTCACCTTCTCGGACGTGGATCGACGGGTGCCGTACCCCCATAACCGCCCGCTGTACGTTACATCCCGCGTCAACGGGATGGAGCTGAAGAGGACTTTCTTAGATGGCGGAGCCTCCATAAACCTGATGCCAATGTCGACGTTCCAGAAAGTGGGGATATAGTCTAACAGAATAGTGGAATCTCCAATCACCATCACGGGATTTGGGGGAGACAAGAAGCAGTCCTTGGGATACGTGGTGGTAGACCTAGAAGTGGGGGCAATCCGCTCGGCCACTAAATTTCATCTCATCAACGCGGACCCGAATTATCAGATTATTCTCGGAAAAAGTTGGATGCACAAGTACGCGGTCGTACCATCTAGCTACCACCGATGCTTGAAGGGAATCTGGGCAGGAAAGAAAGTCACAGTTCGCGCGTCTGAAAACCCTTTTGATACCAATGAAACACACCTCTCAGACGCGGTCTACTTCTCGGAGCTGGGCGAGGTATCTCAGGCGATCACCGCCAAGCCTCGCGCAGTCAAGATCCCAAGATGGGAGGATATCAAAGATGAAAAGCCGGAGACGCGCCAGAGAGACCCTGCCGCGACAGACGCCGCAGCCCCCAGGAAGATAACTAAGACGAAGGAGGGGGGCAAGACAGTATACTATTTGTGACGGTCCACCGGGGCAGCGGATGATCATGAAACCGCTGGCCCCGGCGGTACATGTGCCGCGGCAGAAGAAGAAGAGGTAATAGAAAAGCCGGTACCCGCTCCGGAATGCATGCAAGACCAGCCCAGGCCGCAGCAGGAAGCTTTAGAAGAGGTTGATCTGAGCAATGGTGTAGGCCCCAAAAAGCCGGTGTTCATAAGTAAAGAGTTGAGCGGAGAGTTCCGCGAGAAGTTGATAACATTACTACCTGCTAACTCAGACGTGTTCGCGTGGCACTATGAGGAGATGCCCGGGTTGGATCCAGAGCTGGTCACACACCACTTGGATACCTTCCCGAATTCTAAGCCCGCGAAACAATCCCAGCGGAAGTACCACCCCGATTTGGAAGGACAGATCAAGGAAGAAGTCGAGAAGCTGCGGAAGGCAGGATTCATTCGCCCAATCCAGTACCCAGAGTGGCTGGCGAACATTGTCCCCGTGAAGAAGAAGAATGGCCAAATTCGAGTATGCGTTGACTTCCGCGACCTCAACAAAGCGTGCCCAAAGGATGAATTCCCGCTGCCGCACATCGATACGTTGGTGGATGCCACCTCGGGTCACCAGATGTTCTCTTTCATGGACGGTTTTAGCGGGTACAACCAGATCAAAATGGCTCCGGAGGACGCGGAGAAGACAGCATTCTGGACACCATTAGGGAATTTCTACTACATCGTCAGTTGGCAAGAAGTTGGCAAGAAGTCCATTTCTTTAAATAAGGAATTGAAATCTGAGACAGTAATAGAGGTGGGGCCACTAATAAGTTCTTCGTTTACCTCCAGCTGTCGGTCTGAAGGTTGAGCGGAAGGCTCGGCCTGCGGGGTCGGCGGGCGTCTCGCGGACTGGTGAGGAGAGTGGGTTTGCGAAGTAGAGCACACCGGGGAATGAGGACTGGCGGCGTCCATGGCCGTATCCCGCTCCGCGTTCAAGCCCGGACCTCGAAGGAACGAGGCATTGGAAACCCCTGGAGAACCGCCAGCAACCCGGCCCAGATAACTCTCCGTTGACCGGATGCGGGCGCTGGTGGACTGCTGGTGAGAGCCGGAAGGAGTAGAGGTGGAATGCGCCTCAGGTTGGCCCGCGGCAGAACCCCCAGCGGCAAGATGAGGAAGCTCTTCGAGGTTATCCTCATCTCCCTCCCTCATCAATCGTGCAGCCGCCGCGTTGAGAGGTTCCGCGGCAATATCGGCCTGGCCCACTGATTCGTGGGTGTCCGCTGATGGCGGGGGCTCGCGGGCCTCAGAAGTCGCTGCGTGAGAAGGAGATGGGGCGGGATCAACAGATTGCACTATAACATTTTCGGATTCCTCCGGGGAAGAATACGACTCAGAGGAAACTGTGTTGGGATCTCCCCCGAGGTCGACAAAGGAAGGTTCGTCGGGTAACATACCTCCAATAACCGCGGAGGATTCTGGCTCCGGGTGAAGAAAAGGAACCGGCTCCGCCCGAGGTTGGATCACCTCCGCTTCCCTCTGTTCCTCGGGAGAGTCGGAGATCTCCACTATGCTGACATCCGCCGCGACGGGGCCCCTCGCGGACGCGGACGCTCGGGCCTGCAAGACGCTGAGAGGGAGATCGTCTTCATCATCGTCGTCGTCATCATTATCGTCATCGCCCGCCTCCGCACCCTCGTTCTCTTCTTCGTCGGACTCCGCCAGAACTGTTTGAGAAATCATGGCAAAATACAAGTCAGGGGCTGAAAGCTGCAAGGCGACAGAAATGGCATCTTAACAAAACAAAGCTTACCATCGAGGCGGCGTCTCTTTGGCTGAGCGTCTGGGGCATCCTCTTCTGCCCCGCCCGCTGCTTCTTCCGCTACCGCGGCTGGCTCATAGGCCACGAAGGTGCTAGCATCTCGCTCCCGCTGTTGAAGGAAAGGAAAAAGCAAGATAAAGGGAATAAGTCCCAGAGAACAAAAGACAAAGTATTGCAGAGAAACGATTGAACGCGGGGAAAGACACTTACATTTCGGATGCGTTTTGGGCGACGTCGCTCTACCGCCGCGGGCGCCTGAGAGGAAGACGGTTGAGACGGTCCTGCCGGTGGAGGAGGCAGCGGCTGCGTCCTCACGCGGGGTCCCCGCGCGCGGGTCCGCCCCGGGGCAGCTTGAGGAGGTGCATGTGCTTCCACAGGGAAAACCCTGTTCACAGGCTCGGCATGGATCACGGCCCATTGGCTGCGGGGTCCGCGCCAGTCAGTTGCCCGAACCGCAGTAATGGTGTGAGAACCCTCACGTTAAAAATAGTATTAGTACATGATAATTCGTCACTACCTTTAATTATTGGTCACGGACACATTTTACAAGTCAATCGGTCAGGCATTACAAATCTATGTGTTCTGGATTTTTCCTTGAAATTCCGCGAATGGGGTTATTCTTAGAATAATTTATTTAGGGTACTGTGCGAATTTTATATTTTTCTGAGTCCGGAACCTGTACAGTTTTTCGAGCCGCACGCGAGTCGCGCTCCGGAACTAGCCATGCGTGCATGGCTAGGTGTCAAGACCAAGTCAACACTTGGCAACCCCATTAGTTTAGTTAGGTGCCAAGTGTACACTAGCATAAAAATATTATTCATATAATATATTATTACTATTGTATTTTGCAAGAAAGAAAAAGGAAACAAAAAGAAAAAAAGAAAGGGAGGAGGTGGGACGGCAAAAGAGAGAGAGAGAGAGAGAGAGAGAGAGAGAGAGAAGAAGAAGAAGAAGAAGAAGAAGAAGAAGAAGAAGAAGAAGAAGAAGAAGAAGAAGAAGAAGCTAGGAATCTCCATGCTCTTGGACACCCAATTCCTCTATCAAGATCAACTAGGTAATTGTTTTCTCTAGCCATTTCTATGTGAATAATTTTGATTAGGAAGCTACAAACCTCTGATTTTGGACACCCATTATCATATTCTTAACAGATGTGTAAGGTTTTAAGGTGTTAGAAGTTGATTACCTCAAAAAGATTAGGCAAAACAACACCAATTTTTGGAGACAGATTACTGTCCTTTTGGAAATTCGTATTTTGAGAACCCTTCTGCTATGATTCAATTTTTGAAGTCTTCATAACTTTTAAAGTACGTTTAAAGACGAAGATTTTGATACCAAGAACATGCAAAACCGATCAACACAGAATTAGTTATGGATTTTTGAATACTGACTGTAATCTGTGTGTCCGAATCTGATTGTGTCTGTCTTCTTTTAAATTTATGGAAACTTTCACTACTTGCATGGCTATGGTTTTTTTTCAGGAATTAAAACTTTAAGTTGGAAACATTTTGGCTTTGGAATCAAATCATTTGGATAAATATACAATATTTGGTGAATTTTTAAAGTAGAGTTGTCTGACAGGGACATAAACTGTGGTCAATCTGTTTTCTTTTGTTTGCCAAGGACAATCCTTTATATTTATGAATCTGGTATTTTTACTGAGAATAATAATTTACGTTTTGCAACTTTGAGCGCTGGTTTCAACATTTTTGAAGTTGAAATGAATTAGTTATGAATTTTCTACTAAAACATGTTTGGCTGCCCTGTTTTTCTGTAGAACAGCTTGTTCTTTTGAAATCTGCAGAATATTTGGTTGATAACTAATCTTCCAATTTTTACAGTAGATACACATGGATGTTACGCAAGTTTGGGCGCTGGTTTGAGTATTTTTGGACCTTACATGAATAAGATATGATTTTTCAAAGAAAGGGTGACAGATTTTAGTAAATGAACAAAGTATTATTTTTATTTCTTAAAATACTTTGCATGCATAGGTTTTTGAGAGTTTTTGACAAAACTAAGTTTTTACCCAGAAATTTCATGTGATATTAAGGTGGAAATGTGTTTACCATTTTACCAATAGAGGTTGTTGAACCTCCGATCCATTGTGTTGCGTTTCTACGCCAAAAATAGACTTTGTATATAATTTTATTGATTTTTGTAAAAATTACAGGATTGTAATTTTTGAATAATTAGGATACTTAAATTTTACACTTCGTACTTAGAGATTTAAAATGACTATTTTGCCCTTGGGATTCAATGTGTGCTAAAATGACCTTTTTAGTCATAAATGTTTTAAAACTGAGTTTTATACTTGAGTTCTGAATGAATTACGATTTTTGGATCAGATTTGATAAGATGAGAGATCTTAGTTCATAGAGCTTGGATAGATTGACTCTGGAACGTAAAATGACCATTTTACCCCTAGTAAAAGATTGGCTCTAAGCCATGACTTAGATGACTAGGATTGGACTATTTGGACTTAGTACATTAATTGTACTCATATTTGGACGTTTATGATATTCTCATTAGGTCTGTGTGATCGTTAGTGTGAAATACGTGAAGACCCGAGTAGAGATTAGCTGCGTCTTCAGGAGCAAGGTGAAACATGCGTATCTTGTTTACATTTGTTGTTTAAATATTTCATTGCTGTTGAAATATCTTAGAAATGTTTTCTAAATGGAATCATGGATATTTATTAACTTGTTAAATGACTTGATGAAATGTATATTTTTCTGTCGATGCATCTGAATAAGTGTCCGTGCTTGAGGACTTTAAACAGACAAAGTGGATTTGGAGTTATAAGGTTGGAGGATATTGACCAGGTATCCTGATGGTTTGACGTCATTCCCTTTTATGATATAGAGGTCGCTCCTCTAGATTCTGGTTGAAACTTGTTCGTGAAAGATGTGCGAAATCGACGAGTATTATGAAATGTGATATTTTTAATATCATGATGGTTTTCTGCTTTATCCTGAAAAGTTGGATTTCATTCTGTGAATGAACTGATGACTGAGAATTATTGCTTTTAGCATAAGTCTATTGAAAGACTTGAATTTATTTTATTATGGATTTGAGATTTGATTATCTTTGAAAGAAAGCACATTTTACATGTTCAATACTAAAGAGTATGACTACACTTTTTATAAGATGTTAGTTGTATCCATGATTTAACATGTTTACTGGATATGTCATGTTTCATACGAGCTTTAGCTTATGGAGTTTTTCAAAAACCATACTTTTCAGGTTAGCAGCATTAGATGGACTCGGCTTTGCTCTCAAGTCGAAATCTTTTTGGTGATCAGTTCTTATGTGTATATAGTAGTACTGTTCTGATGTGAGTATAGAGCTATGAGGACTTGACTTGAAGACAATTGAATTTTGATAACCGCTTGTTCCGGTCAGGTTACGCTATGGTTACTTGCAGGTATTATTAAGCAGTTATATTTATTTCCGCACGTAGAACTCTGGAATATGTTGGAATTATTGAAATTGTACTTCCGCAGCTTACTGAATTTCTTAAGGTAAACTATTTTGATGAGAGGATTTTATGAATTCCCTAAACTGATTTATTAAGATAGGCCTAGGGTGACCTAGACTCACTGGCCGGTCATTAGACCTTTAACCCACGGGTTTGGGTCGTGACAAATGGCCCGCAGAGAAGTGTCCCGAGTTCGGATGGCAATTACCTCGGGGACCACGGCCTGTCCGCGGACGAATGTCTGGAAAGAGTCAAGGTTCCTCCTCCAGAACGCGCGGAACTCTGGTGTAAAGTTCGAAACCCTTTCCCTATCAGGGATGGGCAAGTCTCCAAGCTGTGCCAAGATGGGGGAAAGCTCCCCCGCCATGAATCGGAGTTGTGACTCGGCAAAAGAGGGCATCGCAGGGGCCGGACCGGGTACCCCTTGGTCGAAACCCAATTGCCTCGCAAAGCGATCCGGGCGGTACACGCCACCCCGGATCCCTCGCTGGACAAAGTCGGAAGTCACCCCGGAAGGGCAATGAGCGCGGAGTTGATCACCGTCCGCGCCACGGGAGTGTTGCCGCTTGCAGCATTGAGGGAAGAAGCGACTGGGAGAAGACATTGGCCTACACCCATGATGCCCAGAGAGGGAATGTTGTAAGAACGAGGAGTGAAGTTGGCCTCGACATCACATGCCTCGTACCACGAGGCCTCGCTACTGGTCCCGTGCCACTGTTCTGCGCGGGATCATGCCCCCGAGGCTTGAAAGACCAGGGGTTCCGGGGCGAGGGTGCGAAAATGGTCGAAGAAGTACGCGAGCAGGAAGGTGGAGTGAGCCATCGAAATGTGGTCACATCTCCCAAGGGACCTGGCGTAATCCGCCTGAACCTGGTCCAGCTGGCGGTAAAGTGACCCCAGAAACAGCGGCGCTAGGGCGACAGGTTGGCCGCGAGCGAGGAGGACGGCCAGCGAGAAGACCGCCTGAGACAGGCCATCGCCAGGATAGTCGGGCAGGACGAAGTACGAAAGGAAGTAAGCGAAGAAGCCCGCCATGTAGAAGTGCTGACCATATTGGGGGCCTGCGACAAAATCTCGCTCAGCACCAGGAGCGACAGTCCTCGCGGGCTGGAGGTCCTTGAAAAAATAACGCAGCCAGCTGCCGAGGGAGGTCTTCTTAGCATTTGCCGCGAAATCCTTGCGGACCCCTTGAAGGGTGAAGATCGGCCCGTTCTGGGCCTGCTTGTGGAACGCCTTCAAGGCCTCCACTTCATCTCGATCTGCCCACGAGAGCTTGGTGAAGTCCAGGGTGTTGCCCCCGCGTAAAGACAGGCGGGTGAGAATGTGGACATCCTCAAGCGAGAGTCCACTCTCCCCCCATACCCATGCAAAGGAGTGAGTGTCGCTGTTCCAACGCGAGCACGCGAACTCCAAGTTCTTGACGGCAGCCCCCTGTCGAGGAATGCTCAGGCGCCGCGACAGTTGGATGGCCTCGAGAGTACCGCTGCCCAGCAGCACCTGCTTGCAGCGGAGATTACCGACGACGTCATCAACCCAGTCCGCCCAGTCAGTGGGTACAGAAGCTTGGGCCCCAAAGCGGCATTCCACAAAAGGGAAATCCCCGCGCTCGAGGCGAAAGCGAAGCACCGAGGAGGGGTTGATGGGCTCTGTATCCTCCGGGGCGGCAGGGGCCGAGAAGAAGGTGGGAATAGCCACGGCGGCACCCACAACGGGATACGCCTCAGTGAGAGACCAGAATGGGTCCCCAACTGTCCGCAGGTACGGGGCCCTTCGCCAATCGTCCGCGAAGGGCACTGGGATCTCGACAATTGGACCACGCGCAGCCATTTATGAGCGAAGTGAAAGGAAGAGGAAAGTGTTGACCACGGAGGATGAAAAGAGACAAGAAAGAAGATTGCTCGCTGAGAGTCAAAGGAGAAAATGACAGCACTTCGACAGAAATTTGGAGCTTGGTGAAAAAGGAAATAATGGACAAAGGGTTTATATAGTGGTCAAACGGTGGGGACATTTATGACGTCTGCACACGAAGGGACTTAACGGTACACGAAGAGTCGTTAGCAGTTACCATATCCCTTGCTCCGCGGCTAGGTCCGGGGCGACCGCGGAAACCTTCAAGAGGGATAGTACGCACGCGGACGACGTGCACTTGTCATACGCGCGCGGGGGGCATATGTAGGCGCGGTCAAAATTATTGACAGATCATCAAAGAAGACCTTTTGACCAACCAATTGGCCGTGGACACGTGGCGAATATGTCCACGCGGGAAGTCAATCTTAGGAAAAACGCTATTCCAAGAAAACGTTTGACTGACCAATGGAAAGAAAACACGTAGCCCGTGAGATGGACGGCCGCAGAACTGACCCGCGGAAGGGAAGACCCCGCGGGACCCCCCGCGGACCCCACCAGGGAAAGTTGAAAGACGTACCGGAACTGGTACAGAAACTACAAGAAGACCCCGGGATCCTATTCGGGCCTAAAAGGCAGACCCGGAAGGGACCTCGCGGGACGATCGCCGCGGGTCGCGACCTTGCTCTTGCGGGAATTGGGGAAACTCTTGTGGCTTGGTGGCTTGGGATGGAGGTAGCGTCGCGGAAGCGCGAGTCCCCCCGCGGAAAATCCTCCGCGGGAGGACGAGTCTTCCGCGACCTGGAGGTTCGGGAGGGACACGTGTTGGGGTCTTATAGGAGCGCCGTCCTGGGCCTGAGCTAGGCCCATGTGCCCTATAAATACCCCTGATATTCCCAATGATTAGGAGAGGCGGACTTTTCTGGAAAAGGAGAGAGAGAGAGTACTGATTCTGAGGAAGGAGAACATTCTTCCCCGGAGAGAAGGTGACCTCACTCATCTGATTCCAGAAAGGGCAGACGTCATTCCCCCCCGCGGAGAACAAAGGAGACACGTTGCCTTTGTCTTTTCCGTACCTCTTGCTCCAGCCCTCACCCCACGAGATCATTCCTCTTTTTCCCTTGGTACTAATTATCGACCAATCGCACCTCTCCAGCTCATTTTTGTACACGTAAGCGACTCCAAAGAACCCGCTTCACCCACAATGTTTAATTTTTTGTTTGTGTGCACTTACTATTGTCTTAATGTGTTGGTGGTGCGTGTTTTGGGTTTTAAAAATTTGAAGAGTGATGAAAAAAAAGGTACTAATTAAGAAGATGGTTTGAATTGGTTCCTGTGTATTTGGTTCATCGACTAGTTCGAATCATCCGGAACTGATTTCGCCCCGAAATATTTTGTCTGGTATCAGTGTGCATCAATTCTATACCAAATCATTGGTTTGGTATGCCATATCTAAAATCCACAACCGACCCCAATCGATTTTTGTCTGTGTGCACTTACTATTGTCTTAATGTGTTGGTGCGTGTTTTGGGTTTTAAAAAATTGAAGAGTGATGAAAACAGGTACTAATTAAGAAGATGGTTTGAATTGGTTCCTGCGTATTTGGTTTTGATAGAAGTGAAACATCGACTCATTCGAATCATCCGGAACTGATTTCGTCGAATTTTTTTTTTGTCTGGTATTAGTGTGCATCAATTCTATACCAAATCATCGGTTTGGTATGCCATATCTAAAATCAACAACCAACCCCAATCGATTTCACCCTCTAAGAAAGAGACTTTTCATCTTCTTCCTCACTCCATTCTTACATTGTATCATCATTTTGTGAGATATTTAGAGCCTATACTGTTATTATTCACTCTTAGAGAGTATTTAATTTGTTTTAGAATTTCTTATAGTCACCTAGGATTTGTACAAGCCTTTGTAAGTTTTTGCTACTATTAATTTGTAAACTAGCTAGGTTTGTTTTTGTGGGGACCAGCGTTCGCTCTAGTCTAGATCATTCCCCTTCGGATCTCTTAGAACTTGGATGGGTTGAACTAAACCTCTTCAACCTGGCTCTGCAAAAGGAGCAACCAATTAGTGTCTAGTCCGCCAAATGTGGCCGAAAGGCACTCTAATAACTAGTGCTAAGCTTGAGAGAAAGAAAACATAAAACTTAGTTCAGGAGAAGAAGGCATTACCTTGCTGCTAGGATTTATCTCTGTGGTATTCATACAAGTGCCTTGCCTTGGAAGTCAAGATTATGCATGCCGGCCTATTATCGTGGTGACGCCACTGTCAACCGCTCCTTGGCCAGACACCGTGCAGGAGTAGTATGTTGTTGCAAGATAGGCGACATGCCATGTGAATGGACCGTGATTGGTGCCACATGGCCAAACAATAAGCTCGATGGAGTATGCTGTTGTACGTTGTATGACCGCGCCCTATGGCGAGACAAGAATGGTGCCAAGTGGCCGGATCCTACTCTCATCGATGCTGTCGTACGTTGCACGACCGCACCATGTGGCGGGACCATATCAGTGCAACGTGGCCAAACTAAATCCTCTCGTACCAGCACGTTCTTGCCTTTGCTAGAAAGCCATGCTGTCAAATGACATGTGATTGCACCACGTGGCCGGACCATGATGAAAATTGTTGCGAAGGAAAAAATTAAAGAGACCAGAACATAGAGACTTCCTAAAATTTAGCAACAAATACAAAAGAATTCAATTAAAAGCTAAAACAATTCAATTCAATAATATTTTTGATGTTTCAAAAAAAGAAAAAAGAAGCTAAGATTTGGCGAATCAACAATAAGCTACTACTTATTTAGTTTTCGAAAAGTTTTACAAATTGTGTTAGGGGTGTTCTACGCTAAAACTTCCTAGAAGGTGAATGGATAAGACCGAAGTAAATTGGAAATAGCTAGTCAACCCTAAAATAATGAAAACCTCAAAACAGTTGGATAGAATAGACGATCACGAAGTAGAAAAGACTTTCTTACGTCACATTTGCCCATTAAAACGTTGATTAGCTGTTCCACTGAAATCACATTGTTTGAAAAAATCTATTTCAAGTCTTTCCTTGAAATAAACTTTCTCAACTTAGCATCTAAAAGTTTTTTTTTTTTTCCTTCTTTTGGGTCGACGGTTAGTCTCCGGGTCAGAATTGTTGTATTTGTAATCAAACAACACAGTCTCTCTTAACGGGTATTTACACCATCTCCAACCCAAGGGTTAACCTCATTTCCACATACACCATCGATCTCCCTCTCAAAATGTTACACCATCTCCAACCCAAGGGTTAACCTCATCTCCACCCCAAGGGTTAACCCCATCTCCACATACACCATCTCCCCATCAAAGTGGTATGCCATCTTGTTTACACCCGTTTTTGGCACTCAGTCCTAGACTAGCGTTGGAGGGCCATTTAATTGAAATTCAATTAAATTGGGCCATGAAATGAAGAGTTATCGGGGCTAAGTGTACTGGGCCAAAACAATGTTGACGGACCCAGTTAATTTTAGTCCAAGTCGGCCACGGGTTCAAGACTATTAATTATGGGCTATGTTTATTTGAAGCTCAAAAGGGCCCGTAATTAATAAAATAGAAGAATCAGGCCTTTTATTATTTGAATGGCCCAGTATTCTTTTAATTGAATATTCTGGAGAAGCCTCACGGAGGAAAAAGAAAGCAAGTTAGTGGGGTTTGTTTTGCCACATGGCCATTTGACTAGTCAAATGGCCCATAATTTACCAAGTGCCATGAAAAAAGGAGGTGGAGAAAGCCCATGATCTATCCAACTGCCCATGATCAAGACTAAACACATGGGCAATTCTCTGGTAACTACCCACTCACCCGTGATAGTGCAAACATGGGACACTTGGCGCGACAAGAAGCAAGGCTGGAAAATTTACATGCAAAACCGTGAAGAACATTTCGGCCTATAAATACAAGTTTCGAAGGCTTAATCCGGGTTCCCACACCAATCAAGCTCAACGCTTAAAAATCAAAGCCTTCCCAGTGAAGCAATTATCTCTCTTGTACTCCAATTTCTATCTCTCTTGTACCCCCGACTTTATTATTACGATGTAATAAAGTTATTCATATCTCCCTTGTATCCCCAACTTTATTATTACGATATAATAAAGTTATTCTACGATATTCTCTTCTTTTTCTCACACGGTTGGGAAATTCTAAGTCCACTTCGTTGTGGCAAATCACGAACCTCTTTGTGGCCTCACCCTTTGGGTCACACGCAGTCGCATTACATACGAAGTCAGATCGAGGCGCTCACGCCTTTCATACGTTGGACGACGACAAGTCCTGGCACGCCCGCGCTCATACCGCACACGCCATCACTTTTCCGCTCACGCCTACGCGGCGGAAAAGTGGGGAACACATCTCCACCCCAAGGGTTAGCCTCATCTCCAACCCAAGGGTTAACCTCATCCGCACCCCCTATCGTTGGACAATCTCCACAAGTGAGTGGCGTAGGTAAGATAATTTTAGCTTATGTTTCATGAATGCTTTGCTTTCATCATCTTACCCTATTTCGAATCTATTGTTTGTTCAACAGGTCCATCATCCTCAAAGCGTGTGCGGGGACCTAATGTTGGCAAAAGTTTGGATAAATTCATAGCACACCACGAAGGAAAAAAGCTCGTAGTTACTGTCCTAGAGGAGATGAAGGCATTTTGTGGGGTGAATGCCACCATGGCAGCAACTGATCTTGGGGTACAGATTAGGAGGATTTGCCCTATTCAAGGCTTTGCCCATTCATGGAAGTCTGTGGACCCAATGGCTAAAAAAGCCATCCTGCAATCTAATCGAGTAACGATTCTCTATTCCAGAATTTAGTTAGTGTTCTTGTAAGAATGAAGTGTATCAATTAGTGTATTATGGTTGCAGGACAAGTTTGACATCGTAGATGGAACAGAGTGAAATTCACTGGCTGATGATGTAACTGACAAGAAGGCCTCCCTTTTGTATAAAGATTGGAAGTGTAACATGAGGCGTCATTATAGAAAACTTAGGAAAGCGAAAGTGGACCCATATAGCAATCCATATCCAGGGATGCATATGGATGATCGGAAGTACTTAATCGACAAAGTATTCAAATATCCAAAAATTCGGGTAAGGTACTACCTATTAGTTTTAAACTCTTATGTGACATTCATACATGACCGCATAAATATATTTGCAGAAGCCCTGCGTAGCTGGAAAAAAAAGAGGAAAAAACTCCCGTATAATCACACTATGGGGTCCAAATCTTTTCCCATGCTGCGATGTCCATTGAGGTGAGAGGTTTAGAAAAGCAAATCTAATAGTAGAAAATTATTGTTATTTTTGGTGATATTGATTGGTCAAACTTTATCGGCTTGAATTTGACAGGCTGAAGGAAATGATAATGAACTTCCCGATTTCTATGAATTCTTCAAAAAATCACATACGCTGAAGAAGACAAAAGAGTGGATCAAACCTACTTGTGCAGTGCTACATGTATGTCTTCCAACTGTGTTATTCTAGGCCCTTAATTTCGATGCCGTCCTCAAGGACACCCCGGCCACCTACGCCATTGTTGAATTCTTCGCTCACTGGTCAGTTAGAATTTTTTCAGTTATCAGTGGCGGTGAAATTCGTAATTTTTAACTTCGATCCGGATTCGGATTGCTGTGCTACCGTACTATAGTGTAACTGTTAGTCTCTGTTTGGACAGTAGCAACTCAAGTATTTATTCTTTTTTAGGGCAGCTGAAGGTTGAGAAATGAGTCATGTTTTGTAGAAAGATATAGATTCTTGAATGACTACAATCTGTGACGTGAAAGATTTTTAATAGGTCCGATTAAACAGTTAATACCATCAAGATCTTGTTATCTTTTGATTTTTTTGGGGGGGTTCTGTTTGTTGGGACTGGGGTTGTTGTGGGCTTTGGACGTTGAGTCTAGGGTTCGTTTTGTTTAGTCTGACCCTGTTTGTTTCCGGTTGCTCCTTGCGATATGATTACCTTTTGATGCTTAACTGCTGAACTTTTAACTGCCAAATCCTAGTTCGATGTTGTTGGACTGCATTGACTCTCATGCTCTGCTATATGTTGTGTGTCCGGATATTCCCTTTGATGCTGAATTAGAAGACTAATGCTGAACTACTGAGCTTTTAACTGCAAATTCTGGTTTCATGTTGCTGAATTGCATTTATTTTCATACTGGCCCTGACCTTTTGGAACTGCTGACCATGGATCTGCTGCTTTTTTTGCATTTTCATGGAACTGCTGCTCGACTTGATAATGCTGATGCTTGCTGATATTTCTCCTTTGCTGAATTAGAAGACTAATGCCATCATTGAGTCTTTTTTGTGTTGATTATTTGAGCCAAATTTGGATCAAAGGTGTTGGGCTTGTTGTTTGTATGCATTAGAATCACATGCATAATTGATGACCGTTTTGATACAGAAATTTAGAAAGCGTAGTCACTGAATTAAAAAGTCCCATACGTCTACTAACGAAATCTGTAGCAGTAGGAGTGGATCAGAATAAGGGCATAATGCTCTAATTCACTTTTATTTACTAAAATGGGGGTCGAAGGGATGTAATGTCTCATACTATATTGATCAATGGGTATATCGAGACCGGGTTCATTGCTGGTTTTAGTGGTTATGTGGAGTCAAACAACTCGAATGAAGCTTTATTGCTGGTTTTAGTTAGACCAAATATTTGCGGTAGTGCTGCTGTCCTATTTTTTGCTTTTAGTGCTGCTGTCTTGTACTCTTGGGGGTCCTGTTTTTTGCTTTTAGTGCTGTTGTCTGATACTCTGATTGGAATTAGATGATAAGCTTAGTTAGCTTAGCTTTCTCTCTGTTCTGATTAGAACATGCATGGTTGTAAGTTCTTTATGTACTTTGGGTTTTCCTTGGTGGTTGTAACTTCTGATCAGAACATGATCATACACCATTAGCCTACCAATCATTGTTCTAGTTGTTTGGGGTGGAGTCACTCTATTTCTGCAGGTTGTTCACTTTATTTCTAGTGGGTTTTTGTTTTTATTATCTCGTCTGTATAATCTTTTCTTTGGCACTGATAGGCGGCGATGGAAAAAGCGCAAGACGAGGCATTGAAGTCTGGAGTCTCATTGACACATGAGGAGCTTTCAACAAAGGTGTTGGGAAAAGGAAAGAATCCTAAATACCTTAGAGGACTTGGGGTTGGCCCAACGCCCATTTCCTTATCTTTCAAATCACATCTTGAGTCACGAGCACATGCAGAGCTACTGAGTATCAGATCTGAAATGGAGTTGCTTCATGAGGAACAACAACGAGAGCGAGAGGGGGTATCAGCGTGAGCGAGAGGAGCGAGAAAGAGAGAGCCAAGAGGAGCGAGATCGCTTTGCTAGGCTTGAAAGCCTTGTCACAAAATTCCTGGACACTCGTGGAACTCCTTGGTAAGTGAACTTAGGAGGCATATCAGGTGAAAGTGGGAATTACTTGTTATTGACATTCATAGCCGTGGCATCCATACAATCTCTGTTCTAATTTTTGCCTTGTGTAGCTCTCTTTTCCTACATTAATTATTAACTTTGTACACTCATTTTTTAGGCCATTAAGTAGATTTTCTTGCTACCCATTTGACTAATTTTGTGATTGATCAAACCAATTTGTCTTTTTGGGACGTGGGTCGATCCTATTTATTTCAGACTTGGGCTATATAGTTGTATCACTCTGTCATTTCATGGCCCTATTTGCCAAGTTGTAGGGTTTTAGGTCTGTTGGGCATTGCCTATACAAAAGAATGAAAATTGTGTTGGGTCATGCAGATTTTTGGGTAACCTGTTGAAACTTTTGGGATGGTGTTGGTGCTGGCCTTGGGGGATCTTCACATACCCCATAGGGCACCTTGATAGGCTGCCTTGTGACAAAATTCTTTGGCTGATATTCTTCTTCTTTTGTATGGTAAAAAGTAGGGCTGCTCGCGGTCCGGTTCGGTTCGGATTTTTAGGAATCCGAGGACCGAACCGCTAGTCACGGTTTTATAAAATGAAATCCGTGTCCGGACCAAAAGTCCTACGGTTCGGTTTTTACAAAATAAAATCCGATCCGTGACTCGCGGATCGGTTACGGTTTTGTCCACGGATTTTAACAAAAATAAAGCTTAAGCATATATCCCACACTAAAAGGGAAGAATGGTACATTCAAAATTAAGTTTAACACCACCAGAAAATACTTGTTACATAAACTACCAAAAACCTATTTTAAAAATCAAATTCAAAAGAATCTAAACATTAGTAGAATTGTATCATTATAGTACATAACATTAGAAAAATGAAAAAGAAACGAACTAGTGAAACTCAACTAGGGTTACCCGTTATTTATATGTAAACACTATAATTTACTCCTTATATTTTATGTACATCTACATTATATCCCATTATTAAGATAAAATACTAAAATTGGTAGAAAAAAGTGTTAACATTACTAACAATTTATTATATAAATACACATATATATTTATATAAAATAAATATCTCACGGTTTGGTTCGGTTAATCCACGGTTTTGTAATGAAAATCCGTAAACCGAACCGCGAGTCACGGTTTTCTAATTTTTCAATCCGTGTCCAGACCATTAATCCACGGACGAAATCCAAAAGGTACGGATCGGATCGGTCCGGACCGGTTTCACGATTCACCGAATTTTTTGAGCAGCCCTAGTAAAAAGTGGGAAATTATAAGCTATAGTATACCTTCGGCTTTTTGGTAGACAGCCTTGGTCCCTTCTAGGGATGTTCTGCTGACATCTTTGCCTTCTTTTTTGAGTTACTGGTAGACAAATGAGTAGACATAGGTAGGTTATAATTGTTTGTATATTGGTGCATGGTAATTGACAAAGATTTTGTTGTTTACCACTTCTTCGTCTACAGATACGAGAGCAGTCAAGGGATGCTTTTTGTAAATGCTTTTTGATGGACAGATTTTGTATATGGTGTAACGCCCCAAGCAGACTACTGGCCCAATACCTTGATTTTGTTCCACAAGCCACACCACATGGCCCAAAAGCTTAAGCACAAGGTACTAGTAGTAGCCCACAAGGTTTGTTATATGCCCAAGATCATCCATGTAGACTTCCGATGTGGGACGGGGTGTTACAATCTCCCCAACTTTATAGCCTCGCGCCCTTGCGAGGGGTTGAGCACTATAATTACCGATACTAATCAAACCAACAACCAAATCCAACCAAACTCCAAGGCCCACATGGTCGTGTACATGGATTGCTCTGAGATTTTATGCCATTTGTTAAGTTTTTTTTTTTATATGTGCATTTGGCATTGCATCTTGTCTTAGTAGAGGTCCAAGTGCCCAGAGTCCAATAGGTATTTTTAGTTGAAGTATCATTTGATTGTATTTATCATTTGTATCTAGCTTTTGCAAAAAGGAAAAAGAAAAAGAAAAAGAAGAAGAAGATGTTTTTCAACAGCATGATATATATGTGTGGGGTTTAAAAAAAATTGTTACTGTGGTTCCTGGTAGATTGTGGATAAGTGTATTGTCGCATGTGTATTAATCTTTTGTTGTCATGACTAGGAAATAAAGCTATATATTCTATCTGTTAAAATATTCTTGATGTTTCAAGTAAGAGTTTCTCAAGGTAACACTCCTATGTTTGTTTTTTTTTTTGCTCGGCAAACGAAACATTTTTATATTACTCAAAGGGGGTACATCGAGGGAAGACACCAAGCTCACAGAGCTTTGATACACCAAAAGATACACCAAAACATACACATGCATCCAATAGATAGTTGGATGGCACACCCAAAAAAAAAAAACTACCTTACAATCTCAGTTTTCGGATACCATCTAAAAAAACCTTGAACTCCTCCACGGTGTAGACCTTGATATCAAACTTTGCCTTCATCCACATCGCGACCCTTGTTTTAACTACCTCTCCCACTTCCCAGGCTTGTTTTGTTGAGCTGTTGAAAATGTAGTCATTCCTTACCAACCATAGGGACCATAAAGTTGCATAGAAACAAGCCTCCCAAATGTGTTTCTCCAACCTAGTAAACCCATTTGCAAACCACCAGCTAGCTAGTACTGGTACCGAAACTGGACAAACCCATTTAATGCTCCACCAATCTAGGATTATTGACCAAACACTCCAGGAAAAATGGCAATGAAGAAATAAGTGCTGATGAGTTTCAAGGTGCAAAGAACAGAAAGGACACAAAGCTAAGTGAATCTCATCTATCACATTTCTACAAAGAAGTTCTGACCTGGTAACTGCTTTTTCTTTGACCGCCAACCAAGCAAAAATTTCCACCTTTGGAGGACTTAAGTTTTTCCACAATGATCCCAGTAGATCGCTGCTTGAATGATGTAGCAATTCCCACTGCCCATAAGCTGATTTAACTGTGAATTTACCATCCCCCGTCCACCGCCATAATAACATGTCAGGCTTTGTTGGATTTAACGTCACACGTTGAAGTCGATGTCTCAGGTTGACCATCTCTTGATTCTCTCGCCCAAAGAATTCTCTCCTAAACGACAGGTCCCAAGATCCCCCAGCCTCGTCATCCCTCATGTTACTAATCAACATCTCCTTTTGGGTAGATAAGGAGAATAGCCTAGGATATTCTTCTTTCAACGGTAACTCACCCAACCAGACATGTTCCCAAAACACAATTGCATTACCTGAGTTTACTTGGACTCTAAAGCTCTCTCGGATGGAATAGCCCAGATGAGACGAAGGATTCTCCAATGAACAAATATCTGCCCATATTCTTGAGGTTGAACCTGAGCCATGTACGTATGTGTTTATACCCGTTTTTGGCACCGCGGATCGGGCTAGCCGTGATTGGATTTTTGATTATTAATTCCTTAATTAATTGGGCCGAGAGTTATGTAATTAGTTGGGTAATCATTGGGCCATGGGTTTTTTCCCATTTGGGCCCAAGGAATTCGAAGCCCACGGTTGCAAATTGGTTTGGTTCGGTCCAGAAGACAGCCCACGGCTGGGCCCACGAGGGAATGGGCTGAATTGGCCCATGATGTGAAGCCCATGGTCGAGCCCGCAAGGAAATGAGTTAATTCGGCCCACAAGGTGTAGCCCACGGGTCAACCCATGAAGAAAAAGAGCAGATTCGGTCAGTAGGGAGCAGCCCATGTTTTTAGGAGTTGGTTATTGGATGGCAGTTGATATTTTGAAGTTCAAAGGGCCAATTGACCAAGTCAATTGGCCATGTGTCGCAGGAAGCACAAAAAAGGGGAAAAGTGGGAAGTTACTTTGTGAAGTCATGGGACACTTGTCACCATGCAAGCAACCCACTACCCATGATCTAAACTCAACTGCCCTCAACTTCTGAAAACCTCCCATGGTCGTGCATGTACAGAAGGTGGGAAATCATGGGACACTTGGCAGCCATAGAAGCAATGCAGATTTTCGGATTCAGGCCTGAATCAGATGCTGCTGGCCCTATAAATGCTAGTTCACAATGCTGGAAAAAGGGTCCAACACCAATCAAGCTCAACGCTTAAACAAAAAGCCTTCCCAGCGAAGCAAACACTTTACTACTTTTAGCAAAGTAGATTATCGAGTACTACATGCTCAAACCCCATTCAAACACACTTCTTTAAGTTGTTTGGATCTTTTACTTTCCTGTACCAACTTTATTATCCCGGTGTAATAGAGTTTACGTTTTCACGTTTCTACGTCCATTTCCTATACGACTAGGAAATATTAAATCCACAACCGTGTGGCAAACCACGAACTGCTCTGTGATCTTTAACCTTTGGGTCACACACGATCGCTCATACGATAGAAGTCAAGATTCACGGGAATCTTCACAAGAAGTTAGGCGCTACAAGTCTTGGCACGCCCGCGCTCATCGCATTCACACCTTGTGTCAAAAATGAGAGTTTTCATTGGCACGCCCGGTGGGACCCTAGTCGTTCACAAAGGTTTCAATCATGCCGTCGAAAACAAGAACCGGACAGCCACAATCAGATCCACCACAGTCGGATCCACCACTGCCCGATCCTCCAGGCAGCCCTGAAGGAGTTGCTGTTAACGTCCTGGTACTCGAGGAGGCCGCTCCTCAAGTCAGTGCACAAGATCTTCAAGACGCCACGGATAGCGTCAAGAATTATATGTTTTTTGCAGGACAAGAAATTTCACACAGCGTGGCACAAACAATTTCTCAGTCCGTCGAGCCTATGACTCTAGCAATCAATAACATGATTGCCACGATGACAGAGAGGCTTCCACTCGTCCCTCAACAACCAGTCATGCCTCAGTTCGGATTCTATGGCAACGGCCATGAACAGACAGGTTTGAAGGACTCAATTCCACCGCCACCACAAGTTTTCTATCAAGCTTCTTCATCAAACAGTCCTGCACCGGCAGGAGATAGAAGCAAAGGGGTGGTTATTGGAGGAGGACCGACGCCTCCAATGAACAAGGAACAAAGGGCCGTTTTGGTGGAAAACCCAAACAGGCCTGAAAAGACCGACAAGAGGCCTCCTCACGGAGGACAAGGTGCTGTTAAAGACAAGAACAGTTCTCATGCTCATTCAGTCCCAGAGACTCGGGGGGCAAACCCAGGCGTGAATCTGCAGGCACAAGAGGCAGGCCAACAGCCGCCTCCAATGCCAGCCATGATTGGGAGAGATCAGGTCCTGGATTTGCTTCAGGAACAGTTAGGGCCTGGATTCAGGCCTGTGGGCAGACCCATGTACAGGAAACCTCACATGGCGGAGGTTGACGGTGAAGCTTTTCCTAAGGGATACCGAGTTCCTGAATTTCAGACCTTCACAGGGGAGAACATGCAGTCCACAGTGGAACACATTGCTCGATTTCAAGTGCAGTGTGGGGAAGTTGGTACGAACGACAAACTCAAGTTAAGGCTTTTTCTGAATTCCCTAACAGCAATGGCCTTCACTTGGTATATCAATCTGCCACCCAATTCTGTCCAGACCTGGGCCCAGATTGAGGAGATGTTCCACCAGCAGTTTTACAGGGTTGAACCAGAGATAATGATGGCGGATTTGTCTCGCTATCGTCAACTTCCACAAGAAGGCGTGGAACCTTACCTCTCCCGATTCAAGACAGCGCGTTTCAAGTGTAAGATCCCTTTGCCCGAGGCCGAATATGTCCGTTTAGCACTAAACGGCCTGGATTTCGAGTTCAAGAAGAAGTATCATGGTACAGAATTTAGGGACTTGTTTGAGCTGTCTGCAAAGGCCTCGCGTTATGAGAAGCTTTAGGAAGAAGAGAAGGATAGGAAATCAGCCTCCAAGGGGACGTACTATCAAGACCCTAATTATGACGTGGCTACGGTTGAGGCAGAGGCTAGTGTCGATGTTGATGTGGCCGAAATCATCAACAGAAAGCCTTATGTTTGCAAGGCCTTCGTCAAGATGGAGCCCGCGAAGCAACCCATCCAAGAAGCATTTAATAGGCCTACCAGGGCCTACACCTTTGACATCAGCAAGGCGGAAGCTATTTTCGATCAGCTCTTGGCGGACAAGTTGCTGAAATTGCCCTTTGGTCACAAGATCCCAGCATTGGATGAGTAAAAGGGCAAGGAATATTGTAAGTACCATAACTCTTGGAGTCATTCAACCAATAATTGCTTTGTGTTTAGGAATGATATCCAAGTGTTTACACCCGTTTTTGGCACCCAGTCCTAGACTAGCGCTGGAAGGCCATTTAATTATTATTCGATTAAATTGGGCCGAAAAATGGAGTTGATTGGGTTTAAAATTAACGGGCCAAGGTTGTGTTCAATTGGGCCAGGTTAATTTTAATGCGACTCAGTAATGGGTTTAATTTACTTGGGCCTCATTATTTGAGTTCAGTCAAGGAATTCCAAGATCCACGGCTGTGAAGGAGAAATTCCAGAATGTTCATTAAAATAACTTTTATTAGTCATTTACAAAAGGCCATTTGACCCAATCAAATGGCCCACGTTCCTTTTTCCCACGGAAGCAGAACATGGAGGAAACCCACTACTTCAAGCATTTCCTCTTGCAACTGCAGTTAACTACCCACTCACGCATGATGGAAGAATAATGGGACACATGGCGCAACAAGAGGAGGAGCCGGCAAATAACTTTACATGCAAAACCGTGGAAGCTTTGGCCTATAAATACTAGTTTGCAAGGAGGAAAAATGGTTCCCACACCAATCAAGCTCAACGCTTAAAAAACCAAAGCCTTCCCAGCGAAGCAATTATCTCTATTTTCTCACCTTTTACTCAATTACTTCACCAAGTAATTCGAGCTTCGTCTCTCTTGTATCCCAACTTTATTATTACGCAACATAATAAAGTTATTCATATCTCCCTTGTATCCCCAACTTTATTATTACGATATAATAAAGTTATTCTACGATATTCTCTTCTTTTTCTCACACGGTTGGGAAATTCTAAGTCCACTTCGTTGTGGCAAATCACGAACCTCTTTGTGGCCTCGCCCTTTGGGTCACACGCAGTCGCATTACATACGAAGTCAGATCGAGGCGCTCACGCCTTTCATACGTTGGACGACGACAAGTCCTGGCACGCCCGCGCTCATACCGCACACGCCATTGATTTTCCGCTCACGCCTACGCGGCGGAAAAGTGGGCAAACATCTTTTGGCACGCCCAGTGGGACCCCAATCGTTTCAAGGGGTATCACGCCGATTCATCAATACGTCAATTCAGTACATTGAATTGGATGTTGAAATTCGGCGTCTTAATGAAGAAATTCGTTGGCGCGATGATAAAGTCGACGAGCTTGAAGAAGAAATCTACCGTCTCGATCTAGAGAGGCTCCGACTCAATCATATGGAGGATGGGTATATCAACGCAAAAAACTACTACAACGATGCAATTCGAAGGCTTGAAGATAAAGTTAACAAGCTTGAAGATGAGGATCGCCAATTACGTCATGAGGTAAACCGTCTCTTCAGTGCTAAGTCACACGGCTATTCACATATCATGTCTTCAGACCTGCCCGAACAGCATGAATTCCAAAATGGTGGGCTTGATGATCCTTCTGCTCAGACCTTTGGGGGTCGAGTTGAGGAAAGTGTGAGCACTCAGTCTTGTACCTTTGCATCCAATGAAGAACTCTCACAGGAGTTCATAGATCCCTTGCATGCATCTTTGCGTGAAATTAAAGAATTGCTAAACAAGTCCAGTAAGGCCGTTGAAGACTCCAAGAAAGCCCTTGAGGACTCCAACATGACCATTGAAAAATTAAGGGCTGATCTCGAAGAAAAGGATTCAACTCCTATTCCACCACGGATATCACAATTTAGCACTTTAGGCCAAACTTCAGGCCTGAATGTCTCTAAGCAAGCTTTCAGCAAGCACTCCAGGCCTCCAGGTTTCTCTCAGTCCTTCACTGCTGAAAGCCCTGCACTCGGGGGGCAAGGAGGCCAAGGACTTGGACTCGAGGGGCAAAAGTCTCAACAAGCTTCCAGCAAGCACTCCAGTCCTCCAGGTTTCTCTCAGCCCTTAGCTTCCAAAAACCATACATTCGGGGGGCAAGGAGGCCAAAGTCCTGCACTCGGGGGGCAAAGTTCTCAGCTCAGTCCTTTAAGGATTCCTGAACGACGCCAAGGCCTGGATGATACAAATGATAAGGGCAACAGTCTCAAGTCTGAGCGCAACAGCCAACATTCAGGAGTGTTCCAAAAACTTTTGGATGGTAAGCTATTTCCATGCCTGGAGGAGCGAGATGACAGGTCTGTTTCAACGCAAAAGGAGCAAGATCTCAGACTTGAGATAAGCCAGAACATACAAAGTCCTATTATGAGGCAAGATCAACCCATTCTCTCCTCTCAGAAGCTTTCTCAAATGTCTGAAGAGTTACCACATCCAGATTCAGTCCTGAGCGGTGAGCAGATAACAGATACAAATCAGGAAGGATCCAGACCTGCCATCAGTCCTATGGGTAGGACTGAATTGGATGTTGCACCCGTCCTAGATCAGGAGGAATTGAATGAAGAGGAGGAAAGCGACGACACTCCAGGGCTTGATACCGATTCATTTGTAATCGGAGATCCCCCTCCTCCCCCGGTTCATGAAGGCCTTTTTGGCATTGTCCAAACTGTCAAAAGGCATTATCAGCTTAGGCCAATTTTAGGCCTTAAGTGTGTAGAATTGTGCCCATATTGGATTTGTGGGGCACATCAAAAGCGAGTGTCATTCACTTGGCTTACACAAAAATGCCAAAATGGTGTCAAGAAGGGCTAAGAACAAAGAAAAGTCCTTCATGGGCCGAACTAGCACCTCTAAAATGTTCGGCCATGGCCTATCAGTCCTTGAATAGGCCCTATCAGAGTTTTACTAGGCCTTTTCTGCAGAGGTGGAGGCCTTTTTATTTCATTAAGCGTACCTAAAAGTTCAAGGTGGAGGTTCAGTCCTTCCCATGATTTTTCAGTCCTTTCCAGGCCTTTTCGAGGTTCTATGGCTTCTCTACAACCAGGCCTGGATGCAGGACTCTATTGGTGTGAGCAGGCCTTTTCTACAGGTACGAAGGCCCTTTGAGCTCTTTGTCTAGGCCCGAGCCAATATTATAAGCAATTCAAACAGGAGTTCAGACCTTTTCCGAAGGACTGAATCACTATTATGAGCACTCAAAGTGGAGGTTCAGTCCTTCCAATATGAGGTTCAGTCCTTTCCAGGCCTTTTTTATGGTTTGATCGTTTTTCTACGATTAGACCTGAACACAGGCCTTTATTGGTGGAAATAGGCCTGATAAAAGGTGGGCGCATTGAAATTCACCTCTGAGATAGGCACGAGCATCATCAAATCACTCTAAGAAGCCCTGAAGAAAGCAGATTGAGGCTTTTATCTCTAAGAGAGGCCTTCGAAAGGCCTGTCTAAAGATTGCTGGTGGACTCCTTTCAAGGTCTGAATTTAGAGAATTTTGTCAAAGGTCTGAAGGAAACACAAAAAATGCCTAATGCCTATTAAGTCCATAGGCAAGGCAAACGAAGGAAGGTATGCTACAACAAAGGACTGTTTGGATGCCAAAAACAGTTTTCTTTTTTATACACGCCTTGATCCTAAAAGTAAAGAATCAAGGCGCGGGGGGCATTGTTTACACCCGTTTTTGGCACCCAGTCCTAGACTAGCGCTGGAAGGCCATTTAATTATTATTCGATTAAATTGGGCCGAAAAATGGAGTTGATTGGGTTTAAAATTAACGGGCCAAGGTTGTGTTCAATTGGGCCAGGTTAATTTTAATGCGACTCAGTAATGGGTTTAATTTACTTGGGCCTCATTATTTGAGTTCAGTCAAGGAATTCCAAGATCCACGGCTGTGAAGGAGAAATTCCAGAATCTTCATTAAAATAACTTTTATTAGTCATTTACAAAAGGCCATTTGACCCGATCAAATGGCCCACGTTCCTTTTTCCCACGGAAGCAGAACATGGAGGAAACCCACTACTTCAAGCATTTCCTCTTGCAACTGCAGTTAACTACCCACTCACGCATGATGGAAGAATAATGGGACACATGGCGCAACAAGAGGAGGAGCCGGCAAATAACTTTACATGCAAAACCGTGGAAGCTTTGGCCTATAAATACTAGTTTTCAAGGAGGAAAAATGGTTTCCACACCAATCAAGCTCAACGCTTAAAAAACCAAAGCCTTCCTAGCGAAGCAATTATCTTTATTTTCTCACCTTTTACTCAATTACTTCACCAAGTAATTCGAGCTTCGTCTCTCTTGTATCCCAACTTTATTATTACGCAACATAATAAAGTTATTCATATCTCCCTTGTATCCCCAACTTTATTATTACGATATAATAAAATTATTCTACGATATTCTCTTCTTTTTCTCACACGGTTGGGAAATTCTAAGTCCACTTCGTTGTGGCAAATCACGAACCTCTTTGTGGCCTCGCCCTTTGGGTCACACGCAGTCGCATTACATACGAAGTCAGATCGAGGCGCTCACGCCTTTCATACGTTGGACGACGACAAGTCCTGGCACGCCCGCGCTCATACCGCACACGCCATTGATTTTCCGCTCACGCCTACGCGGCGGAAAAGTGGGCAAACACCAAGACAAGATTGATCGGGGAGAATTCAAGTTTCCCGAGAAGGACAAGCAGGCTATGGGAGTGGATGGCAACCCATTTCCTTCAGGCCTAAGTGCAAACATGGTCTCAGTGAATATGAGATCCATGCCTAGAACCACACCAAGGCCTAGACTGAGCTTGGGAGCACCATCGAGAGCAGCATTCAGGCCTGGATCGAATCACTACCGGGACCCATGGTTTGAAGAAGATTTCACTCCATCTCGCACTTGGGGGGTAAGGAGGCCAAGAACTTCGATTCGGGGGGCAAGCATCCCTGCTCAGGCCTTTGAAAGGGTGAAAAGATTTGAAAGGAAGAAGCCCTGGTGGTCCAAGCCTGAAGAAGATAGGAAGTTGGAGAGACCATGTTGCTCATTGGTTTGCACTGAATGTGGGCATCACGCTGTTCCATCCAGACCTGCGTTGAAGAGCATAGTTGTGGGCAGAACCGAAGTCAGGCCTGAGGAGATACGCAGGCCTAAACAGAACCAGAACCAGGTCAGGCATGAGTCAGTTTTCAACAGGATTCGACCAGCTGTGGTGAATATAGAGGATGAGCTCAATAATCTCAGAATTTCAGCCCCAACTGGAGGGAAGCCTAGGACTGTGAAACCTCCTGTCATTCCTCCAAATGAGTGGCATAAGGTCGAACATCCTAAGTTTCCTGCCCCACAATCTCCTTTATCACAATCTCAGAAAAGACGCCGCCAAAGGTTTAGGCAGGCGGAAAGGAGGGCTCAAGAGGAAGACGACCTGCTTGGGGACATGATGGAAGAAGATGACCCTAATGAAGAGATGGTGATGGAAGTGCCTACAGAAAAATTGAAGGATGAGGCAGTCAAGCCTAGGAGAGAATACAAGCCTTTGGAAAGAACTTACAAAGAGGTTGTTGCCAGTTCCTTTTCAGGGCAAGTTCCTCGATTTGAGAAGAAGGCTTTACTGGAAAAAACCCTCGAGGAGGCTAGGATTAAGCCTCTTCCGAGACAGGTCACTTTATTGAGGAATCAGCCGCTTGAGCCGAAGAAGCAGGACTCGGGGGGCAAGCCTCGATTAAACCCACAGGCCAAGGAATTCAGGCCTGGGCAGGCTTCGAAGATGCAATGCAACATGGTGGTCTTTCTTCCATCTGAGCTAGAAGCAAAGGACAATGACCTTACTGCCATGGAAGGCGATGTGGTGGAGATGGGTCAGACGGCCGAGATATTACACGAATCCCTCAATTCAGGCATGAATGGAGGCGGGCCTTCAGTGATAATTCTGAAGGACGAGAATGAGAATAGTACCGAAGGCCGAGCAGCGAGTGTAATATTCGAGAAACCCACTTCCAAGATGACGAGGCATATCAAGTCTCTATATATCTCGGGATGTGTAGACGGAATGCCGATCAATCGACTTCTTGTCGATAATGGTTCGGCAGCTAACCTCATGCCTAGGTCGACCATGGTCAAGCTAGGCAAAACGGATCAGGACTTGGTGTCAATAGCAGCAACATTGACTGACTTCACTGGGCATGAAACGAACTGCCTGGGGATTTTGATCATGAACTTGACAGTTGGGTCAAAAACCCTCACTACTCCATTCTTCGTCGTGAACTCGCGGTCTTCGTTCAACATTCTGTTGGGGAGGGACTGGATTCACGCCTGCCTTGCCGTGCCGTCAACCTTGCACCAATGTGTGGTTTTTTGGAACCAAGCAGACGTAGAGGTGATCTGGGCAGATCGTAGGCCGTTTCTCGCCTCAACCAATCATGCGGAGGCAAGATTGTATGACGAGGATGTCGGCCCGATGAAGGTGGCAGGCCTTGATAAGTTTGGCCGCCACAAGATTGTGCCTATCTCTGCCCACAAGTCAGTGGAGGAGGTGAAGGTATTGTACCAAGAGCTAATCGGCCCTATGATCACGGAGTCAAGTAGGCCGATTACAGCCTCAACCAAAAGGCCTTTTTAATGTCAGTAAGGCCCTCGGAAGAAGAGAAGGACGTGGCTTTGAGAGCCACGTTGACGAAGTTCGAAGCCTACCTGCTGGAAAGAAGGCTTAGAGAAGAACAAGAGCAGGAAGAAGAAGGTTATTCGGCCCATGCGGCCGAAGTAATCAATGAGGACTCAGATCTGATCGAAGACTTGGATGAGATTCGTTTGGAAGATCTTGAAGCAGCCCCGGCCAAGTTGGATGACTTAAAGGCCGATGTTCAAGATCCTTTGGAAGAGGTTAACCTAGGAGATTCAGACAATCCTAGGCCTGTATATATTAGCCAGCTTCTGCCAGAGGACGTGAAACAGAAGCTCATTCAGCTCTTAACAGAGTTCAAGTCTTGTTTTGCCTGGAACTATGACGAACTTCCAGGCTTGTCCAGGGATTTGATGGAGCACGAGTTGCCTATCCAGCCGGGATTTAGGCCTTTCAAGCAACCGCCAAGGAGGATGTCCAATGAAGTCTATCTGCAAGTCAAGGATGAGATCGAGCACCTTTTCAATGCCGGGTTTATACGCACGGCTAGGTACGTAACTTGGCTATCTAATGTTGTGCCAGTCCTTAAGAAGAATGGCAAGATTAGAGTTTGTGTAGACTTCAGAAACCTAAACTTGGCGTCTCCAAAGGACGAGTATCTGATGCCCGTTGCAGATTTGTTGGTAGATGGGGCCTCGGGTCATAAAGTTTTATCCTTTATGGACGGCCATTCGGGCTACAATCAGATCTTCATCGATGAGGCCGATACGGCTAAGACTGCTTTTAGGTGTCCTGGAGCTTTGGGAACCTTTGAGTGGGTCGTGATGCCCTTCGGCCTAAAGAATGCTGGTGCTTCGTTCCAACGTGCAATGAACGCCATTTTCCATGATTTCATTGGCCGTTTCGTGGAGATCTACATCGATGACATTGTGGTCAAGTCTCAAACCTATGATGAACATTTGGAACATCTGAGGAGGTCATTCTTGAGGATGTAACAATTTGATTTAAAGGTTAACCCCTTAAAGTGCGCCTTTGGAGTCTCTGCAGGCAAGTTCCTAGGATTTTTGGTCCACAATAGAGGGATTGAGATTGATCAGAATAAGGCCAAGGCACTCGTGGAAGCAAAGCCTCCTACAACCAAGAAGGAGTTGCAAAAGCTCTTGGGGTCGCTCAACTTTTTGAGAAGGTTCATCTCGAACCTAGCGGGGAAGGTTCAGATCTTTTCCCAACTCTTGAAGCTGAAAGATCAAGATACTTTTGCTTGGGAGGCAGACCACCAGAAGGCCTTTGAGGAGATCAAAGGCTACTTAGCGAAGGCTCCAGTTCTTATGCCTCCTATCAAGAACAAGCCTTTGAAGCTCTACATTTCGGCTGCGGAAAGCTCAATTGGATGCCTTTTAGCACAAGACAATGAGCAAGGGAAAGAGCAAGTAGTTTATTATTTAAGTAGGTTGTTAACTCCTTGTGAGAGGAGATATACTCCTATTGAAAAATTATGTCTTGCTTTGTACTTTGCAGCAATAAAATTGAGGCACTACATGCTTCCCGTTGTGGTTTACATTATGAGTCAAACAGACCTGATTAAGTACTTGCTTTCTCGGTCAATCATGCGAGGCCGAATAGGTAAATGGTCTTTGGCTTTAATGGAGTTCAGTTTTCAATATGTCCCTCAAAAGGCTGTAAAAGGCCAGGCCTTAGCGGATTTCCTTGCAGATCATCCTTGTGTGGATATCGGCGAAGAATCTGATTCAGGCCTGAGTGCATTTGAACTCTCACTCACTCCCTGGACTCTACTCTTTGATGGATCGAAAACTCAACAAGTCTCAGGCTGTGGGATTATCATTATCTCTCCCCAAGGCCTGAGAACGGAGCTATCTTTTCAATTTGATTTTCCATGTACGAATAATCAAGCCGAATATGAAGTGGTAGTAATAGGCCTTGAAATCCTTAGGGATCTTGAGGCCCGAGAAGTGAGGGTCATAGGAGATTCAAACCTCGTAATCAACCACTTGGCAGGTACGTTTAAATGCTATAGTGAGGAGTTAGCTCCTTATTACATGGCAGCGGTGCAATTAATTCAAGATTTTGATAACGTAACTGTCAAACACGTCTCAAGGAGTAAGAATACAGAAGCAAACAGTCTGGCTCAGGCCTCAACGGGCCTGAAGCTTTCACCAGAAACTCTTCAAAAGATCATTACAGTCCAGAAAAGGCTACTTCCTTCTGTAAGGAGAAGAGGTTTAGGCCTAGAAGTATTTGCTTCAGACCTTCCGGTTGAAGAAGAAGATGAGGATAAGGAAGATTGACGTGATCCTATCATTACGTACCTAAAGCGACCTCATATGGGGGCTAGTAGAAAGGTCAAGAGAAGAGCATTGAGTTATGTGCTCCTTGGAGATGAGTTGTACAAGAAAGGCCTTGAAGATGACTTGCTTTTGAGGTGTTTATGCCATACCGAGGCTATGAAGGTAATGGTAGAAGTCCACGAAGGAATTTGTGGGGCACATCAGTCCGGTATCAAGATGAGGTGGCTAATTAGAAGGTATGGTTACTATTGGCCCACTATCTTAGAGGATTGTATACGTTTTTCTAAGGGCTGCCAGCCTTGTCAAGCTCACGGCCCAGTCCATCATACCCCTGCAACGGATTATCAAGCTGTGGTGAAGCCTTGGCCTTTTCGAGGCTGGGCTTTAGATATAATTGGGATGATTTATCCCCCTTCATCGAAACAACACAGGTTCATCTTGGTAGCCACAGATTATTTTACGAAATGGGCGGAGGCCATCCCGTTAAAGTCTGTGGATCAACAGGATGTGATCAAAGTTATGAAGGAGAGAATTATCCATAGGTTTGGAATACCGGAGCATTTTGTGGCGGACAGAGGCTCAGTGTTCTTTGGAGCACAGGTTAGGGCCTTTACGAGCCAATTCAATATTCAACTATCTCACTCAACCCCTTATTATGCACAAGGGAATGGCCAGACCGAATCAACCAATAAGACCTTGATTGGAATTATTGAGAAGATGGTGGAGGATAATCCAAGGGTTTGGCATGAGCTCCTGTCCGATGCATTATGGGCTTATAGGACTTCGAAGAAAGAAGCCACAAATGTTACTCCTTACATGTTGGTATATGGCCATGACCCCGTACTTCCCATGGAGGTAACGGTTAGATCGGCTAGGATTGCATACCAAAATGGCTTAAGTCCTGCTGATTATAGCCAAGCTATGTTAATGGAAATGGAAGACCTTGACGAGGTAAGGTTAGCTGCTTTAGACCATATGTTGGTTCAGAAGCGTCAAGTGGCTAGGGCCTATAATAGAAGAGTGAGAAGGAAGAGCTTCACCGAAGGAGATTTGGTGTGGGAGGTTGTTCTTCCCTTGGGTGCTCAAACCCCAAGGTACGGCAAATGGTCTCCAACGTGGGAAGGACCTTATCAAATTTGCAAGGTGTTCGCAGGTAACGTTTATCTTTTAATGGATTTGAATGGTGGAATGCATAAACATACTATCAATGGAAAGTTTTTAAAGCATCATTATCCTACAATGTGGGAGATGAGAGACTTTAAGGAAAAACTACCATCAAAACCATAATTGATAGATCAAGGCCTGAATCAGTTTAGGCCACCATCAAGGACTGAATCTGTCTAGGCTATCATCCAGGCCTGGATTTGGTTTATGTTATCAAAACAATAACAGGTGAAAAGGCCTAGACTTCAGGCCACGCAAACACCAATAGCCCAATGGATCAATGTTCAGGGCTAAAGGAAAGAAGCTACGTTATTACAAGGCCAAAACGGCCTAAAGTTCACCAAGGATACTTGAACGAAGGGTGTTCCAGGATGCAGCAAGGTTGTTGAGCTGGGCCTCTAACCTTTCTTTTGAGGTTTGGAGGCCTGCTTGATTGGGAACCAAGGGAAGGAGCTTGACCTTGACAGCTTTGGAAGTGGCGAACAGTCCCTTTTGTTGAGCTTCCAGGCTCGACTGCTGGGTCACCAAGGCCACCGTGCTTTTCTCTGCATCCTCCTACTTTTTCTTCAGTTCTTGGATCTGTTCCTCCCAGGTCTGAATGTCATTGGCCAGATTGGTTTTTTGCACCTCAATGGCTTCGATTTGGGTTTTCGAAGCTTCATAGCCATTTACGCATTTGCTCAACTCTTGGCGGAGGTCATCAATTTCGGTGAGGCTTGAGTCGACCTTGGAGAGTTCAAGAGCCGCGTTGTCATAGGACTTTTGCATGTCCGGGAAATCCTTTTGGAAGTTTTGCAGGGTTGTTTCAACGGCCTCACTGAAGGCTTGAGCTCTGGCCAAGATGTCGAGGGCCTTCCTGAATGAAGAAGCCCTGCCTGGATGAAGAGCTGTCCTGATATCCATTTTGATCAAAGCCCCACATGCAGATCTGATGATGATTGTGGTTGCTTTAAGGGGAAAAATGTTAGGCTGCATTTCGGCCTGACAAAATATTAAATACACCAAGGTCTGTTTGGCTGCCAAAAACTGTTCTTCTCCAAACGCCTTAATCTTAACAGAATCAAGGCGTAGGGGGGGCAATGTTTATACCCGTTTTTGGCACCGCGGATTGGGCTAGCCGTGATTGGATTTTTGATTATTAATTCCTTAATTAATTGGGTCGAGAGTTATGTAATTAGTTGGGTAATCATTGGGCCATGGGTTTTTTCCCATTTGGGCCCAAGGAATTCGAAGCCCACGGTTGCAAATTGGTTTGGTTCGGTCCAGAAGACAGCCCACGGCTGGGCCCACGAGGGAATGGGCTGAATTGGCCCATGATGTGAAGCCCATGGTCGAGCCCGCAAGGAAATGAGTTAATTCGGCCCACAAGGTGTAGCCCACGGGTCAACCCATGAAGAAAAAGAGCAGATTCGGTCAGTAGGGAGCAGCCCATGTTTTTAGGAGTTGGTTATTGGATGGCAGTTGATATTTTGAAGTTCAAAGGGCCAATTGACCAAGTCAATTGGCCATGTGTCGCAGGAAGCACAAAAAAGGGGAAAAGTGGGAAGTTACTTTGTGAAGTCATGGGACACTTGTCACCATGCAAGCAACCCACTACCCATGATCTAAACTCAACTGCCCTTAACTTCTGAAAACCTCCCATGGTCGTGCATGTACAGAAGGTGGGAAATCATGGGACACTTGGCAGCCATAGAAGCAATGCAGATTTTCGGATTCAGGCCTGAATCAGATGCTGCTGGCCCTATAAATACTAGTTCGCAATGCTGGAAAAGGGGTCCAACACCAATCAAGCTCAACGCTTAAACAAAAAGCCTTCCCAGCGAAGCAAACACTTTACTACTTTCAGCAAAGTAGATTATCGAGTACTACATGCTCAAACCCCATTCAAACACACTTCTTTAAGTTGTTTGGATCTTTTACTTTCCTGTACCAACTTTATTATCCCGGTGTAATAGAGTTTACGTTTTCACGTTTCTACGTCCATTTCCTATACGACTAGGAAATATTAAGTCTACAACCATGTGGCAAACCACGAACCGCTCTGTGATCTTTAACCTTTGGGTCACACACGATCGCTCATACGATAGAAGTCAAGATTCACGGGAATCTTCATAAGAAGTTAGGCGCTACAAGTCTTGGCACGCCCGCGCTCATCGCATTCACACCTTGTGTCAAAAACGAGAGTTTTCAGTATGGCAGCCAGCAATTAGCATCCAGTCCATATTTTCCTCTAATGACTTTCACCCAAAGAGACTCTTTATCATTATTAAATCTCCACCACCATTTAGCCAAAAGTGCTAGGTTCTGTTGCAACATCTTTTTCACCCCCAATCCTCCATCAGATTTCTTCTTAGTAATCTCGTCCCATTTAACCAAGTGAATCTTCTTTTTATCACGGGTATCACCCCAAAAGAAGTAATTCATTATGTTTTGATAAGTTTGCATCTATGTTCTACTAATTTCGAGGACGAAATTCTTTTAAGAGGGGAATGATGTGACATCCCGCTTTTTCTATAAAAAAAAAGAAAGAAATATTTTTGACACAGATATTTAGTTCTTTCATTTTTCTTTTTAAACCTCTTTCTAATAAAAAAATGTTAATTATTATGAAATGTATATATTTCAAAATACTTCTAATCTCGAATAGTAACTTATATTTTTATGTGTATGTGTATATATTATATCATTGGGCCGCTAAGTTTTATTTGGGTTAGACTTAATCTTTTAAGTTGCCGGATGGGCCGGAGTTTTGGTTAAGAAGAGAGGGTTAGTACTTGAGTTGGGCTGGTTAGTAGAGTATTTAATTAGCCGGAGAGATAGCGCCTTTTATTCTTAATACATACACTACTACAAAAACAGATAAAGATCTCGGTCATATGGTGTGATCTTTCACTTTTAATCTCGCATTCAAAACCGTGGTCTATCAAGGTGTAACTAAAAGTCTCTATCTTTTAACCACAGGATAAAAACTGTGATTAAAACTCATTAAAACTGTGACTAAAAACATGAAAACTGTGATTAAAATGACAAAACCGTGACCTTTAATAGCTTAACATCTCAGTTTTATTATAAAACCGTGGTTGTTTATAGAGAAATAATCTCAGTTTTTGAAAAAACTGAGACTAAAAGAGGTGTTTTCCCAAGGGAAAAAATCCTACTCTATTTCTCATGCTGGGTTTTGAACCCAAGTCTCTTGAGTTTTATATAGAAGCTTTAACCAACTCCACCACACACACTTTTCAATATATAATTGAAATATTTAATATATATAACATATGCGTTTAACTTACGACCTCAGTTTTTAGATGACTAAGATTAAATGTTCTTTTTATCTCAGTTTTTCTGAAATGAGATATATTCTTTCATATACAATCTCAGTTTTTCAAAAACGAGATCTATTCTTTAAGTTACAATCTCACTTTTAGATTACTGAGATTAAAAATCTTTTCATCTCAGTTTTTTTCAAGTCGAGACAAATTCTTTCATATATAATCTCAGTTTTTTTGAAAATGAGATCTATTCTACAAGTTACAATCTCACTTTTTAGATTATTGAGATTAAAAAATCTTTCGTATAACTGAGATTAAAACTATAGTCCATAACATTTTATTACGCTTTTACAAAAAGTGAGATCTTTTTAGTTTTTGTACCGTGATCTTTATATCATTTTGTAGTAGTGATAATTTACCCTATACAAAACTAGGGTTCTTTTATTCTAAGCACTGAGATGACGAGAGAACGTTGCGGCAGTCGGAGACAATCACGGTGGTTTTACAAATCTTCTAGTTGGCTTCTGAAGTACCGGTAATCCTTTATACTTCCTTTTCTTTTCTTGGTATCTTTATAGGTTAGATTGGGTTATTATTTGTAGGGGGGGGGGGGGGGGGGGGTGCGTGCGTGCGTGTAGCTGTGTGTGTTGTGGTGTGCGCATGTGGGTGGGAATTGGTAAGGGAGTAAAGGCTAAACGGTAGTAACCATAGTATTCATAGTTTTAGTGCTAATCAAATCAATAGTTTTTCCATTAAATTGATTTCAGTCCCGTGCCTTCTTGTAATTCAGATTATTAGAGTACACGAGCATTGCATTTTGGTGATCTATCGTTCCGATCGAGGTGAGTGGTTAAACATGTGATCCCTTTCTTGGAATCCTCTTGAGCCAATCTTTTCTTGACGTACAGTTCGTTTAATCGTTGATCCGATAAAGATTATTCTTATTCATTGTACTCTTGTTTGTTGACCCTTGACGTACCCCTTTGGCATACAAGGTTCATTGATAGAATTATGATTGATTGATTGCCCTTATTTTTGTTGTCGTTGATCTATTGACTCCATAATATTATTGTGACTCTGCAACGGCACGGGGATTAATCCTGGTGCAGGTGCCTCCAGCTCGTCGTTGTTCAATTTGTGTTTGGAACCATGGACTATGTTTATATTTATTAAAGTCCAAGGAAAAGACCCATGAGATATCGTGGTGACTTTGGCCGCTAAGGAAAAGACTTGTGAAATACCCTGTGACTCTAGTGCTCAATGGATAGGGAAAAGACTAGTGAAATACCCTGTGGCCCTATTCCGGATCGGCTTAGGGAAAAAGTTCCAGGTGCCATCATGTGGTGACTCTAAGTACGGTGTTGGATCCAACGGGCAAAGCCCTGAGAAAATATTTAGCATTTGGTATTTGGTAATTATGGTTCCCACTTTGGTTTGGACTACCTCGTTATTGTTGTTCCTCATTCCAGTATTGTTGAGCAATCTGTTGGTATACAATGGTTGTTATCATTGTTCGATTGTTGTCGTGATAATTCGTTATTCAGTCATCCATCTTTCGATACTATTTGCTGAGCCATTGACTTTGTTAGTTTGTTGGTATTATTCGTTGAACCTTCGACCTTCCTTAATTTGAAACCATTTCTTGGAACCCACAGTTTCTTTTGTTTAAAAGTATGTCGCATTGTATTCTTTACCCTAGCATGTTTAACTACTCACTGAGCTCGTCAGCTGACGGATTTATTCCATATTTTTTTTCAGGTTAGTTCATGGAGCGTTGTAGTGGACTCTGTGGCTTTGTTGGGACCTTCTGTTTGGACCTCTAGGGCGTCTGCATTTTTATTTCTTTTCTATTGTCAAAAAGCTTCTGCACTTTTATTTATTAGCTTCCGCACTTTTAGTTATTGGCAAATCATGGTGAAGTTTGGGGTTTGGAAAATATGAGATTTTATGCCATTTGTTAAGGAAAAATATTGGTTTAAGTTGCAGATCTTGCTTTAATAAAATATCCAATTTTCTTAGTTGTTAAAATATTATTTTTTTTGTTAGGCTTTGTGTTCCAAGGTCAGGGGTTCAAATTCCATTGGTATCATTTTCAAAACAATATTTCACCTGTAACGCCCCAAGCAGACTACTGGCCTAATACATTGATTTTGTTCCACAAGCCACACCACATGGCCCAAAAGTTTAAGCACAAGGTACTAGTAATAGCCCACAAAATTTGTTATATGCCCAAGATCATCCATGTAGACTTTCGATGTGGGACGGGGTGTTACATATAGAGCAATTTGGCAGATGATTTTTTGTCGTGATGTGTCACGTCCTCGATTTTCAACATAAATAAATAATCTATTTTAATAAACAATCCTCACATAATATCGATAGTACCCAAAGAGAGTTCCCAAATGACCACTTACAAATCAAGTCCCCAAGTTTAAAGATTTACAACATTGACACTACGGCCCAAATTCCATAGTCATAAACAGTAAATTTAGAAGTTACATGTTATCAAAAGTTTAAAGAGTTCAAATGAATTTACAATTACATCATTTCAAGAGATCGAACAATAGATGATAAAACCACTTCTCAATGACGGCTTTCAAAAGATATGAAGTCAAGCACGCACACCATGCACTCCGCGTCAGGATCCTTGGGATGCACTTGAAATGATAATAGGTTGAGCAAAACACGTGCCCAGTAGAGAAATCTATACTCAAGCTATATGAAAATGAGATGAATCATGCACAATGAATGAATGAGTATTGACGGATACGCCCAAAGTACGAATGACTACCAACGAACAGCACGCTATAATCAAAGGGTTCTAGACTTCACAAAGATGTCACTGACCGTTTACTTCTCAGACTAAATACATTAATAAACTAACGCCAATCCACATTAGTCTATAAGCCATTCCAAATCATCTTATTATTCTTCGTACGATACCACAATCTTTCTCGTGTCCACATTTACCATCACCAAATCCCTTTATTGCAAAACATTTCCTTTCTTTTAATCAGGTATTTCCCATTTACAATCACTCGGGTCACCTCGGGTCTAGTTCCCTCGAGCGTAGGGTCACCCCGAGTCTGTTCCCTCAATAATAATAATCACTTGGGTCACCTCTTACATTTTTCATAATCGTCATCATTTCATAACCAACTTCATCATCAATCTATCGGTCGTACCACAAAACTTCAATCAACCATTACATAACTTCCCAAATGTACATGTTCATGCCTTTTTATTAGTCTACCTATTCGCATCCTACATAGCGTATTAAGCCCATATATATATAATCCTACAACACTCTAATACAAAATTTGAAATGTTAAATACTAATTCAATAATTAGTTAGATTAATTAATTAAAATACATTATCATGTGTATAATTGATATTACTAACAAACTTGTACAAGAGATATATATATTATACTTTCGATATACATGGATCCATACCCATCCCTTATCCTTCCTAACTACACCCTAAAAACTCTAACTAAAGTTCTATCCAAACAAAACCCATACTTACTTCCCACGTTCCCACACTCCACCACCTCTACATCACCCCTCTATCTCATCCCCTCTTTTTGTGCAAAAACCAAACCCACCTTCCAATCCCCATTTATATTCGGCTGAGAGAGAGGAGAGAGAAACACAATTACTCCCCCATCCTTTTTATTTCCGAGAGAGAGAGAGAATATTAGCATCCAATTATACCTTTTTCTTCTCTTGTTTTCTTTTCTTTTGTTTTGCCGAGAGAGTACTGGAAAAGGAAGGAAAGAAAGGAGAAAAAGAAGGAAGAAAGAAGAAGATCGTCCATCGCCGCCGCTAGCTGCTCACCTCTATTTTTTTTTAAAATCCTAGCTAGAACTCCAAGGACGAAGGTAGATTTTTCTTCACCCCTTAACTCTAAGTATATTAAATGTGTTTCGTACTATATTCGCGGTTCAAATCGAACTCACGTAAAGACGAACCGGAAATACCAAAAATTTATCAAACCAATCAATACCTCGCGGTGGTGACCCTCCACCTAGCAGCCGTAAAACTTGATTTTAGAACAAAAATAGATTTCAATCTTAGACTCAATGTTTGATTGTAATGTTCCGTGATGGATTTGTGTACTTACCTGTTAATGTGATTTTATCTTTGCTTAAACCAATGCATGAAACAAGTGTATACATTATTTTGGTTCTAATTGAAATGCAACAGAACTTTATAATGGAACCATAGTTACGTAGTTACATATTGCCATGACTGGTGGTAGTAGAAAAATTAGAAAACTTGAGTGTGCAGTATAAAGAAATTTGAATGATTAGCCTATTGACAAATTAGCATGTGAGACATTATGTATTATACTAATCTCAAGGATTCTTTAGCAAAACATTTTACACTGGATTCTAGGATCTAAGCTTCAAGAGTAATATTTCTATAAGGAACTAAAGAATATAATTAGCTAAAAAAAAATTAAAGAATAAATTGTAAGTCTAAAGTTCCTAACCAGGGAAAAAAAAAAAAAGAAGAATATAAATATTTACCTAGACATAGTAGGTATAAGAAAAGTGTATTTTTATTTAAGTAGAAGAATAAAAAATCTAATAAACTTCTTTTACAAGAAATATATAGAAATGTCCAGTTTAGTGATTTTACAAAAAGAACTCTAAACTTAATAGTTATTATAGTAAAGTAACCCAAGGTTTACGAAATAACTATTCCATCCCAAACAATGTTCTGAATACCGTACCGGCCAGGGTACCGATTTTTCTACTGGTACGGTACGTACCGGTACCGGTCAAATACCGGGTACAGTTTCGGATTTACCGCAACTACAATATATATAATAATTATATATAATTATAATTCAAAAAAATCCCCCATACCATGCAATTCATCATAAAATACCTATGTGTTTGCCTTTTGTCCCACATTGCCTAGTTACAAAACTCTTTTCCATTTTAAATGACTTTGCACACTAGTGGGCTTGTGAATGAGGATCCAAGGAGAGGTCTCGCGCGCTCAGGAAAACAGGCCGTGGCCGAAGGCAATTTGGAAAAACTGATTCGGAAACCAATTACTGGGTGCATGTCACGGGTTATTCGCGCGCCGGGGGGGGGGGGGTGGTGCAAATATGGTGTTTCTTCGATGATGCCCAGAAGTAAAAAGGCAAAAAAAAAAATTGCCAGAAAAAGCAAAAAAAAACTGCTCTACAAGAAACCGGACAGTATTTCCCGAGACGGCCGATACCGAGCGATAAGGACCAGTATTGTGACCAGAACGGTATTGGGGGGTTAGGGTACCGGTTTCTCTCAAATCCGGTACGTACCGGCCGGTACGGTACGAGATTGATAACATTGATCCCAAATAATAATAAAAATTACTAAAATGAATCTATGTGCGAAATCCTAATAAAACCCAAAAGACAAATTCGAATACTTTATGTGAAATTCTTTTTTCTTTTGAACTATCAATAATGTTATGTTTCATTAATTCCGTATGAACTATTATTATTTATTCCCCTGCGATTACTCTGTTATGAAAATCTATCAAGATTTTTGTGAGGTTAGTTTGAACTTAAGCCCACAGGATATGAGTGTGCGGTGGTTCAATTATCCTAAGTAGGTGGTGATATTATAATATGTTTATTCGTCGTTTGAAATGATTGTTTTATTGATTGAACTAAGAACGTAGAAAGGGCATAAGGGACATTGGATGAGTTGTGGACTTAGAGAACTTATGGAGATGTTGTTCTGGTTAGTGGAAAAAGGAAATAGATAAAAGGATGTGGGCTTAGCAGGACCTTGAGGGTAGCCTGACAGGACCTCGTGTGATCGGGGGTAGCTTGGTAGGACCTTGAGGGCAGCCTGAAAGACTCGGTATAGCTAGGGTGGCCAAGCAGGACCTCGGGGGAAGCCTGACAGGACCTCAAATATTGGGGGTAGCCTAGCAGGACCTTGAGGGCAGCCTGATGGACCTTGAATTGTGAGGGTGGCCAAGCAGGACCTCAGGGGTAGCCTGGCAGGACCTCAGGTATTGAGGGTAGCCTAGCAGGACTTTGAGGGCAGCCTGATGGACCTAGAATCGTGAGAGTTGCCTACTAGGACCTCGAGATGTTAAGGGTAGCCTAGCAGGACCTGTAAAGTATGTCAAGTGAAATTTTAAGTTTGGAACGTGGGGAATACTGCGGTGTTGGAATGATTACAGAAGTTGAGATTCTGGAATTTACCTAAGTTGATGGTTATATAATGAAATAAGTTTTGTGCTCTTCGATTCTTACCTCCTTTTATTATAAATGTGATTGCTTGTAGTGTAAGGGTTAATGAGTAAGATTTATGTACTGAGTGTCAAAACTCATTGTAGTGCCGTTTGGCCTGGCGTTTCATGCCAGGTATTCAGAAGACAGGAGGTGATCAGCATTTTCAAGAAGAGAACCCGATTGTTGAGACTGAGCAAGAAGAAGCTTGGAACCCGTATCAGAATTAGTGTTTTGGTTTATCCTTTTTGTTAAATAAAGTTATCAGACTTCTATACCGTACCCTTAGAAGCTCTGATTTGTTTTTAGTACTGAATTTTCAGATTTCAAGAAATGTAATCTTAAATGATTATATTTATTTATTTATTTTTACTCAAATTATGTTTATCGTTAATTTGGTATTTGAGATTTCCACTGCTAAACTCTGTTTAATAAAATTTCATTTCTTAAATTAGTTTTATGAATTATTAAATCAATTAAAAATAATTTAATTAACGTGTCCGAAAATCGGGGCGTTACAACCGATATTAAGGATGCAAGATGAATAGGTTCAACGAGATGACTCATGAGGGGATGAGTTACTAAGTTACCCTTTGGATCGCTAGACCAACTCACACCTACCAAGTACACTCATCAGAACACCTCACATTGCCTACGGTACTCCTAAGCAACCTTACGATATTCTATTCATCTCCAACGTTATCAAAGTTACGCTTTACTAGTGTCTTGGGAATGGAAACGATCAATGAATCATTAAAGGATGAGCAACCAAGCTTAGAGATGGTTTAAAAGTGTTTTAGAGGTGTTAGAAGTGATTGGAACCCAAAATAGTGGAGAAAGAATCAAAATCAGCAAAGCTGCCTAAAAGCACAGTGTTATCGGTACCATGGAAGAAGGTATCGATAACATTTTGGCCAAGATCAGTCCAGACGCAAGGGTATCGATAACGATGGCAAATGTTATCGATAACGATGGGTTTTCTGGGTTTTGGGATGCAATTTATCGATAACAAGGGAAATGTTATCGATAACGAGGGCTATTCGAGCAGAATTTCTGCAGATTTCCAAAGAAGAACACAACACTACTACCAATGATTCAAGGCACGATTTAGGTGCAAAATCAACTCATATACATATAGAGAGAGTAAGAAATCCCCACCTCACGTTTGGAGAGCAAAGCCCCAAGACTTCCCAAGCCCTAGACTCCGGAAACTTCGAAACCAACCGATTCCTCCTTCCCCGAGCTTGACCCATGAAATTTAAGACTTGAATCGCATAGAGAAGACAAATTGGAGGTTGGTTTGTGTAGGTTTCAAGTGATTTTGATGGATTTTTGGTTGAGAGCAAGAGGGAGAGGGAGAGGGAGAGAGAGAGTGGAGCCGAGAGAGAGATCGGGAGGGGATGAGAGAGAGTGAGATTTGGGATTTTAATCCCCCTACACACACATATCATCACATATATACTCACACACACAACTCACACTTGCACTCCCTCCACTAACAATCCTCTCGTATTGACCCCAAATCAAATAAACTCAACAAATTCCATATTTTCCTTCAATTTCTAATATCGAATAAACCTTTTAATAATTTGTGAAATTACGGGTCCTTACATGATGGAAATACTTTGATGGATAGATTTTGTATATGGAGCAATTTGGCTGATGATTTTTTGTCGTGATGGAAAGACTTTGATGGACAAATTTTGTATATGGAGCATTGGCAAATGATTTTTTGTCGTGATGGAGGACTTAGATGGATGGTTTTTGTTTACTTAAGACTGTTGACTTGTTGTTTTTGGTTATGATGGATATGAATATGTAATCTATGAAAATTTAGAGTTGGAATTGATCTATGCTTGGTGATTATATGTATTAAATTGTGCTTCTGGATTGACTAAGTTTGAATATTATGTTTCATTAGTGATTGCTTTTGGTTGGATTAAATAGAGTGATTCGAAATATAGCAGAAAGATTTTTGGGTCATAAATTATTAAATATTTCGAAATTTCTGAAAATATGGTTCTGAACTCGGAGTCCGCGACTAAACATTTAGTCGGCGAAAAGTGTTACCCCTTTGGCAACTTTTTGTCGGCTTAAGTTTGTTTTTGCCGACAAAATATTTAGTCGGCATAAGTTATTTATTTTCGCCGACAAAATATTTAGTCGGCATAAGTTCTTTATTTTCTCCGACAAAATATTTAATCGGCATAAGTTGTTTATTTTCGCCGACAAAATATTTAGTCGCCAAAAACTTTCCCAGATCAAGTGTCAACGACAAACGTGGCGACCAAAAATTTAGTCGCTGAACTTGTTCGGCGAATGTGTATTTTCTTGTAGTGCATGTTGTTATACGTTGTATCACGGCGCCCTATGGCGTGACAAGATTGGTGCCAAGTGGCCGGATCCTACTCTCATCGATCAGTATGCTGTCATAAGTACTTGCATGACCACACCACATGGCAGGACCATCAGTGCCACATGGCCAAACTAAATAATCTCATACCAGCACGTTCTTGCCTCAGCCAGAAAGCCACCTGTCGAATGGCATGTGATTGGACCACGAGGCCGGACCGTGATGAGAATTGTTGCGAAGGAAAAAAAGACAGCAGAACATAGAGACTGCCCAAAATTTAGCAACAAATACCAAAAAATTCAATTAAAAGCTAAGATTTGGCAAATCAACAAGAAGCTACTACTTATTAGTTTGGGAAAATTTCAAAATACCCTCCAACCTTTACACCAAAATTCAATTAGACTCCCAACCTTTTAAAAACTTTAATTTTACTCCCAACGTTATCTTCTGTTAATCAAAATGCCGCCTTCCGTCCGAATGACTAACGGATTTCTTTAAAGGCTCCGTTAAATATCGTCCCGATCGAATTTTGATGATCCGAGCCGTTCAATGTGTTCAGAACGTGATTTTAAGGGTACCCTCAAGAAATCAGCAAAAAAAAATGACCCGGTAGGGCTTCATCTGAACAGTTTTTTATTGAAATATTCAATAAAAAACTGTTTAGATGAAGCCCTTCCCGATCATTTTTTTTGTTGATTTCCCGCGGGTACCCTTAAAATCACGTTCTAATCACATTGAGCGGCTCGGATCATCGAAATTGGATCGGAAAAGGGGAGGTGCAGACCGAAGCAAAATCCAGACGTCCGGACTTGAACAAAATCTGGATCGATCCGCACCTCCCCTTTCCCAATCGAATTTCGATGATCCGAGCCACTCAATGTGTTCAAAACGTGATTTTAAGGTTATCCACAAAAAATCAACAAAAAAAATGACCGGGAAGGGCTTCATCTGAACAGTTTTTATTGAACTATTCAATTAAAAAAATATTCAAATGAAGCCCTTCCCGGTCATATTTTCTGCCGATTTTTCATAGGTACCCATAAAATCACGTTTTGAACACATTGAGCGGCTCGGATCATCAAAATTCTATCGGGACGCTATTTAACGGAGTTTTTAACGAAATCCGTTAGTCATTCGGACGGAAGGGGGCGTTTTGATTAACGGTTGGAGGGTATTTTGAAGTTTTTAAAAGGTTGGGAGTCTAATTGAATTTTGGTGTAAAGGTTGGAGGGTATTTTGAAATTTTCCCTATTAGTTTTCAAAAAGTTTTACAAATTGTGTTAGGGTGTTCTATCCTATAACTTCCTAGAAGGGGAATGGATAAGACCGAAGTAAATTGGAAATAGCTAGTCAAACCTAAAATAATGAAAACCTCAAAACAGTTGATTAACCGATTAGATTTCAATTTTTTCAAGCTTTGTTTTTTGTTACTTTTCCTCCTGGGGTATGCCCCTTGTAAGCTGTATATTCGGTTAGCCTTTTTTATTTTCAAACTGATTTATCCAAAAAAAAAAAACTGATTAGCTGTTCCAATGAGATTACAATATTAATTGTTTGAAAAATCTATTTGAAGTCTGTCCTTGACATAATTACCTTTCTCAACTTAGCATCTAAAAATTTTTTCTTTTTTTCTTTTTTTGGTTCGACGGTTAGTCTTCGGGTCAACATTGCTATATTTGTAAGCAAACAATACCATCTCTCTTAACGGGTATTTGCAAATTTTACTATATTTAGGTTTTACTATAAATGTAATCAAACAACACCATCTCTCTTAACGGGTATTTGCAAATTTTACTATATTTAGTTGTTACTATAAATGTAATCAAACAACACCGGCCATCTCTCTTAAAACGGTTATTTGCATGCAAATTTGACTATATTTAGTTAGTTGTTACTAAATTCATGCAAAACTCGATATATAAATAGCCTCGCCTCGCCTGGTTTCTAAATTTCATCAAGCCAACCAAACCGATCGAAATGCATCCTAAACCAAAGCCTGTCTCCTCTTGTTCCGCTTATATTGCGTTGGAGACTACTGGAGGCCAAACATCATTACCGCCATCGCCACTTCCAGCCCGGCGCAATTCCATTAATGAAGAAAACAATGTCCAAGGGGTTGTAATTGGGGTTGTTGGTGCTCTTTGTGTTCCTTACCACCGTTATCTGCTTGGTGCAAGTCTCGATTGACCTCATAGAAATAGCAGTAATCGAACCCGCGGCTAACCCACAATTGAAGGTTAATTCTGCTTCATTCTCTCTGACTCGATCTCTCCAATAATATTGATCGATCTCTCCTCTTCTCGGGTAATCAAAGGAGAGATTACTTTTAACGTGACCAAACCTCTCAATTGTACGGTCGTCTTCTACGACCACATTGTGGTTTCCCTTTTCCACGCTGAAAAGCCTCTTTCCATAGCATGCAATCACGGAACCATTTTTCCAAAACAAATCTAACCATACAATGGTGAAGGCAATATTCCCTCCGACGACGAATGCCCCCCACGTGGAGACACGCGATCCAAAAGGAATATTGCCTAGCGGGGACTTTAATTCGAGTACTTTGACATCGTTCGATGTTAACGCAAAGGGGAGGCTGTGGCCGAATCTTGAGATCGACGAGAGAAGATTTTATCGAATACGGGCGGCAGATGTATGTTTGGTGCCCCGATGTGAAGGTTAGGATTTTGGTAAAAACAGGGCCGGGTGGGGATGATGAAAGGTGAGCCAGCAAAATGCAAGGTGGCCGGAGAATTTTTATCGATGAAGAGATCATCGATTTGCTGTAAGATGATCGGTTTCCCTATATATGTTTTATTATTATATTACTCCAATTGAAACCTTTTTTTTTATTTTTTTATTATTACCTAGATAGAGATCGAAATGCTCCAAATTAAAGGGATGTGTATGGATGGCAGGCATGGATTCAAAGTTCGATCGGCAGATAAAAAAAACAAAGAACCTGCATGCTCTTGAAATGGAAGCTAGCTAGCTAGGACTGTTGAACACAAATTTCGAGTCTGCGAAAAAGACGAAAAAATGTTGAACAAGAGTCAATTTTATTGATGTACTCCCTCCGTCCCATAAAGTTTGGCACTTTCACTATTCCAGCACTATGAGAAAATTAACTATATCTTTTAATCCGTAATATTTTTTATGACCAATATAGATCTTGTTTGATAGATTTTAATTTGTTCTATTAAACAAAGTTCAAAAAATCGCCTAAAACATTATGGATTGAAAGATATATGCAAATTAAAAATGGCACGCATTCCTGAAAATGCCAAACTTTATGGGACGGAGGGAGTATGAAATTAGGGTTTACAATCTCTGAGGTATTTTCTAGTCAAAGAAAATAAAGTCTTCTGATTCTTCTCTTCGGTTGTTGAAACAAAGGCTTGATGCTTGATCTCGAATCAAACGGCGGAATCTTCTCCGTGATTTGTGGAGAAGTTGATGACTTGGGTTGAATGTTCTTCGAGGCTTTGAAGCTTCGATTCGAAGAACCTTCTTGTTGGATGCACACTTGAAGAATTCTAAAGGGCTTGAGGGTTTTGATCTTCAGAGCTCTGGAGCTTGTATGCTTCAATGTGCAGATGGAAAATATGAGAAGGAGCACCTCTATTTATAAGAATGTGGAATGGAGACTCCAACCCTAACCTTCCATATTGATCCTTTTAATTATTTCCTTTATTGATTTTAAAAAGAATAATTATTATTTGATAATAACCTTTCCTTTTCCATTTATTTTAAGAAAAGGTAATTATATATAAAGAGATATATTATTATTCACCAAGTAGCCTAATTTGATTGGTCAGACTTGATAGAATAATAACTGTGTCATTTTGACACGTGGCACCATTTGATTGGTCCATTACATGTTTTTGACTTTTGACCACGGACACTTGGCATCACTTGATTGGCCCGTCTATGAAACTTTGACTTTGACTTATAGGCACTTGGCGACATTTGATTGGCCAATTTGTATGCCCTAGTAACACGTGGCAATTTGTGATAGGCTAGAAATTTTACATGCCTACAGATGCCCCCTCGAGACTTGCTCGTGTGTGAAAGTGAGTAGATCTCGAAATGTTGACTTGACTTGATTTGATGCCGAAAATTTGTGTATGCGGCATTGATTTGTTTTGCTTGACATTTGGTGTCAAGTTGAACTCGTGAGCCGAACTTGCACGACTTGAATTTCTCTCGAAAGGCAACAATTAATATGTGAGAGCCCCAATTTATTTGTGGACTAAAGTTTAACAGCCAAACAATGTACCCCACGAAAAAAACTTGTGTATTTGGCAACGAGTTTTGTTTGAAATTTGGGGTGGAACAAATTTTCCGATAATTCTAACACGTTGGTCGAGTTAAAATTTATCAATCAGCATACTTGAATTTTACTTCAGGCATAATGATTTGATTATTTACCAAATTGGAGTTTGATAATCCAATGAAGTTAAGCCCGGGTGAACCTTGAGATTGTACAAAACGGCCCGACCGTCCAACGCATAACAGATTAGGGCCTGCCTTGCTTGTGCTTGCCGCCCTAATTCTTTTGCTTGGAGGACAATTAATGTAGATTTAGGGAACTCATGAATTAGGAGAGCAACAGAGACTCCTTTTCGTTATGAAGTTTGTCTTCTTGCTCTATAAATTAAGAGCAGTAGAAACACAATTCTCACCGCTTGAGTGATTGGTTTGGCAACCCAAAAGATACTAATCTGGTGAGTCTTCCTCTTTGTCTCTTAGCTTCTTGTTTTTTCTGTCTCTTTCATGCTTCAATACTGTACCAAGCGCAAGTCATGTAGTAGTACTATTTCCTACTTGAGAGAATAGCCTAACAAAGCAACGTGGCTCCTCCTTTGGATTTTTTCCTCTTTCTGTTTACGGCTTTACGCACCAGTGCAACCCATGTAGCACGCCTTTGCACAATTTTTCTTTATGCAAAATTTATTTTGCTCTCTGACTTCGAGACTTTGTAGGTCTGTGAACCTTTTTCATCTTGCCATGCCCCTGTTTCTGTGAACTTTGACCGCACATAGTAGGAGATAAGGAAGCAAACCCATTAAAAAACAAAATTTGTTCCTTTCGCGGCACGACCAGAGACCTTTGCGGAAATCAATCCAAACTAGCTTCTTTGGAATTTGCTTGAGTATATTTGCTTTAACTGTCTCTTAAATTCCCTTTGTTTCTGGACTGAGGGATGAACCGCTGACAAATCAGAATTTTCCTGTGACGCTGAAACATTCCCGTACCGAAAAAAAGGTTGTTTTGAGAAAACCACAAAAAACCATTGCTCGTGTGAGGCCACGTTCATGTAATAGCACCACAATTTTCTTCTTTGAGTTTCTGATCATATGAAGTCAACACACACCGACATAAGCTTGTGTAGACAATAACTTTGTATTAGCAGTGGGGTAGCTTGCAACTATTTCGATCTTTAGCCTTGCTTTGTTTCATGTCCTCATTTGCACAGAAGGTTTTTTTTCCCTGGGGCCAAGACAGTATTTGTATAAAAACACCCTTTTTTTTTGCTCCCCTTTTTTTATGGGCAGAAAGCTTTGTCTTTAATATTCACAAAACCCCTCTGATTGTTTGAATTCATGCATATTGCCATCTGCGAGTATTGATACTTTTACAGTGATCACGCCGCACTTGCAAAGTCTATACTTATCTGAACAATGCCCTTTCCGTTTCGATTGGCACGGCTCGTTGATTGAATTTTCTTTTCTCTGTTTTTGCAGATACAATGAATTTGTAGCTTGATCAGAGAACTTTTGGGCCTCAATTTTCTGAACAGTGACTTTTCGTTTACGTATCAATGCTCTGGCTTTTTTTACTAATGCCTTGTCATTATTCTCTTTTGCAGACTTAACGGCTAACGCTTTCTGATTGCTTCTTCGAGTTTTAAGCTCCGTAGCCACTGCCTCTTCGAGCTTTAAGGCTCCGCCACTTCTTCGAGCTCTGCTCCGCAGCTTCTTCGGGCTTTGCTCCGCAGTCACTGCCTCTTCGAGCTTTAAGATTTCGCAGCCATTGCCTCTTCGAGCTTTAAGGCTCCGCTGCTGTTATTTCTTCGAGCTCTGCTCCGCAGCCTCTTCGAGTTCTAAGGCTCCGTGGCCGTCTCTTCGAGCTTTAAGGCTCTGCGACTTCTTCGAGCTTAAGGCTCTGCAGCGTCTTCGAGCTTTTAGGCTCTGTGCTATTGCTTCTTCGAGCTCAAGGCTCCGCAGTGTCTTCAAGCTTTTAGGCCCCGTGGCTTTTGTTTCTTCGAGCTTTAAGGCACCGCTGCCGCTGTTTCTTTGGGCTAAAGCTCCATGGCTTTTGCTACTTTGCGAATTCCTTGTGACTCTGCCAGGGAAGAGCTCATCAAAGGTCGCCGTGGTATTGAAGCTAGCCTATACCATGCTAAGAAGGTCCTTGAAGCCTGCCACGACGTCGAAGCCAATGCTTTGCTCGAATGATGCTGCCATGATAGGATGGTTCTTGAAGCTTTCCACAATGTTGAAGCCAATCTTTTCTTTTGATCGGCGTGTTGAAGCCAATCTTGCTCGGAAGGTTTTGCCATGAAGTTGGAGTGACCACGGCAAAAGCGAACAAGAGAGAGGGAACGACTCTACTTTCTACCATCGTTCTTGGAGTTTGATGGATTCATACCAAAAGCAGGCCAAGGCAAGCCACCTACCCTTCCTTCTGCAGTCATCCGTGAAGTTGGAGAGCCTAGTGCAAAAGCCAGCCAGACCCATGGAGCGATTCTACCTTCCACAATCATCCGTGCAACATGAGGATTCATGCAAAGCAAGCCAACACATCTGCCATCCATGAAGTTGAAGAGATTGTAGCAGAAGCAAGCGAAAGCAAGAGAGCGACTCTACCTTCTTTTGTCATCAACCATGGAGTCAGAGGGATTTAGCAGAAGCAAACGAAGGCAAGAGAGCGACCTTGTGCCATCACCAACGAAGCTGGAGAGTTCATGCCAAAGCAAGTTGAGGCAAAGAACATCTCTTCTTCCTGCCATCCTCCATGAAGCTTCAGGGGCACTCTAACGTGGCAATGCTTGGAGCCCCTTAGGTCTACATTTGCATAGAAGATGTGTTGGGGAGCATGGGGTCTCGATTTAAACTTTGAGACTAAGGATATACCAGTTCTTTTGAGAAGTCAAATGAACAATCCGTCCACACGATTCACCACATGTTGCTTTCTTTGATTTGGTTTGATGAATAACTTTCAATATTTAGTCTACTTATCCCTTGAAGAATAAAGTAAACACAATTTTTTGCAAAAGTTGCACGTACCCCAAATGAGATCAAACCAAACGTAGTTCAAAAGGATTTTTTTTTTTGGATGACTGGGCTCAAAATTTAAGCTGCCTACGTACCTAAAATGGGATCAAGTCAAACGTAGTTCATTTTTTTTCAACAGATTTTTTTTTTTGGGCCGTGCACAGTTTTAGCTCATGCGGGCCAGGAGCAACATGCAGTTTAGACTCATGCGTCATGGAGTAGCACTTGCTCTTCAAGGGTAGTAGCGCTTCAAGAATTTGCCGTTTATGGGGCCAACTCTTAAGCCATCTTCAGCAATCAATTTGTAGGCACCGCTTGAGTAAACTTCTTGCACCACATATGGTCCATCCCACTTGGAAATGAATTTGCCACCGATTTTATGGGTGGTATTAATGGGTCTTCTTACAGCAAGAACCAAGTCCCCCTTCTGGAAAGAACGAAGACGAACCTTCTTGTTGAATGACTTTGACATGCGGGCTTGATAACACTCAAGACGTTGTTGTGCCTCAAGTCTCTTTTCATCAAGTGCTTCTAGTTCTTCAAGGCGCAAGCGAGCGTTGTCTTCATGAGTGACACCTTCTTGCACGGCTATCCTTAAAGATTGGATTTGACGTTCGAGCGGCAAAACAGCTTCCACGCCGTACACTAGCGCATATGGAGTGGCTTGAGTAGGTGTTCGATATGTGGTTCGATACGCCCAAAGAGCTTCTTCCATTCTCTCAGGCCAGTCCCTATTTGCTTTGGCAACCACTTTCTTCAATAAGTTCCCAAGAGTCTTGTTGAATGCTTCAGCAAGACCATTTGCGGGCGGGTTGTACATAGTAGAGGTATGCTGCTTGAAGCCAAATTTCTGACAAAGTCTGGTCATGGCACTGTTGTAGAAATTCTTTCCGTTGTCTGTGATGATGCAACGCGGTACGCCATATCTAAAGATGAGGTGAGTACGGATGAAGTTGACGACATTTTCCTTCTTCACCTCTTTCAGTGCGATTGCCTCCGCCCATTTAGAGAAGTAGTCAGTTGCAGCCAAGATGTACAAGTGACCATTAGAAGACTTCAGTAAGGGTCCCACGACATCCATCCCCCATGCATCAAAAGGCCATGAAGTGACAGTTGGATGGAGCAGTTCTGGCGGTTGATGTATAAAATTGGCGTGGATTTGGCAAGCATGACATCTCTTGGCATACTCCATGCAATCCTTGACCATGGTTAGCCAATAGTAACCCATTCTTTTGATTTGAAAATGAAGTTTGGGACCAGATTGATGAGCACCGCATATCCCAGAATGAGCTTCTTCCAGAGCTTTCTTGGCCTCATTTTCTTCAAGGCAACGGAGGAATAACCCTTCAAAAGATCGGCGGTAGAACGTGTCCTTATAGTAAATGAATCGAGGGGCTCGACGCTTCACATCCGCTCTCCTATGTGGATCATCAGGCAGTTTCCCATGTTGCAGATAATCGATAAGAGGTTGACGCCAATCCTCTGTTTCAATTTCAAGCACTGAAACAACATTCACTTCCCTTTCACCATTGTCTTCATCGTCAAAGATTAGAGGTATGACCCAACTTCGACATATCGGAACATGCGTCTCTTGGTCAGGGAAAGCAAGTATAGAGGCAAGCTTTGCAAGTGCATCTGCCTGCTTATTTTCGCCGCGCGGTACATGCTCCAGGGTGACACCACCAAGCCATGCGATCAAGCGACGTGCGTAGTTGTTGAAGGGCATGAGTTCAGCCCTCCTCACTTCATAGATGTCGAGGAGTTGGTTGATGATCAACATTGAATCTCCATATACCTTGAGCTGCAAATGCTTTGCTTCAACTGCCATCTCCAGTCCAAGAATGAGAGCTTGGTACTCAGCTTCATTGTTTGAACAGTTTTGTGTGAGGGTGAAAGCATAAGGTAAGACATCTCCTTCTGGGGAAACAAACACTATGCCTGCGCCTGCGCCACTTCGATGTGATGCGCCGTCAAAGTACATTGTCCATGGGGGGCGAACTTCGACCACCATGACGTCTTCATCTGGCAATTCTTCGGATAACTCCCACTCAGCTGGTATAGGATGATCCGCCAAAAAATCAGCTAAAGCTTGCCCCTTAACGGCCTTTTGAGGTACATAGATGATCTCGTATTGTTGAAAGAGAAGCGACCATCTTGCCAATCGATCAGTGAGGACCGGTTTTGTCATGACGTATTTGATTGGGTTAGCCTTGGAGATGAGATGCACAGTGTGAGCTTGAAAATAGTGTCGCATTTTTCAATTGCAAACACTAAAGCTAGGCACATCTTCTCAATTGTAGAATAGTTCAATTCATGAGGCAGCATCATTCTACTCAAGTAGTACAAGGCGCCTTCTTTCCCTTCATCATTCTCTTGAGCAAGCAAGGCCCCCACTGAACGCTCTTGGGCTGCAATATATAATATTAACGGCCGTCCAGGCTTAGGGGCGGTGAGAACAGGAGGTCTCGTCAAATATGATTTAATACTCTTGAAGGCATTGTCGCATGCTTCATCCCACTCAAAAGGAGTCCCTTTCTTCATGAGGCGGCTGAATGGTTGACATCGCCCAGCCAAATTAGATATGAAGCGACGGAGGTAAGCCAATCGTCCTTGAAGACTCTTCAACTCATGAATATTTCGAGGTTCAGGCATTTTCAAGATAGCGTCAATTTTAGCTTGTTCAATCTCTATGCCACGGTGGCGCACGATGAACCCCAGAAACTTTCCAGATGTGACCCCAAAAGCGCACATCAAGGGATTCATCCTAAGTTGGTACCTTCGCAGTCGCTCAAACACTTGCCTTAGATCATGAAGATGGTCATCTCGTTTCTGGGTCTTCACGACTAAGTCATCAACGTAACACTCCACATTCTTGTGAAGTACGTCATCAAAGATCTTTTGCATTGCCCTTTGGTATGTGGCACCTGCGTTCTTCAAGCCAAAAGGCATAACTTTGTAACAGTAGATGCCTTTTGGTGTACGAAAAGCTGTGAGCTCTTCATCTTGCGGAGCCATGCGGATTTGATTGTATCCAGATGAACCATCCATGAATGATAGGACCTCATGTCCAGTAGTGGCATCAACCATGAGCTCGGGAATAGGGAGTGGAAAGTCATCTTTCGGACAAGCATTGTTCAAATCGCGAAAGTCGACACAAACTCGGATTTGCCCATTTTTCTTCTTCACTGGGACGATGCTTGAAATCCAAGTGGGGTACTTGACTTCTCGAATGAAACCAGCTTCGATGAGTTTATTGATCTCTGCTTCAATTTTGGGGACCAAGTCTGGTCGGAAGCGTCTTTGAGATTGCTTGACAGGTCGGATGCCATGCTTTACTGCTAGATGATGGACTGCGACTCTTGGGTCTAACCCAGGCATCTCCTTATAACTCCAAGCGAAGACGTCCTTATACTCGCGTAGAAGCTCAGTGTAGGCGATCTCTTCTTCAGGTGTGAGCAAAGCACTGATGTAAGTTGGTCGTGGTTCATCTTCAGTCCCTAGATTGATTTCCTTCAGATCATCGACAGTGGACCTCACTCCTTCTTCTAACTCTGGTGGAGCATCTTCAGCATCTTCCTCTACTTGAGTTTCATTACAAGTCGCCGTGATATGGAAGGAGGAAGTGACAGACTCTTCATCGAGACAATGATCCAACTCTTTAAAAGGCACTTTGGTCAGCACCACAGTTTGTCGCTTTACTCTTAGCAATGCATCATCAGTTGCCACAACGAGAGTAGTTTGGCGCTTCATGCGAGAGGGTATTTTACTCCTCAATTTCTTGTCATCTTCTGACAAAAGAGCAGTCCTCTGTCTTGAAGCCTTCTCGATGGCACTGCTTGAAACACCTAATCGACTTTGGATAGACTTTCGTGGAGCATTTGTTGAAGATATTTCACTTGGTAGACCTAATCTACCTTGGATAGACTTGCATGTGACAGAAGGTGTGGAACTCTTACTTTGTGGCCTTAATCTGTCTTGAATGGGTCTTCTTGTGGGGGTTGGTGAGACAACTTCTTCTTGAGGAGTCAATCTGTCAAAGACTGTCCTTTGTGATTTCGGAGCACTCAAGCGATCGAAGACTGATGCCTTTGGTGATGAAGTACATTCTTCTGCCGTAATGTGGTTGTTGCTCGACTTCTTTATGAAGATGCGAGCAGGAGCAGGTGCGGTGTATCCAAGGCCTGCTTGGGACTCCTTAATAGCATATCCCTTCTCCTTGAGCATTTTCTGAGTCGGGTTCAAGCCGTGTATCTTTTCGCCAATCACTTCAGGCAAGAGTCTCCCTAGAGTGGTTGAACCTCTTGGATTATGTCCAGCCTTTGCAAATAGCTTGTAGGCATTGGGATCGAAGCCATTTGTCCGCTGTGAAGGCAAGTAATCGTGCTCCTCTTGAGGGGCATGTGCGGCTCGAACGAATCCTTTCAAGGGTGGAGCAACCTTTGTTTCGTCAAGGTCAGTGACTGGGAGTGTTAATCCTTTCAAGGCCAGCTCTTCAGTCTTTTGAAACTTTGGTACATAACGAAGTATTGGCATGCCTTTCTTCTTTGATGGATCTTCCATGTGATGCTTGCCACCTTGACTATTTTCCTCCTTCGCCTTAGTAAGGATGTTGGTTTTACCAATTTGAAGGTTGTTAGCCTCAATGGGTTTATAACTTGATGAAGAGGCAGTTGGTACCAATTCTGTCAACACCATGTTTACCAAGTAGAATTTAGCATCGGCAAAATGGGATTCAGCTTCGCTAAAGGGTTTGTCATCGGCTACCACCTTCTTTGTCACACCATCTTTGCAGTACTTGAAGCATTGATGGAGGGTTGATGGGACAACGCCATTCTCATGGAGCCACGGCCGTCCTAGCAATACATTGTACGAGGTTTTGGCATCAATGACATGGAGCAGTGCGCTTGAAGTCATATCATCGATGAGTAAGTCCAGGCGAATGATGCCAATAGCTCTTTGACCCCCTTGATTGAATCCTTGGATCATGAGACGGCTAGGTGCTAGTTCTTCCGCAGAGATACCAAGTTCCTTCAGGGTACGAAGAGGCAAGATGTTGACCGCAGATCCGCCATCTAGAAGCATCCTATTGACTCTTTGTTCGCATATGTATCCTGAGACAAAAAGCGGACGATTATGTGGAGTCGCGCCAAGCAATAAATCTTCGTCAGAGACTGTAATGGCTCCAACGCAAGCAGAGCAATCTTTGGCGCAAACTGTAGAGTCAAGATGGATTGGAGAGCGTTTATATGCAGGAGGCGACTCTAGTTCCGTCTCTCCAGTTTCTTCACAACTCACAGTATTGCATGAAGCTTCAAAAAGACTAATGTTGCGAATCGACTTAGGTAAGAAGTCCCATAAAGTGAATGGGGTTCGCAGTCTTCGGACAGGGACGTCTTCTGATAAGTTTGAAGCTATTTTCTTCAGCTTCTTCCTCTTTGTTGCCTTGTTGGATGCCTCCTTCTAGGACTAGGCTTTGGGGCCATGGATTGAGGATGCTTCACACTTGGCTCGCGATTCTTCTTTCTGCGAGTAACAAGGGTCCATCCTTCGCCATCCATGTCATCTACTTTTGCCTTGGCACAGATGTTGCCCCCATGCTGTTGAATAGAATGACATCGCAATACCTCAATTGGATCGAACGACCCAAATTGAATCTTCACGCCTTGTGGTGCTTCAGGTTGTTGAATTTCCTCTTGTAGAGTAGCCACAATTTGATTTGTAGCTACGGTATCCTTTTCTTCCTCCAAGACGATCTTTCCTTGGCTAGCGAGCTCCACTACCTTCTCTTTGAAGACGAAGCATCGTTGGGTTGGGTGACTAACCAAGCGATGGTATTTGCAGTAGTTTGGATCATTAACTTTGTTAGCTTCCTCGGGTCGCTTCATCTCTGGGAGCTCAATGAGTTTCAGATCTAACAGTTGATCAAACATTGAAGGGACCTCTGAATCGGGAAAAGGATACACCTTTTCTTGCATCTCTTTCAGTGTGAGTCTTTTCTTCTCCTTTATTTGCGGCAAAGTGGACCTCTCTACTTACTTTTCTTTGGGTTTAGCGAAGATCTTGAATGGTGCAGCATTCACAGCCGTGGATTCCTTCTTACCTTCTTTGACTAGAAATTTACCCCCTTTGCGAATATCGGGCTTGCTTCCTATGGTGCGAGAATCTTGCGCTCTGCGAGAATCTTGCACCGGTAGACCTTGCCTTCCATTTGCTGTGATGGTGAGCTCCATGTCATGAGCTCGAGTAGCCAATTCTTCAAAGGTCTTAGGCAGGATTCCTTGAAGAATGTATTGTAGGTCCCACTGCATGCCTTTGATACACATCTCGATTCCAGAAGTTTCAGACAGCCTATCCTTGCAGTTTAGATTCAAGTGCCGCCATCTATTGATATAATCAATGACAGGTTCATCCTTCCATTGGCGAGCATTCGTAAGCTCGAACATACTAACGATACGGCGAGTGCTGTAGAAACGATTAAGAAATTCTTGTTCCAGCTGCTCCCAACTATCAATCGTGCCAGACTCAAGGTCGCAATACCAGTCAAAAGCATTGCCTTTGAGCGTTCGAACAAACTGCTTGACGAGGAGATCACCATCAGTTCCAGCATTGCTGCATGTTTCCACAAAGTGAGCAATATGCTGCTTCGGATTGCCTTTGCCCTCGAATTGTTGAAACTTCGGTGGTTGATAACCAGCAGGCATCCTCAAAAGGTCTATCCTTCGAGTATAAGGCTTAGCATAAGTAGAAGACGACTTCGGCGCCTCCTCGTACTTTTGCTTGATAGTGCCTAGAATGAAATCCTTCAGTTGGTCCATGGGAATCGAACCATCACCAGAAAGCGAAAACTCTTTTGGTACTTCCTTCTGTTTGTTTGAAGACCCAACTTGACTTGAATCCCCCATAGTTTCTATTTTGTTCTTGAGGGAAGCAATTTCAGAGTCGTGCTCTTCTACGATTTTTGACAATCCTTCAACTGTTTTGGCCAAGGAAGCAACTTGCTCTTCTAGATTGACCGCATTTATTGTCATAACATCCATGATTGAAGAACTGACAGGCTTGGTGAAGGCATTGAGGTTTGACGGAGGAGTGTTTCGAGAAGAGGTGGAATCAGAACTGCTTGAATAGCCTTCTTCTGTGTTCTTTTGAATTTCTGAAGCGACTCATGAAGCATGGGAGGATAAACAAAGGGATTCTCAATGATTGTTGCCATGTCTTTCGCTGCCTCCATGGTAGAGACGCCTTCCTTCTCTTTTGGTGAGCTTGTGAAGGTTGGTGATACTTTCGGTGGATCAGCACCAACGACGGAATTTGATTTTGGCAGAAGCGAGGGTTGTGCAGATGCTTGAGCTACAGCCTTGGACTTGCTTCGAGTCATTGGAGCACCACTTCTAGCCTGAGATTCGGAGCCAGATTTTGCAATGGTTGAAGACTTGAAGCGTGTCACCTTAGCTTGAAGAGCCTTTGAACTGTTGTTCTTAGGAGCCTTTGAACTGTTCTTCTTAGCGGCCATTGAGAGTTTGCTTGATTTGTTGAAGAGAAGAGATGAGAAGCAGAGATTGTCCCACCGGGCGTGCCAAAATCTGTTGAACACAAATTTCGAGTCTGCGAAAAGACGGAAAAATGTTGAACAAGAGTCAATTTTATTGATGTATGAAATTAGGGTTTACAATCTCTAAGGTATTTTCTAGTCAAAGAAAATAAAGTCTTCTGATTCTTCTCTTCGGTTGTTGAAACAAGGGCTTGATGCTTGATCTCGAATCAAACGACGGAATCTTCTCCGTGATTTGTGGAGAAGTTGATGACTTGGGTTGAATGTTCTTCGAGGCTTTGAAGCTTCGATTCGAAAAACCTTCTTGTTGGATGCACACTTGAAGAATTCCAAAGGGCTTGAGGGTTTTGATCTTCAGAGCTCTGGAGCTTGTATACTTCAATGTGCAGATGGAAAATATGAGAAGGAGCACCTCTATTTATAAGAATGTGGGATGGAGACTCCAACCCTAACCTTCCATATTGATCCTTTTAATTATTTCCTTTATTGATTTTAAAAAGAATAATTATTATTTGATAATAACCTTTCCTTTTCCATTTATTTTAAGAAAAGGTAATTATATATAAAGAGATATATTATTATTCACCAAGTAGCCTAATTTGATTGGTCAGACTTGATAGAATAATAACTGTGTCATTTTGACACGTGGCATCATTTGATTGGTCCATTACATGTCTCTGACTTTTGACCACGGACACTTGGCATCACTTGATTGGCCCGTCTATGAAACTTTGACTTTGACTTATAGGCACTTGGCGACATTTGATTGGCCAATTTGTATGCCCTAATAACACGTGGCAATTTGTGATAAGCTAGAAATTTTACATGCCTACAAGGACCAAAGCTAATTAATACTATATACGTACGTACGTACTTTGATTTTGAAATGGAAGCTAGGACCACTAAACATACATGCATGTACAACATCATCTTTCTACACAATTACAGTAATTAAGAACTCACCACGCGCGAAAAGTCTCATTGGATTTCATTACTGCTTAATTAGTTAGTTACGTCCAAATTAATCTCGATCCTACGATTAGGTAGGTCTTAATTAATTACAGTACTAATTAATTTGCTCTTACAACCCGGCCTGGCCTGCAATTGACACAGGGTTGTTAAGTGAAATAACAATTAATTGGAGAAGAAGATCGATGTAAATACAATTAGCCTTTTAATTTCTAGATAGAAGAGGAGGCCGGCCGGCCGGGGTGATCGAGATACCTGATATCAATCCTTAATTATTTTTCCCTTAATTAGATAGATAGCCTTTTATATATAGAGGAGATCTTTTCGGCATGCATGTGATTGAGGCGGCCCCAACTAGTTTCCATACAGGCAGGCATTGATCGAGTTCGAGTAGGATGACATATATATATATATATATATGCAAGGTGAGGAATGACGTACAATATCGATATATCGTTCGGAATTGGTACTCCTACTTCTAGCTAGCTAGAGAGTTATGACGTACGTACGTCCTTAGATATCAGAATGTTCGATATTCATCCTCTCGATGCAGATGAGTAGATGACCTAATTAAGAAAGATGGTCTCGGTCGCTACAAGAGCTAGAGATCGATAGAGAGCTACGTACAATGCACGTTCTACGAATTACAACATTGTGATTTCCCTTAATTACACGCTGAAAATCCTCAAATTCCATAGCATATGCGGATAGGGGTGGAGCCAGGAATTTTGGTTAGTGGGATCAAAAATTAAATTCATATGCATTTAAAATAAGTTGGGGCAATTTAGAGATTTTTTATAGAGTCAAAATAGCTAAATTATACCTATTCCTATGAAAATTTGGGGTCAAATTGGTAAAAATTGGATAAAAATTATACCTATCTCTACGAAAATTTGGCAGCCAGTGGGGTCGGCTGCCCTCCCTTGTACCCATATGCCTCCGCCCCTGTGTAACGCGGAGCACTCTTTTCTAATCTTTGTGTTATATTCATGAAACCAATATTTACCTAGAAAAATGCTGCAAAAGGGAGGTGTTGATTCTCTTTTTTGTACAGTTGTTAGGCCATCCACAGTGGTATAATTAAAAAAGGATAACCAAAAAATGACACATCAGTTTTTATTATTCACTTAAGAGGTTGCTAAGCTTAACAATGTTGAGATTCACAATGGTCACTTCTAGTCCATAACCAAAATAAAGGTCCACTTCAATTTCGCTCTCTCTCCCCCTCTCTTTCCTGCCATTCACTTCCCTCAATTTATGTATTTTTTGGCAAAAATATATCGATTTCCTCGCTTAATTTTGGAAAAAAAATCGGTGACTTTCTTCCCTCCTATTATGAATTTTTTTGGGAAAAAAAAATAGAAACGGGAAAAAAAAAGTGAAATACCTTAATGGTGATGATGGATTGAATTGTAGATAATCGAGAGATATGAGCTTCACTTTTTGAGGGAAAGAGAAAGAGAAATAGTTTGTGGGTGAAAGTGAAGAAAATATATGTAACGCCCCGATTTTTCGGGAGCAAAATAAAATAATTCTTTAAGAACATTTTGCTTAATAAATAGAATTTTCCAAAATAAAGGTTTCGCTATTACAATCTCAAGATAGATTTACTGATTCAAATACATTAACTTCAGAGCCGAATCTAGGCTTGATACGGATCCCAAGCATACTCGATCTCTTTTCCTGATATTCTTTCCGTGTCGAACTGCACCATCATAGAATCTCCTCCATTGAATCCTGCGCCCTCTGGAAAATTGATCGCCGAAGCAATCGATTTACCAGAATACAAACGTATCCGTGAGTGATAAATCACCCAGTAGAATAATCCAACCCAACCACCCCTCTTACTTTACAGCTAGCAGGTAACAATATATCATTAATGCAGGAATGTAAAATATAAGTAGTGCACATTTATTCATTATTGTCCAATGGTCCAATCAACAAGGAAAAGCTAGTCATGCTCGGACCATAACTAGGGTTCGCCTTCCTTAATCACTATACCAAAATCACCACTGAACTCTTGTCAGTTCTATCATCACAAAAACATCACTGGACCACCTGCTAGGTTTTATCATCACAAAGCCTCACTGGATCACCCGCCAGGTTTTATCGTTACAAAATATCACTGGGCCACCTGCTAGGTTTTATCATCAAAATATCACTGGACCACCCGCCAAGTTTTATCATCAAAATTTATCACTGGACCACCGCCAGGTTTTATCATCAAAATTTATCACTGGACCACCGCCAGGTTTTATCAACTTGAAAACATCTCTGAACTAATCGCCAGGTTTTACTGTCACAAAATATCGCTGGACCTCCGCCAAGTTTTATCATCGCAAATCATCACTGGACCACCGCCAAGTTTTACCAACAGAAAACATCACTGGACCACCGCCAGGTTTTATCATCAGAAAATATCGCTGGACCACCTGCCAGGTTTTATCAACAGAAAACATCATTGGACCACTGCCAGGTTTTATCATCAAAAAATATCGCTAAACCACCAGTCAGGTTTTATCATCGCAAAATATCACTGGACCACCGCCAGGTTTTATCATCAGAAAATATCGCTGGACCTCCCGCCAGGTTTTATCAACACAAAACGTCACTGGACCACTGCCAGGTTTTATCATCACAAAAATGTCACTGGACTACCTGCCAGGTTTTAATCATCACTGGACAATCCGCCAGTTTCAAATCACATCAATGGACTACCCGCCAGTTTCAAATCACTTCACACAATCCGCCTGCAGGCATCCTCTGACATCTCTTTCTCCCAAATAACCATTGTCTAATAACGTCTAGGCGAAATCCTACTCATGAGTCACCCCATGTCTCTAGGGTTCAATCTAGCACAATAATCAAGAGACGGAGCAATATACAAATAATCACAATGGTAATTGAAATAAACAGTAAGCGTAGAAATCACGTAACTTTTTATGAATGGGCCGTTGCCCTTAATCTTGTATGACCAAGAAGTTAATAATAATGCAAGAAACTTTTGTCTGATAAAAGTTATTATAAAACAAATAAGTCTAGGCTTGTATGAATTTTATTTAGGAAGTTAGATTGATTAATAACCATAATAAATTCAATAAATAAATAATAACATTAGAAATAATTAGCATGACCTTAAAAGGGTTCCTACGATCCTATGCAACGGGATCGAGTGTCGACAATCAAGTCCGGAGGGTCGCGAGATTATTTTAAATAAAGGTATTAATAAAAGTTACCGGAAGTAGAATAAATAGATGATAAATAATATAATAGATAAAATATGTTGAGATCAATAACGTTTCATCCTCGGAATGTAAGGAATCTAAGAAAAATGACTCGGGCATTAATATCAAGGTTTACAAGGTCGTAAAATAATTATGATTGGAAATAGCGTAAAAATAATAATAAATATCATTTTATATAAAAAAAATATAAAATTAACAAGATATCACCCTTGAGATGCGAGAACTCTAGGAAAAATAGTTTGGGTGTTAAAAACAATGTTCGGAAGGTCGCAAAGATTTTTCGTTTGTAAACTTTGATTGAAAAACAAATAAAAATTTAATAAATAGATATTGAAATAAAAAAATATGATATTAACAAGTTATGATCTTTGATGTGTTAGAAGTCTAGGAAAAATAAATCGAGGGTCGAAAACGATGTTCGGAGGGTCGAAAAACGAATTCGAACGAAACAGAACCTGCCGCAAGGTTTGACCGGGTCAACCTTGCGTCTAAGCTTCCGGCCGCAAACTCGCGGCTGGTTCTTGCGGTCCTTAGGTTGCGGCCGCAATGTGATGTCCAGATTTGGTTTTTCTGATTTTTCTCACGGTTTTCGATGCATGGAACCATAAGGGGCATAGGGTTATGCCTAAAAACACTTAATATACTTAGAGGAGTGTTTGGAAGGGATTATAATACCTTGAATCGGATCGAATTGGTTCAAAAACGAATCTTGAATCTTGGGGAAGAAGACTTCGGGTTCTTTGATCGGGAGACCTTGGGCTCGAATTGGATGATGTTTGGGGATGCTTGGGGGTGAGGGAAGTGATTGGAACGATCAATTTGGATTTCGGTTGGGTCTTGGTACGAAACCCACTTTTCTCTCTCTTTCTTTCTCTCTCTAAAACTCCATGGATTGGAGTTTGGTTTTTATCCGAATTCTCTCTCTCTCTTCTGGACTGGTGGGGTGTGGGGAGTATTGTGGTGTGCCCTAGGGTCGTATTGATGGGGTATTTATAGGAGAATTTTGAAGAGGGTGATAAGAGTGTTTTAATGAAATTCTAACTCTTGGGCTTGAGATGGACGAGATAAAGACGAAAATACGATCAGGGAGGAAGTAGAGATTGAGTAGGAGAGGGAGAGACGGAAGGAGATGATGGGGTGCATGTATGCTACATAGGAAAAAAAAAGAAAAAGAAAGGTGCATGCATAATTGTATTTTTAGAAAGAAAAATCATAATAGTTGTATTAAGAAAATAATTCTAATAAAATTATTTAAAAAATTGGGTCAAAAATCCGGGTCGTTACAATATAGAGTAGGCGAAGAAGAGAAGAAAAAAATACTAATTAAAACACGCATGTATACAAATTTTGGAACTAGTTAACTTATGTGGTGTGAAGTCCACAAATTTTGATTATTGAAAAAGGTTGCTAGTTTTGGTTATTCAAAACCCAAAATTTGATTATTTCTAAGGATGTTGCTAAGTTTGATTATACTATTGTGAGCCATTTTTTGTATCAACATTGTTAACTTTAAAAACAATTGGCTTTTGATTATACCACTATGGATGGTCTTACATGTTGACCAAAAGCAAATATATACTTCGATTTGAAATGGAAGGACCACTAAAGAAAAGACAACATCATGATCCATCTACACATGAATTAATTCACCACAGAAAGTCTTTTTAGGACGTTTCATTACTATATATATATATACAGAAATCTTCAGGTAATGACCTTAAAATGAGAACCTAAAATGCGGATCACCCCATCTCCCCTTTCCCGATTGAATTTTGATGATCCGAGCCGCTCAATATGTTCAGAACGTGATTTTAAGGGTACTCGTGTGAAATCGACAAAAAAAATGACCGGGAAGTGCTTGATTTGAGCAATTTTTATTTGAACCGTTCGATAAAAAATAAACAAAAACTGCTTGGATGAAGCCCTTCCCGGTCTTTTTTTTTTTGCTGATTTCATGTGGGTATCCTTAAAATCACGTTCTGAACATATTGAACGGCTCGGATTATCGAAATTCGATCGGTAAAGGGAGGTCCTCATTTTATTAAAATGAGGTGGTCCTTATTAGAAGGGGACTAATATATATATATACAGTCCGCTTCTATTGCGGGCGCCCGCAACTAACTTAAATGCGGACTTCTGTTTTGAGTCGTTGGATTGAGATCCAACGGCTGGGGTTTTAAAATGAAACTCGCGGGTTAAAGGAGGCATGGGTCGAGTAAAATTGGTACCGGGTCATTACCCATCACACACACGGATCCTTTTCAGACCCCCAGCTTCCAGAGGAAGCTTTGCTTCAGAGTTCGAAGGAGAGAGAGAGATTGAGGGTGACGACGAACGACGAAGGAGAGGAACGATTTGAACGACGAAGAATCGAAGAAGAGGACCCACGACCACAAGGTCTCTCTCTCTCGCTCTGGGTTTTTTTTTTTCCTTCAAATCGACTAAGAAATCGAATTGGTATTTCTCACTCCGAAGAAAAGGACGACGACGAAAATAGAAGAAAAGGACGACGACGACGACGAAGAGAACGATTGAAGGTATTTCTCACTCCCTCTCCCTCTCTAGCTTCGAATCTGTATTTTTCGAGTTAGGGTTTTGCAACTGACATGGTACGACATTTTCTGCATTGTTAGGGCTCGATTATAGAAGATTAGGGCTCGATTACAGAAGATTAGGGCTTTATTACTGCTCGATTCGAAGGTCTCTCTCTCTCTCCGAATCTGGTTTTTTTTTTTTTTCTTCTGGAATTTAAAATCTGGATTTTTTTCATCAGTAACTTGTTATTATTAGATTCTTTGGACAAAAGTAGAGCTGCAACATTTGTTTGATGCTTAACTTGACTTTTGATTGAATATCTGTAGCAGAAAATCTGGATATATGTTTGATGCTTAACTTGAGTTTTGATTGAATTTCTGTATAGGAAAATCTGGATATGTACCTTGTATTACGGTAGCTGGCTATGAACTAATACGATTCTGTCAAATTTTTTGAGTTTCATCTGGATATGTACATTTTCGAACTCATTAATTTTGATGCTATCCAGAGGCCAGAAGTATTGAACACAAAAGAGATTTGAGCAAACATGCAAGTTTCATGGTACACTACCATTAAAAGCATATTGGGTTAGAAGCATACTGTATTTTTTTTTGAGTTAGGGTTTTGTCAAGTTAGATTTTCCAAAAGAGATGCCTGATTTTCTTACTTTTCTGGATTTTCAGAGCCATGAGATGCCTGATTTTCTTTATCTATGTACTTACACACTGAGATGGCTCTTTGCTTCGTTGATACATTTTTCTGTTCCTTGTATGTGCAACGTAAATAAAGCCATTGGGGTTAAATATTTTGGCGAGGATCTTTAGTTCCACTGTTTTAGTACTTAGTAGGTATTTTCGTGCTAATGTGAGTACTAGGAAACAGTGAGTACTCACCAGTTAGGATCCAGAGGAGTCCCTCTCTCCTCCCCTGTTTTCATGGCTTGTGAATTAGTGAGACCTCACTGTTTTTTTGGAGTTAGTTTTTGCATTCTAATTACTTGAAAGGTCTGTTGTTTTTTTGGAATTTGACTTGTCTGGATTTGACTATTTTCTCAAAGGACCATGTGTTTTGTGTATTAATTTGTAGAATGCAGAGTGTGGAAAATTTGGAAGAAATGGACGTAGTCTCACCATTAGCATCTCAAACGTTTCAATCATCTGTCAATTCTTCCCAGAAATCTTACATTCCTCAAGTTAAGAATGACTTGATACCGAAAATTAATCAAGAGTTTGTCTCTTTAGACGCCGTTCATGAGTTTTACAACGATTATGGTAAAGAGTCAGGATTTGGTACGCGAGAATGGTCTAGCAGGAAGAATGGGGATAAAGTAATCGTTAGGAAAGAGTATGTTTGCTGCAAACAAGGTCACTGGGTGCCCAAAAAACCTGTACAAATTATTGGAACCTCTAAACAGCGTCGAGGGGTAATTAGGGAGGGTTGTGGTGCGAAATTGGCTGTTGTGAGATCCAAGTCTGGTGACAAGTATGTTGTCTCCCAATTTGTTGAGGCACATAACCACTCTCTTACGTCTCCAGGGAAGACGCATTTGTTGCGATCTAATCGCAAAGTGACAGCTGCCAAAAGAGCTTTGGCAGAACAACTATCACAAGCAAATGTGCCAACTTGCCAACAAATGAGTATTTTCGAGATGCAATCCGGAGGTTTGGAAAATGTTGGGTTTGGACTGCAAGATCTCTATAACAGTCAAAGGGATATAAGGACTGCGTTACTAGGGCAGGACGCCGATATGTTGTATGAGTATTTCCAAATTCAACAAGAAAAGAACTCAGGGTTTATGTATACAATGGAGAAAGACGATGAAATGAGGTTGACTCATTGTTTTTGGGCGGATGCCACGGCTAGGAAGTCGTACCAATATTTTGGGGACGTAGTGGTTTTTGATAGTACAACACAAACCGATACTGTATGATCTTTGCACCTATACTGGGGGTTAATCACCACAGGCAGACTACGCTATTTGGGTGTGGGCTTTTAAGTGATGAATCGAGTGAATCTTTTGAGTGGCTATTCAAAGAATGGTTGAAAGCAATGCCAGGAGGCCCGCCCAAAATGATCATAACTGATCAGGATCCGGCGATGACTAAGGCATTTGCTAATGTTCTTCCAACTACACACCATAGATATTGCATTTGGCATATTGTGAGTAAATTTTCTGAAAAGATGAGTGCATTATCTTATAAAGATCATTATGACGAGTTCAAACAATGCATATGGAATTCTGAGAGCCCTGAAGAGTTTGATGCTAAATGGGCAGATGTCGTACACAAAGCCAACCTATCCTCCAACAAATGGTTTCAAGCCATGTACGAAATCCGTGAGAGATGGATTCCGGCATATACTACCAAGATAACATCCAGTTTACCATACTCTTAAAGCAATACACTTGCTCAAGTTCCAAATTTGTACACATCACAAGGTAGAAATTTTGTTCCACATAACCATTACATAAACCAACTAAAAGAAAATATACATGATGACCAACAAAAGTAAAATTCCTATTACAACTCCAACTAAGAGCATTGCAATGTACATGCAATATTTGGGCAGCTTCGAAGGAGTTTGGTCATCCATGTTTCCTTGAACAGGTACAAGCAAAGGTGGATAATCGGTCGGGAGTTCAGGAACTTGAGGAGACAGCAATTGCACATGGGAATGAGCTTCAACATATGCAGTCCAAGCATTATTTGCCTCTTCCAATGAAGGATACTTTTTAAAAGCAGCCCCAGGGAAGCGAGTTACTTGTTCACTACAATCTATCCAACTTTCATATATACCGGGGACTTTTCCAACAAAAACAACATAATGTACCCCAGGAAAAAACCTCTTTGCTGCCATTCCTAGAAACAAATCAACTTGATAAGCAAATAAATAGGGACTTCAAAACTGGCAGCTGTAAATGACAGTCACTTAGCATCATGAGAAGTTATGGCTAACTCTCCCATTCTTAAATCATGAGAAGCCTGGGCTTTAGGTTTGGTTAATAGTGAAGTCAGTCCGTACCCTTTCTGTGGTCATGTCCAACATAATGTACCCCATAAAAGACCAATTCCTATGGTGGAGACCTTATAAACTCAACCAAGTTCGTAGAGCAAAGGCCGGTAAAACCTTTGTGACACAAATACATGAAACAGGACATGGATTTAAGTAACCAAACAACTGCTAGCTTGAGTGGTAACTAATGAGGCTAGGGCATGTTACAGATCGTAGTTTGAACTCTGAGGGGCCATTCTTAAAGTCTATTTACCTTCGAAAACCACACCTTTCTCAACTCAGAAAAAATAGGAATGAACTGATGAAGCTAGTACCTTAAATCAGGCATTCTTACAAACAGTTTCAGTGCATTGTGAGACCTCGACTCAATTACTCAAATAGATAAACTGAGCCCTTTGTATTAATAGCGCAACCTACCTTCCACCAGTTATTATTGGTGCTCTCCAAAACTAAAATCGCCTAACTATTTCGGCGTTATTCACTAACCAAAAACTATTAAAACTTACAATGTAGCCTTTTTGGCAAAGGGCAACAAAACATCAAGAGAGAGAGAGAGAAGATCCAAAATAACAACCCTCAACAAATGGGTATTTTACAACTCTGTTATTTTTTTTTTCGAGTTACATTTTCTGGAAACAAAAAAAATAATAAGATCCGTGGTGATAGCTTCTAAAATACCCATTCTCGAAGAAAAAAAAAAGATCCAAGAAGAGATAACAAAAATGGCGAGCAGACTCTCCCTGTGTCTGTTCTTTTCTTTTTTTTTCCAGTTAAATTTTCAGAAAAAAAAATACAGAGATCGAGAGAGAGAGAGAGGAGAAGAGAAGTTACCCTCCAGTCGTTCCACTTCTTCGATTGACCAATTCCTGTTTACTGAAAAAACCCAAATCGGACAAAACCCTAATCAGATTTCGAACGACCGAACGAGAGAGAGAGAGAGAGAGAGAGACCTTGTGGTCGTGGGTGTGGGACGTCCTCTTCTTCGATCGATCGATTGTCGTTCTCTCGTTCTCTTCGTTTGGTTCGATTTCTGAGAAATGGGGGAGGCGTATAGCGGAAGATTGGGTGAGGGATCCGTGTCTGTGATGCTAATGACCGGATTTCTTCTCTTCTTCGTCGTTCCAATCGCTCCTCTTCTTCGTCGTTCGTCGTCGCCCTCAATCTCTCTCTCTCGTTCGAAGTGTGAAGCTTCCACTGGAAGCTGGGAAAATAAAAGGGAGGATCTGCGTGTGTGTGATGGGTAATGACCCGGTACCAATTTTACCCGACCCATGCCTCCTTTAACCCGCGAGTTTCATTTTAAAACCCCAGCCGTTGGATCTCAATCCAACGGCTCAAAACAGAAGTCCGCATTTAAGTTAGTTGCGGGCGCCCGCAATAGAAGAGGACTGTATATATATATCCAAAGCTCCTACTTTTAGGTCTTTGCTCCAACAACCTGCGAAACAGGGTTAAAAGGGCTAGAGGGCACTGGTGGGTCGTTGCTGGCCAGGGACCCTCCGACGAGCAAGTCGAATAAAATAGTTTTTTTCTTTTGGTTAGCAGAACCTTTTTTATACCGTAATGGCGTGACCTCAACCCAATCAACCACACTGGGTATTAACATTTGAATTGGTTGGTCGCGCTCTCAATTTTCACAGTCACGAATTTTAATTGTTTGGTAGATTTTTTGAAAGATATTTTCACACTCGCGCTCCCGCATCTAGCACCTGCCACATATGTGACTTAGCTCGTACCCCCTCTAGGCACCTCACCCTTAGTCATTTAAAAGAGGGATCCGATATTTGTTTGTAAGTTGTGATCACTGTTAATTTGGAGTACTGAACAAACATATTAAAATATTCTAAAGTACAAGTAGGATATTTATGTTTGTAAGCAAATGCTCATAACTAAATTAACGTAATTTTGGTAGATACGGGTTGTATTTTAGAGGCTTATCTCTGTCATTGTATGCATTATGCATCATTGCACTTGTGGTTCCTAAGGGTAGGTGCTCCATTTTTATTTTTATTTTTATAATCAGATGTCTGTGCTAATTTGCGTGTATCTTAACTAATTCTAGGACCCTGAAGTTCGCGATCGGACAAACACTCCGGCTGCCCAAAAAATTTGGAATGTATAGCTTTTGTGAAATTCGAGCATATGACCTTATAAAGAACAAATATTAATTTATTTTCTCATACTTACTTAATCAAACCTTAGGGTTGGTTTTGGTGCTCCCTTATCCAGAGAACAAGCTCAAAGGGACTTAAACGTCATGGATCCACCCAAGTGGGGAACAAAGTGCTCTCTCTCTCTCTCTCTCTCTCTCTCTCTCTCTCTCTCTCTCTCTCTCTCTCTCTCTCTCTCTCTCTCTCTCTCTCTCTCTCTCTCTCTCTCTCTCTCTCTCTCTCTCTCTCTCTCTCTCTCTCTCTCTCTCTCGTGTTGTGACACAAGATTCCACTACCATCTAACCTATTAAAGGAGGCTACTTTTCTTTATCTAAAATAGATTGTTTTGGACTCTAATTAACCAAGTGCAATATCCACTTCATATTTCAATGATCACATCAGCCAGTGTAATATCAATAAGTTATACTATATTAGAGCTAGCATGTACTAAAAAACATAGAATATATAAGGAGATACGATATTATTCTCTCTTTCATCACATTAGCCAATTTAGTGGCACAATTCACAATCAGCTATATGATCAACATTATGGTTAATTAAGAATCCTTACCATTAAATTAATTAAGTACTAAAAGGTCATAAAAGAAAGATTAAGTTTAAGTAAGAAAGTAAAATTTGATTGTTTGCTAAAGTTGACAAAAAGAAAAGATGTACAAGAATCACGATAATTAGAAAAGCATTTCAAGCCCAATTGGCTTCGAGTGAACAACAAAAGCATGTCTGTTGACGTGAGAAAGCATTAATTCTTGGAATGAAAAAAAATAGCTAGTGGAGCATCAAAATGGACATGCAAATTTTTTTTTTTTTGGGGGGCAATTACATAACATACTAGTGTTGAGAGTGAGAGAGAGATTAAGAGAACATTAAATGGAAATAGTTCTTTCTTCCGTCTCTATGTCTATTTCTCAAGAGGCAGTGAAAGGCAAATATAACTGAGGGAATTGTTTTTGGAACTCCCCTCCTTACCATTTTATTTATCTACGTGAATTTGCTCCATTATCTATTTATTTGTCAAAAAAAATCACTAAAAAGATGATAGAATTCACATGAATAAACACAAATCAGAGCGTGTAGATAGTAAAAAAAAACTGTGCTAGTATCATTACTCTTTCGGGAATGATTTCGGTGTCTCCCCTCCTTTTGGAGACACTGTAACTTTTGGCATAACCAAACCATTAAAAGCATAACCAAAACCAATTATATGTATAACCAAGGTATAACCAAAACCAATGTTTTGGTTATACCTTGGTTATACATATAATTGGTTTTGGTTATACTTGTAATGATTCGGTTATGCCAAAAGTTACGGTGTCTCCCCTAAAAAAGGAGACACCGAAGTCATTCCCTACTCTTTAACAATTCCCACAACTATTATGTCCGCTTGTTGTATGACAGAAATATAACTACAGAAATTGATTGATTTATGTTAGATTTCTTGGAGGGTTCCAACCTAAATCCAATTGATAATAGGTGGAGTAATCTCTAGAATATATTAACCAAGCTTGGGTGGCTTAAATGAGCGATGTGGGACAAGTCTAACACTACCCCTCACGTGCAGTCCGGATGCACGTGGAGATGACAGACCGGGAGACCAGGAGCTGAGCGATTGACTCGGGCGACGGAGATTACAGAGACTTTCCCATGAGAGGTAAGACCACCCAAGACCTAGCTCTGATACCATGTTAGATTTCTGAGAGGGTTCCAACCTAGGACCAATTGGCAATAGGTGGAGTAACTTCTAGAATTTATTAACCAAGTTTGGGTGGCTTAGATGAGCGATGTGGGACAAAGTCTAATACTCCCCCTCACGTGCAGCCCGGATGCACGTGGAGGTACAAATTGAGGAAACTAGGAGATTTGACTCGGGCGACCCCTCACATGCAGCTCGGATGCACATGGAGGTATGAATTGGTGAGGTGAAGCGATGAGCGATCACTACTACAATAATCGTAAAAGATGACAGTTTAAAAGTGTCATTAAACGTGAAAGATGACAGTTTTGAAACTGTCATCTATGGAGCTGTCATTAAAAGTCTGAATCTTAAAATGACGGTTTGAAACTATCATTAATATCTATAAAGATGACGCTTTATAAACGTAATTGAAAATAAAAGATGACAGTTGTGAAACGTCATTAAATCTTAAAATGACGGTTTGAAACTGTCATTAATATCTATAAAGATGACACTTTATAAACGTAATTGAAAGTAAAAGATGACAGTTGTGAAACGTCATTAAAGTACTTTAAAGCCGTCATCTTTTGTAACGACCCGCTCCCGCCCTGTATAATATTTTTCGCTTTAAACACCAAACCCCATCAAACCTCCCAATGAGGTCACCCATCCCAGAATTACTCTAGTGCGAGCACGCTTAACTATAAAGTTTCAATTGGCTTTGGCACCCTCATAGCTTTAAAAGTCTTTGTACAAGATAGGATGACGATATATTATTTATAGCACACAACTTACATTTCACCAAGCGATGTGGGACTACCCTCGGTTGACCCTTTTGGTCACTTATCCGACAGCCTCTCGCACGGGTCCCAACTGCCCTCAGGCCGGTTGACCACTACCTGCAACTCCCAAGGGCAGGGCGTCACAATCTCCCCCACTTAGGAACACACGTCCTCTTATGGGGACGAGATTCTGTCTCACATTTTCGATAGGTACAGGCTCTGATACCATATGTAACGACTAGCTCCTGATTTGAGACTTCAAAACAACGACACTCATAGATGGCACCGTTTTCTCCAAAAAAAAAAATTTATTCTTCAATATCACTTATAAGGAGAAACTGACATTAAAAAGAATAGTTATGTCACTATTTTACAAAGTGACATTATAAATATATTATATTACAGTTTAGGAGAAACAGACATTAAAAAGAAAGAATAGTTATATCACTATTTTACAAAGTGACATCATAAGTATATTAGATCACAGTTTATGAGAAATTGACATTAAAAAGAACGAATAGTTATGTCACTATTTTACAAAGTGACATAATAAATATATTAGATCACAGTTTTTTAGATGTCTGACATTATTTATCTATTACAATCTTTTTAATTACGATTTTTTCAAAAACTGACATCTTTTCACTTTTTGAAGCGTCATCTTTTAACAATATTGTAGTAGTGGATGTGGGATGAAGTCTAACACTCCCCCTTACATGCAGCCCGGATGCACGTGGAGGTACAAATTGAGAAAACCAGGAGATTTGACTCGGGTGACCCCTCACATGCAGCCCAGATGCACATGGAGGTATGAATTGATGAGGTGAGGCGATTGACTCGGGCGACAGATACTTGACCACGCGAGGTGAGGCTCACCCAAGACCTAGCTTTGATACCATGTTAAATTTCTTGGAGGGTTCCAACTTAAAACCAATTGACAATAGGTAGAGTAACCTCTAGAATTTATTAACCAAATTTGAGTGACTTAGATGAGCGATATGGGACAAAGTCTAACATTACTGGGCTCCAATATTACTTGGGAAAAAGAAGCAAAGGAGACAACCAAACATGAAAATAAGGTGATTGATGTGATTACAACTGCAGAAAGCTCTTCTATCAGCAATAAAGGTACGTATCACAGGTAAATTTAATTTACAAAGTTTTTAAGAAGAGGCATCCATCCATCTTTTAGCAAATGCTGGAGAAGGACTAAGGCGGACCTAGGATTTAGTTGCACTGGGCGGACCCAAGATTTAGTTGTAGGAGCCGGCTGGAGTTGGGTCTGGGAAAGGTGGGGTATGTTGTGGTAAAGGAGAGAGAAAATTATTAGGTGAGGAGATGGAGAAGGGGGAGTTAGTGTGTTCTAATCTTAGCCACTAAAATGAATGACTGAGACCTTGTGTCAAAATTGTGTTAGAAATTGTGTCACGACCTGGATTTTTAACATAAATTACATAAAACATTTTAAATAAAAGAACCTCGCCTGCCATCATATTCCCAAAATAGTAATCCCACCTGTTTGAATTACAGCAAGTCCCCAATTTAAAAAGAATATACAACTTTGGCACCACGGCCCAAATTAACTTAAACATAGTTATAACTCAGTCAAAAGTTAAGTCATGGAAAATTAGTTACAAAACCATCTTGACCCAAAAGCTAAACCATTACAAGATGAAAAAGGTAACTAAGTGCAAAGGCTTCCAAAATCTTGTTCACAATCCAAGCATGCACGCATGAGGCTAAAGTCCGGCATTGGTACCTGAAAAGAAGGATTTTGTTGAGCTACAAAGCCCAGTAGGAAAATCTTAACCAAAATTATATGTACACATGTCGACTGATGCAATGGAACGAAAGGTATGGAAACAAAGCTCAGTTCTCAAGATCAATCAATCCACAATCTAAACCTTGACTCTGACTACGGGCACTAATTACGAGACTCAACAATTCAAGTGCCCCAACTCAAGTCAACACCATTTAACTCCCACCATTGGTATTTCCACCCCTTGCGTCACCATACAACTTCAAGTGGATTACCGTGTTACCACCCCTTGCGTCACAGTGATCCCCACAAACCCAGGGTTACCGTATTACCACCCCTCGCGTACGAAACCCTTGTGTGTCACCGTATTACCACCCCTTGCGTACGGGACTCCCTAAAATCACCATTCGACCTCAAACAACTCAATTCTCAACTCACATGCAAGTTATGATTTCCGTAGATCCCATTCTTAAACGTAATGTCATATAACACGCCAACACTATCACAAGTGCATCACAACCGATCACGTATACCAATTGTCAACCAATAAGCAATTAACAACGTTTAACCATATAGTTCCGTGTTCGATTGTGTCAACGGAAGACCAACGGGCAAGGAAAGCATTGAAAAGTCGCAAGAAGCCAAAAGAACGAGCTTGAGATCAATTAGGAGGTGTTTCAAGGGGTTTAGAAGTGATAGAAAGTCAAAACAATCAATAAATGGTCAATAGGAACAAAATCTGGAGATAAGCTTTCTGTATCGATACGCATAAAATCCGTATCGATACGCGTTCAACTGATCAAAAAGATAAGCTACCCGTATCGATACGCCACGAAAACCGTATCGATACGGATTGGCTTCGGGTAGCGATTTCCAGCAGATTTTCAGAACTCAATGCTCAACCAAATTCAACAACCCATAGCTCGATTTCACACCAAATCAACAAGGAAACATATAAAAGAGGTCAAGAAGTTCCTACCTCGAAACAATGGTCAATATTCTCGCGTTTTTGGACGAGCCCTAGCCTTTCGAACTCCGAAACTTCGGTTCAAGCTCGACCCACGGATCTCCGAGCTCAAGAACACGAATGGAAGACTTGAATGAGGTTGATTCTTGAAGATTTTGGGAGATGAGGTGGAGTTTTGAGTGAGAGGAGATGAGAGAGAGAGATAGATCGGTGGAGAGAGGGGAGACCGGATGAGAGAGGGGGAAAAGAGGAGAAAAATGATCTCCTACAAGCTCACACCCCTATTTATACCCTCATATCATTAAACTACACATTCACTCCTCAACTCTCAATTCTTTCACTTTAGTCCCCAATTCAATAAATCACCCAATAAACCATAGTTTCCCAATTTGTTATTTAATAAATATTTCAAGAATTAAAAGAAAATATTCGGGTCTCTACAAATTGTATGGGTAGAACTGGCCCCATACAACGTATATCGGTGCTACTTTTCCTTTATTATACCACTAGTCCTTATGAAACTAATTAATTAAATTGCCCCAAGCACCCATCAAATTATAAAGAAAATTATTCTGACAATAAAAGTTGTGTAGAGTTGGTATGAATGATAAGGCTACTCTCCATATGAGAAAATCTTCTTTACGGAGGTGTTGTAAATACTTGTTTACGACACTCAATTGTGACAATCCAAATTAAAGTGTTTTGGACAGTCAAGATGTTAATGAAACTTTTTCGGGGAAGAGTTAATTGTGACCAGTTATAATTGAAAATAAATCTCAACCATTGATTGCACGAATAGACAACTGAGATTGCGCCGCTTCGTGAACATGCAGGTTATTCACGGAGCCTCCGTTGAAAAGACTATCTCCTCTGCATTATATGTGTCTCTTGGAAAATATATATTTAATTAGGACTAATCTAAGGCTACTCTGCATTAATTGTGTTCAAATATGAAAGTCATCAGTCCCTTTTTAAAATCACATTCATATGTCACAAATATAAATTGAATTGCTAAATTCATAGTATGTCACAAATATAGGTTTTCCATTTTCTTTTCTGAGAATTGGAATATCAAATAGAATGCCATCTGATCAACAGTGAGCAAATTGCAAAAAAATTATACAAAATTAGAGGCCGCCCCTGTTTTTTAGGTTTGGTTTGAACCCAACCCTGAAATATTTTACCGAAGCTGGAAGGTTCGGATATATTGCGTACTGACTTTTGTGCCCATCGTCCTCACTCTCTCTATTCTGCTCCTTTCAACCCACCTTGCAGAGAGAGAGAGAGAATGGCGAACACAGACGACTTCAAGCCGGAGGACGACGATCTGATGGACGAGGACGGCGCCGTCGACGCGCTCTCTCTCTCTCTCTCTAAACAACTCCCAGCAACTTCCCGATCGACGGCATGTCCACGGCCACGACAGTCGTTTTCTCCGGCGACGACCGCAACCGGTGTATCAGAGGACTCGACACCAACAACGACCACAACCACCACTCAAATCACCAATCGTACCTTTCTTCTCCGGCGGGATCACCACCTCTGTCATCACTCTCTCCGGCCATCCGACGACGACGAGCTTCACCTCGATATACTCTCTCTCGCCTTTCAACCTTCTCGCCGACACCGACATCGACATCAGATCCACTGGCCCGTTCCTTGACGACGTCATCCACTTCATCCATGTCACCAACGTCGTCGACACCAACACCGACATCAGATCCACTGGCCCGTGCTAGAGTGAAACAGTATTCTGACTGTAATGGAAGAAAAAGAATTGGTATATAATATATGTACTTAATACTTTAAGTATGCAATTTTTTTGGTGGGGTTTGGGATGGATATGGAGCAAACAGTGAAAACAAAGGTGCGTCACTGATTCCTCACCATGTATCGTTGGCAAGAGAGAATTGTATTATTTTTTTAGGCGAACTGTGCGCGTAAATTATGTGAATTGGATATTTTAGTGTTTTGTGGGCTATGAGAATTGTGTAATTTTTTATGAGAATTATATATTTTCTGAGAGAATTGAGCAGTTCTCATAGAACTGACTATGAGACTTGGCAGTTAAAAATTCAATTCTAAATCAATTTATTTCCTATGTGAACTATTACTTTTTTAAGACATGGCGGTGAGAACATTTATAACTATATTTGATTTTGATTACCTTTTTGTTTTTGTTCAATTTTCGTTCGTGTGTGTATTTTTTATGAGAACTGTGTATTTTTCTATGAGAACTATGTGTTGTTAATGAAAACTGTCTATGAGAACTGCGTATTTTTCTATGAAAACTGTGTATTTTTCAGTTTACATAGCCATTTCACATGAGAACTGTGTTTTTTCTATGAAAACTGTATTTTTTCTATGAGAACTGTTATTGTCCATGATGATTATCTATGAGAACTGTATATTTTTCTTGAGAACTATGTATTTTATATGAGAACTGTGTATTTTAGTGTGTGGTGAGACTATTTTGAACGGTGTATTTTTCTATGAGAACTGTATATTTTTCAATGAGAACTTCGTATGGTCCATGAGGATTATCTATTGGACTGTTTATTTTCTATGAGAACTGTGTATTTTAGTGTCTGGTGAGGCTATGTGAACTGTTTATTTTTTAGTTCACATAGCCCATTCTCATAGCCAGTCTATGAGAATAGTCAATTCTCATAAAACTTACCATTAGAATTGAATATGAGAATTGGCAATTCACATAGCAAGCTCTCATAATTCAGTTCACATAGCCAGTTTTCTATGAGAACTGAACGGTTCTCATAGAACAGACTATGAGAATTGGCAGTTCTCATAGCCCACATAGCCAAGGGTATTTTTGTCCGAAATAATATGGGTCACATAGCCAGTTTTCTATGAGAACTGAGCAGTTCTCATAGAACTGACTATGAGAATTGGCAGTTCTCATAGCCCACATAGCCAAGGGTATTTTTGTCCGAAATAATATGGGTCACATAGGCAGTTCTCATAGCCCACATAGCCAAGGGTATTTTTGTCCGAAATAATATGGGTCACATAGCCAAGGGTATTTTTGTCCTAAATAATATGGGTCAGAAATTAATTCTAAAAATATAAATTTTATTAAAAATAGACATGTACACAAAAAGTTAAGAAGAATGGGTAAAATAGTAAAATTGCATGAAAAGTCAAGAAAAAGGACTGAAGGAAAGAAAAAATATTTTGGTCAGGACTATTTGAAGTCCGTAAGTTATTTTCCGAAATGAACCCGTTGCCTTCTACTACAATTCTCACTGCTCAGTTTCCTCGATCGTCAATCCTGACTCACGTTCAATTCCAATAATCTCATATCTCTCCACCGTTTAAGCTCCCCATCTCTCTCTATACACTATTTTGTTGATTTCTGAAAATATTTTCAAGTACCAACCAAACACCTGAAAATAAAAATTTGAAGTTTGTTTTCTGAAAAAACATTTTACATCGAAACAAGCGGAGCCTCAATGAAGATAATCATTTAGAATAGGTTGGGCTATAAAAAGAAAATGAGATGGGCTAAAATTTTACATATAATTTTTTGTTTTGAAATTTGATCTGGGCTATAGCCCACCCTCAAGTCCATTTACTTCCGGCCTTACCTAAAGGGATACGCCGTTCTTGGCTTCTTGCTAACCTTAAACGCTTTGTACTTTCCTCTTCTCTTGCACTTACTTACTTAATCATCGAATCAAGTGCTTTATCTGTCGTCTTCGAACAGTTTAGGCACTAATGGTGGCAGGGGCGGAGGGGATTGGGGGGGGTCACGGGCACCCCCGGATTTCAAAGTTTTTTATTTATTTATTTATTTTTTAAATTGGGAAAATTATATTAAAGAAACACAACCCAGTTACAAGTATAGTGTAATAATTGGAACTCTTGAGTTCAAAACTTTGCGTTCTATGCCTGATTTGTGTCAATGGATGGTGAAGACTAGGAGATCAACAACCTACGACTTGGTATTCCGACTGATCAAACTCGTGCTCACTCTTCCTGTTTCAACGGCAACGGCGGAACGATCATTTTCAGCCATAAAGATTATCAAAACTAGGCTTCGGAACAAAATGGAAAATGAATTCCTCTCGGATAGTTCCCTTATCTACATCGAAAAGGAAATCTCTTTAAAATTGGGTTTAGAATCAATCGTAACAGATTTTCGTGATTTACATAATCGTCGAGTTCTGTTTTGATAGAACTTCAAACTCCAAATCATTAACATGTTAACACGTGTGTCTTTTTTGGGTATTACAGTATGTAATGGTTAATCGTAGGACTCATGTACTTATTTTTGATATCGAATGTATTAGCGTATTTGGGTGCCCCCTCCCACTACAATTCCTGGCTCCGCCACTGAACGGTGGGTATCACCTATGCAAGTTAGAATGCCTAGTTGGATCTCCGAACCAGAGGCTCCGGCGAGAGCTCATATTGAAATCACAGACCCCACTGGTCCCACCCTCCCTCTACCACAGATTATAGATTTGGATTTTTGTATTTTTATTATTATTTGTATTCTCTTTTTTGTTCTTCATTTAGTGTGGCTTTTTTTTATTTTTGGGTACTTTATTTAGTGTGGCTTTGCCACCAAAACAAAAAGGCAAAAAACGCCTTTCTCTCTCTCTCTCTCTCTCTCTCTCTCACTTTCCCCTCTTATAAATGCAGCCCAACACACCACTCTTTTTCCAAGCCAAGAAAAACATCTACTTCCAAAACCCTCCTTTTAATTACTCCTCTTGCCTTTCCCTTCACCTGAAAAACCTCATAAACAGAAAAGTGAAGAGAAAGTGAAACACATTAGACAAAAATGAGAACTGTCAGCTCTTTAAACACCGCATCAACAACAACAATCAAGCCAATATTCCCACCGCCGGCGACGGCACAACGGTCACCGTGGCACTCTCCCATGCCGTACCTCTTCGGCGGCCTGGCCGCGATGCTGTGCCTGATCGCGTTTGCACTCTTGATCCTCGCATGCTCCTTTCGAAGGCTCTCCCGCCGGTCTGAAAACGGTGAGAGAGATCTCGAGGCTGGCGACGACCAGAAACCCGCCGATTCCGCCAAGGCCTTGCCGGAATTCGAAGAGAAGTATTTGGTGATAATGGCAGGTGATGTGAACCCGACGTTTTTGGCCACTCCCGTGTGCAACAAGGCTTGCTCGTTTGGGCAGGATTCGAAAGTGAAGAGAGAGGAAATGGGGAGAGAGAAAGCTGATTTATTAGATAACGAGAAGCCAAAACAAGATATGGGTCATGATGATCGGATAGCCACAACAACAGAAGAAGAGGGTACAGAGTCTGAATCCGAAGATCGGACCCAAGAAAACCCAGATAATAGCATGGAGCAAAGCCACTAAACGTCGGTTTTCCAATCAATTTTGAGAGAGAGAGAGAGAAGTTTTTTTTTCTCTCTCTGTTTTTTGTTCCTTAATTGTTAGTAATCTTTTGTTGGGTTTTGCTTCTTATGATCCGGGAAATGTGAATTTTCTGAGATGAGATATGAGAAGAACAATTTTGCCTTGATTTACCAACGAAAGCCATCATCTGATACATTCATACATCTCTTCTTCTTCTTTTGGTTTTTTTTTTTCACTAAGGAAAATACTAAGAGTCCTCTGTTTGGAACTTCGGGAAAGAAAGAAAGAAAAAAGAAGGGAATATAATTAAGAAAGAAATGAAAGAAAATTTTGAAAAGAATATTGAGAGAAAAGTTAAGTTGGAATTTGAAATTTTCCTTTCTCTTTTTTAAGAACCAAACAAGAAAAAAGAAAATTTCAAAATTTTCTCTTCCTTTCCACAGCTTTTTACAAATTCCAAATAGAGCTTAAAGTATTAACGAGTTTGGCTCTTTTCTTCGCAATTACGGTTTTCAGGAAATTTCTATTAGAGTAATCATTAATGAACCTGAAATTTGTTCCTTTATGGAAAAATCACAACTATAGAAAAGGTAACTTCGTGGGATGCACTGAATAAAAGAAGAAATATAATTAGATATTAAATGCACATATTGGATTGTAATTAATAAACAACATAATCAATTTGGGGAAAAAACCGTGTTGAAAAGTGATTAACCGTGGCAGCCCTCAATATAAATATCATAATATTAATATTAATATTATTAAAAAATTTAAAATATATTAATCAATAAAGATGGATTTCGAAAATAACCGTCAATAAAGAAAATTGAGTATCCGATGAGAGAGTAATGGTTAAACGAGCTAGTGACTTGAAAAATTACGCAAGTGGAGTAGTGGGCACCATGTAGTTTCGTGCATTTTTTTTTCCGGTCAAACGAAAATTCATAGTCTCGTGCATTTGACAAGAATTCAAACATCACTAAATTATATTTGAACTTTGCCGAGGAAAAAAAGACTTAAAAAATTAAAATAGTGGAGAAAAGATGAGTGAGATAAGAGAAATAGAGCGTGTGTTGTGCGCTCTTTTACATGATTTTTTCAATTTTTTAAAGAAGATATTATTTCAAGTGACCTACACCTTTTTAGTGGGGTAGTATGGTAAAGATATCTTGGTGCTTATGAGGTGCTAAGCAACATTTCTTTTGTGCTTTATTTTAACTGGCACGACAAAAAGCCAATAAATTTACAACATTATTATCAGATACATGATCACATAAAGTATGTGAGCAATATAGACGATAATGCTTATATAAAAATAAAAAAGAAAAACAAGCATTATTCCACTATTTTAGAAGAGAATAAAGTGAAAAATAAAAAAATAAAATGTTTGCATATATGCCCGTCTATTATCGATGTGACAGCTCTAGACAGTGGTGGTTTTCTGTAGCTAAACTTTTGGAGAAGTTTTTGGGTGACGAGCAGGTACCATAAACATGGTACCTGTTGGTGATCCTAGCAGTTCAAATTTTTGAGAGAAAAAAAGAGGAGAGAGAGTGGTGGGGTGAGGGAAAGGGGAAAGAATAAATGTACATAGACGGTCCAAAACACGTTTAGACGGTAAGACACCCAAAAATTTCTCAAACTTTTGCATAAAAAGTAGCACTTGTAAAAAGATCAAAACAGTATACTGCCTGAAAAACTAATAACTTTATGTCGAGCCTGAGCAATAACAATTCGTGGGATCTACTTTGAAGTCTCACACAAATAATTCAAATGGTCCATTATATTGAAAATAATCTTTTGTGTAGCCCTATAAAAAAAATCAGCTCAATAAGTGAAAGGTAAGTTTTTCATCCAATCTTCCAACTTCGTTTCAGAATTTAGGATCTTGATTCAAAATCAAAGTTAGCAGATTAGATAAAAAAAAATATACGGTCATCCGATTAAGCTGATTCTTTTTGGTGAATTTTCAAAAAAGGATTATGAATTTAATTAACGTTTCGAATCATATATGTGGGACTCCAAAACGGACCCCGAAGTCGTATGCGCACAATCTGTATGCACAGAATATGTGCGCATCGTCTTTTTATTTCTCTAAAATAAATTATGGAAAATGGAGAGAGAGATGCTTGGCTTGGGGAACAAGTTGGAAAGCAAATTGGCCGGGAACCCGTGCTATGCGGCGTCAGGCACCCGCGTACCTCTTAAATCTAACTGTTCCTCAATAAATAAAAGTAGTGGGGGTGCCGACGTGGAAATGAGTGGACTTTAGATTCTTCGGCATTTAGGGCTTACTTGGAAGCAGCAATGTAAGGGGATTATGATATCCCTTCCTAATACGTGGGCTCATGCTTATGGAGTAGTTTGGGAAGTCCAAAACTAGAGTGTATATCTTTACACTGTCCATGCTTAATCCCCCCTAATACCCCATAAGGGGGGCTTACACATGGCGAGGGTGGGAGCCGGCTATGTGTAATCCCCCCTTATAATACCCCCTCCCTATTCCATTCAATTACAAAACAACATTATCCCCTCATTTTTGCCTAGAGAGTCTCTCTCTAGAAGCTTCTCTCTCTAGCCTAGAGAGAGAAAGCTCCCTTGGCCCGGTCAATCCAGCCGGCTGCCACCTCCGGCCAGCCGCAGCAGCAACAACAAGGAAGTCATCCGGGCAAGGGATCTTCTCTCCTTAGAGAGTCTCTCCTCCACCGCCCTCCACAGCCGGCAGCCCTCGGGCCGCCGCTCCGGCCAGATCTGGTTCGGTCGACCCCACTCTAGCCGGCCTCTATCAGGTCCGGTCCAACTTTACACTGGTCCAGTCGCCGTGGCTCAACAGCCGTAGGAATGGTATCCAACCTCAACCCCGCCGTGAACCGGCGGGTACCTTTATCGGGATCTGCACCGGGCAGATCTGAAAGTACAACGGCCATTACTGGCCAATCACAGCCAGGGCGCTGCACTCGCCGTGGGGCTTATCCGTAGTGGGGCTTAGCCGCCGCTGAGGGTCTTCACCGAGGTGCTCAACAGCCGTCGGTCCACCAGCCGGACGCCGGGACCCCACCGCGGGACTCAACAGCCGCCGTGTGGCTCACCTTCACACCGCCAGTCAAGGACCTCTCCGGCCAGATCTGTCCAGTCAGACCAGGTCGTGGTCAGGCCATCTCGGGCAGTGCGGGTTATGCACTGGCCATTATCTTTTATGTTTTCCGTAGTATGTATTGCGAGGACTTCGAGGGCCTCTAATTGTATCTTATACCGACGGTTGTTGTCGGGTATTTACTGCTAATGCCACGCCCGTGTCCAGGTTCCCCGTTGAACTTTCTATTCCTTGGGATAGTTTGTTCGGCGGGGGCAAGAACACGGGCAACTCATGTAGCCACTTGGCGCTCTTTATATTTTTTGCTTTGTCTTACCTGAGGTATGCCCCTTGTAGGCTGTGCATTCGGTTAACCTCTTTTATATTTCAAGCTAACCGCCCTAGGGCATTACCCAAAAAAAAAACATTATCCCCTCATTTTATACCTCATCCAAATCAAGTATTATTTAATCCATCCGTCACATCAATGTGGACCCACCCTTCTTACATAATACCCCTACTATCCAATCCTCCATTCTTACATAATACCTCCAAACCTAATACCTCATCCAAACGAGCCCTTATGGTTGAGAAGATATAATTCAGTGCCTCTTGGGTAACATTGATCACGAATCTAGTTCACACATTGTTGCTAGAGGTGTGACCCCCTCATTAATGTGTTGTCTGATTTGTGTTCAACTTTGCCCCTGTAACATTAAATTGTTTCTCTTTTTGTTTGCATTTACCAACAATGGAAAAGCGATTGAACTCTAATGGGTGTTGCCGAAAGTGAACTAAAGACCGTGTTTCCGCTAAGGAAAAACGGAAAAAATTTGGGCGTTTTTTTGCAAGTGGTTCACACTGATCAATTTGTTGCTAGCAACAATTTCTTTTTTAATAACTTTTTCACTCACATACCCATCAACAATTTATTCATTATCGGAAATAACTTGACATTCTCACTAACTTATTCACTAAAACTATTCCCTTCATCCCTAAATAAGTGTCCGGCACGCAAACCTAGGCCTTACAAAATATGCATATTTTTCATTAAAAAATGTAATTTTTTTTTCACTATCTAATAGAACTCATTGCTATCTATTCCTTTGTGAAAAAAATTTGATTTTTTTAACGAAACAAGTGCATTTTTTAAAGACCTAGGTTTGCGCAGGAGATACTTATTTAGGGACGAATGGAGTATATTGTTTTACACCCACCCATATGCTTGTCACCGAAAAGCCCTAAAATCTAGAAAAATGCTAAAAGAGCCCAGTCTATGCAGTTGTTATGATTGATAAAATGTATTTGAAATATGTAAAATAATATATAGAAGTGTATTGAAAAGTTCAAAAAGTATATTAGAGTATGTGTCAGATCAAAAAAAATATTGGAGTATGTGTTTTTTTTCTCTCTTTTTCTTAGCTTATTAACAGCCGTCAAGAATAGGACCCTAATTAATAAAAATAAATATTTTATTTAAACATTAAGTTACTACTACTTAACAAAGAAATAAACTTGAAAAATACAATTAGATCAATTCAGAAGCACTACTCTTTTTTATTAGTTATTAAAAAGAGAGGAGACAGAATTCCATTGATTGAATTCGGTACGATAAATTTTGACTTTATGTATACTGCTGCGAACAAATCAAGAAAATAGAAAATATTGAACAGATCCTTAAATTTATTTGGGATGGGACTCGTGAGGAGTTGCATGAGGTGAAAATCTCATGCTTTCATACCCATTCCCACCATGTTATTTTATCACTAAAAGTCCCTATTGTGTTTCGGATGTGAAGAAGAGTAACAAAACAAATTGAAAGCAATACCAAAGAAGCTTATATATGAGGTGAAAAATATTATACACGTAAACGTCCTTTGCAGAAAAAAAAAATTTGAAAAAAGACATGACTTGCGTACTTTTTAGTGTTCAATTAAAAGACCACATTTTATTTTTCACAGTTAAAAAACTTTTAACTTTTCATAATTGTCAATGTTTTCCAGTTTCAATTCGATAGTATCATTTTCCTTCCAAATACTCAACTACAAAGTAATCAAATATCCTTAGTTAGCTTTTTTAAATCATAGAAATGCCGGCCCATCGCGATTCAAATTGGCTCCCATATATCTAGGAAATTGATTTTAGCACTCCAAAAATTGATGGAGGGGCTCCAAAACGACGTCGTTTTGTGTGTTATGTAACTGATATATAAAAGGGGAGCACCACTTGGTGTCTCTCCTGTCATATATTCTCCTTTCTCATAAGGATAGATTGGATATTTAAGCACAAAAAAACCACCTAAAAACAGTTATACCCTACTACGTGCACAACTTTCTCAATTCTTCTCCCCGTTTCATAGTTCTTCTCAGTTCTATACCTACAATTTCTCTGCATTCTTCTTTATCTCAAGTACTTCAACAGTGACCTTTCCTTTTCCACTTTTCGTTCCTTTCCGTAATTACACTGCATGCATCAATGGCACACCTGCCACTTACTTTTTCTACTTCATCTATCGAAACTGACAAACTGCTACAAATTGTTTTGTCTTTTTTATTTTGTCTCTTATAGATGCTTCTTTTTTATATAAAAAGTTTGTTTTACCTCTTACACACGCTTCTTTTTCTCCCTTCCATTAAACTGGTACGGAGCAGTAAGCTCATTTTGTGGATTGCCTTTTGTTTTTATTCCTCGAGAGAATTACCTTTGCCCAAAGGCATTCATTGGTGTTTTTAAAAATTAAAAAAAAAAAAAAAAAACATTTACCTTAACAAAAAGACATTCATTTTGAGCAAGTTGGATTCCGTTGAAATGGTGGTTTTGTAATGGGTTTCATAACAATAATTCTTTGCCACGTAGTCAGATGATTTTGGAACTTTGCCCGGGAGTGCATTGCTTATAGTGCTTTATGGGCAAATTTGAATGCATAGAAAAGTTAGAGCCAGTTTGTAGCTTCGTGCTTATTAGAATAGACTAGAGGCCGGGATACACGCGATGCGTGTGCAAGTCAAATTTTCACAACATTTTTGTAAAAATGCTTCCCACTTATTGTTTGATCATTTGTGAAAATTTGACTTGCACACGTATTGCGTGTACCCGGCCTCTAGTATGCAATTAATACGCAATCGAACAGATCAATGTAATATATCTTGCAGGTTAATTTGGGATTGCGTTGTTGAATGCCAAAAGTGCCAAGGAATCAACAAGAACTTTGACGACAGAGGTATCCATGATCGAGCACAAAATGCAAAACCCCTAATCAAACTTCCCACTTTGCTTCCAAATTAGCCAACAAATTACTCTAAGTTATACAGAAAAATTAAACCACCCCCCAAACAAACCTAGCTTATTGAGGAAGGACATAAAACCCAACAAATAGATGTGCCTGAGAACATCGATCATTACAGGAAAATACAGAGAAATAAAACTGCAATCACAAGGTATTTGATACCCAACATTGATAGGAAGAACATAGAACAAAAATTGAAGAGAGAGGTGGAAATCACAGGGAGGGGTTGCAACGGTGGGTGCACCGTGCCAAACCGCTAGCTCCATGGCAACGTGGTCTTTATTTTTCTGTATGCAAAATGAAACAATTCCTAAAAAAGACCAAACAATAATGCCCAAAGGGAGTAGATAGATTTCGAAGATTCAAGAAATTTAGAATATCTGCATACTGAAACATAGAGATAGAATGAATTCATGCATGGTTATCGACTGGATTAGAATGCATATTACTATTACACCTTAAACAAGATACATGTTGGGTAATGTTGAAAATCTATGTGATTTTTAAACTTACCATTGCTCGTCAATCACACTTTGGACTGCTGAAGGGAGTGACTCCATTGCAGGACAATCGCTAATACATGCTTTTTCCAAATAGGATCCTTGGAAAGTGCAAGTCTGGGGACAGAAATTCGTAAGGAGTGGCAGATTCACGAGCTCTAGGTAAGTTAGCTTAGGGAGTATGATGATCGCATTTGGTGTCACTTCATCATCTGCTTCTTGTTCCCAACCAACGATCGCTTCCATCACCTTACATATCCGTATTTGTAATTTTTTTAGGTTCACAAGCAGTTTGGCTACAAAAGGTGATAACAGAATTCTCAAACTGCTGCAACCATCCACAGTCAGGAATCTTAAATTCTGAAAGCCTTGAATTGTCCGTGAACCATTTGCCCAAACATGCGTCAAGTTTTGTAGATTCTCGAGTACCAGATGAGCTAAGCAAGGGAGTGCTACAGCTATAGGTCCTTTGCCTTTTCCACCAACATTTAGATATCCACAAAGGTCAAATGCTACTTCCACTGAGTCGCATGTGTGCACTTGAAGTTGTTCTAGATTTTGCATACATTCGATCAAATTGGATGGAAAAAGAATATTCGACAAGTTGTGACAATAGTGAACCTCTATATCCCTTAGTTTTAATGCTTGAAGATCCCCAGGCGCCATATTTCTATGAGATTATCCATATTAAAGATGTTCAATGTCTCAATGCTACTCAATGTATCCTGCAATTACCATCACAGCAGTGGAGAATATCAATGCTCATAACAAACCACATTTCATGCAAACACAATCCACTTAATGTCTGAATCAATAGGTTAAGGCTAATTATACTTACGGTTTGAAAAATAAAAGCCCGAAAATATTTCTATTCGCACATAAAAGCATTTCACAAAACATTTGGCAAAGAAGGCCTCGAAGTGTTTAGTAGTATCATTTGACTAGAAAATAATAGACTTCTAGATGATTAATCTTGCTTCTAGAGAGGGACAATAGACTTGACTAAAACTGTTTTCTCTATAGAACTAAGAAATGCAATTAGAATCATTCCAATAAATAAAATGAGGAGTACGTTGAGCTCTTAGAGTGAAAGCATATGTACCTTGTCGTTGAAGAGTGGTCGATTAATGGTGATTTCGTAATTAGTCTGTGAAGTAGGCCATAGAAAATTGATCTTCGGAATATCTTCAAGTTCCAAGTGTTTCAATTGCGGCAACTTAACTGCATTCATGGGTTTGCAAAAACCAGTAAAATTTGGCAGATAATGAAGCTTCAACAATGTCAGTTTCGGAAACTGAATTTCATCTTCATCTTCTTCTTATGCTGCTGCTGATGCTATCTCATGCTCTCCTCCACCAATATTAGAAACAATCACCTCCAATTGATCACAGTACTCTTGTATCGTAATATTCTGCAATTGCATTAGATTTCTAGCTATGGCTAGTGAGAACACACAGTATCCCAATTTCGGACATCTATACACTGTGACATCTGAGGCATGCAAGTTGAGTGGGACCCTTCGACAAATGCATCAGTTCAGGCAAGATAGATAGGTACAGAGTTTTCAGCGCACAGAAAGCCTCCTTTGCTAGCGGGCCATCGATTGTGTTGATGAGGCACTCCAAATCTAAACAACGAACCACTTGCAGTTCTGACAAGTTTTTTAAACCATGCATCGTTGTCCAAATCACAGATGTTGTGCTTCACCCACGTTACTGAATTAAAGCACAAAATTCTAGTGATCTTGAATATCATCTTAAGTTCACGTATCTCCATAACACCATGACTGATGTCAATACATTTTAGTGTCAATCGATTGGTTGATGGATACAAACATTCATCAATATATCTGCTTGATTTCCCAAAACAAATGTGGAATGCTCTTATGTTCCCAAGGAAAACCACATCTCTAGGCCAGACCCAGCACACAATGTTTGGTACATAAATATCCAAAGCCACCAAATTAGGCAGGGATGCTAGCTCAGCAATGCACGCGTTAGTTAGCAGTATAATATCTTTTCCCTCTTCAACAACATCCCACCCCGCAAAGCTCACCCTAAGATACAACTCTTCTAGCTTCAATAAACTTGACAAAACCCCGTGAGTAATACTTGTCACATTGCAGTTCAAAAAATCTAGTAGCTTCAAGCGATTAAGGTTGCCAATTTCTCTTGGCAACTACTCGATAGTAGATCCAGTAAAGCTCAAAATTTCCAGATTCTTTAGTGCTTCAATTGCCAGCAAATCTTTATCAGCTAGGTAGCAATGATGCAGTGACAGGGTTTGAAGGTTTGGTTAAGCATTGGATTGATCTCAGCAGTGGTTGGACATACATGCTTGACATATGTACCACTTTGAGTTCCTTCATCCCTTGGTACAAACTCTCAGGAGATTCAATTAATGGCCAGGTCGGACAAACTCTCAGGGGATTCAATGGCCCGGTCGGACTCCAGCCTTAAAAGCTGGAGTTTCGGAAACTCTAAATTATGAGGTAGCCCCCCACGCATACCAGAGCATATCATGGTTTCCGCGCCTTTCATTCTCTGGCCATTCTTTAAGTGTTTTGACCATAAACGAATGCTCCTCCCTAGATGCAATTGATATAGCGACATCTCGTATCACATCATGCATTTTAACACGTCCATCATTTTCTCCATCCATCAATAAAAAGCATTTTTTCAAATGATCGATATGGACATGTACTCTGTCTCTTGCTTCTCCCACGCTATCAATGCTCCTAAACAACTCCAGTCCAATCCCGTACCTAACAATATCTTCTTTTGGAATGTCAGAATTTTCTGGAAATAAGGAACAGAGCAAAAAGCATCTCTTGGGTTCCTCACTTTCCAAGTAATTGTAACTCCACTCAAGAGGTCTAAACACATTTTCCTCTACTCCCCTGATGTTTTTGCCATTGGACTTGCATAATTGCGCAAGAGCAGAACGCCAGGAAGGCTCATCTTTTCCTTTGAGTGCCCTCCCAACTGTAACAATAGCAATCGGTAGGCCTCTGCATTCATTCGCAACTGCCATCTTCATGGGCTGGAAATTAGTCTATTCTTCAGAAATTCCAGCCATCTCGCAAAAGAGAGACCATGCTTCTTCTTTAGGTAAGACTTGAACTGTGAATTTTTTTTGAGCTCCCATATCGTTGCAAACCTCTTCACTTCTTGAAGTCACCAAAATTTTGCAACCTTTATGGGCATCTCCGAATGGAATGCCAACGTGTTTCAGCTCAAGTCTCTTCCAAACATCATCCCATATGACGAGAATTGTCTTCCTGCGCTTCATCTGTTCACGCAGATTATCCGCTCTTCCAGATTCAGTCTCCTGCTCAAATTGAAAACCCAATAGATCCGTAATTTCACCTTGAATCTTCCTAACCTCAGGATTCCGGGACACTACTGCCATCACAACGTCATCAAACAATTTTTCTTCCTTTGCTTTCTTGGCAACTTCTTCCACTAGTGTCGTCTTACCAACTCCTCCCATCTCTCATACGCCAACCATATTACTAACGCCATCTTCCTTGAGCGCCTCCATGACTTTCTTCAGGATTGAACTCCTAGATTTGAAACCTTTAATACTGTCAATGGGTCTGGATTGTATCCCGGGTGGAGGCACGAGGTACGATACTTGAGTAAAGTTTCCACCTTCACGCAGCTTAGCCACCTCCTCTACCTTCTTTTTTGCTTTCCGACTAAGTGAGTAGCGCGACTCGATGGTTGGACACCACCACCACCCATTCAAACACCGTTTCTTCTTCGCTTCAGCTGCTTCATCTTGTTCAGAATGCAATTGGCCTCACTACTTAGTCCACCTACTCTTGACATCCATCCCTCGACATCAGGTCCAATAAGTTGTCCTTTTCTTTTTGCATTATCAACCAATAGTTGCACTGCGCCTCTTCTCTCTTCCAGCATATGGACTTCACCCCCTACACTTTCAAGGTTTCTTTTATAATGAATCAGATAACCAAACTGACGACGAATCGGGTCAGTTAGTTTTTCTCCGATGGAAGAACACATTCGAGAGCCATTTCTCACGTCTCTGTTGCGTTTGTGTAATGCCGGAAGAAGAAAACACGCACAGGGCTTTTCTGCTAAACGGAAATGAAGAAAGTAGAAAACTGTTTTGGTAAATTGTGCTACACAAGAATTAAGAAGTAAGCACGGGACAAGAAGACAACACAAACTTCGAAACCAAAAGGGAAGGGGAAAATTGCAGAACAGTGGGAAGAGGGGCAAAAAATGCCCAAGTCATGGACCAGTTTTTCGGAATTCAAAATCCATGGGAAGGAGAAAAGTAATTCCAAAGACATAGAATTCAAAATAGACCTGGACAAAAATACCCCCTTCTCTTACACGACGTCATTCGCTCTATTCCCTCCCAAAACGTGAAACCTCCCACCCCAAATCACTCTGAAACCCTATCGCTGAAACCCCTCTCTCTCTCTCTCTCTCTCTCTCTAGAGCAGCCCTCTTCATTGATCAGGTTTCAGAATTCAATGGGTTTGAACTTGGGGGAATTTCCAGCACGGATTTCTTGAAAGTAAAGAGCTAATTCCTCGAGTTCCATCCTCGTCCAGGGTAAGAGTTCTTGACCTACACAACTTCAATTTTATCTCATTAACACGTACTTATTATTATTTGTTCCAGTGCTTTATTGTTGTTTTTGCCACATTCTTCAATTTTATCTAGGTTTGAACTTCCGAAATCCCCTGGGTTGGAGATATTTTCTACTGTTTCTTGCCGTCTGTAACAGATATTTTGTATACGATGATTAGTTGTTTTGCTTTTTCTGGGTTACAGGGTTAGTATGTCATGCAGAGGTTTGTTCTGACAAATTTTGCGGATTAGCAATTTTTCACGGATTTGTAATTTTTCTGTTTGATTTCGCTGTGGAGATTGATATAGGGGGCCCATTGATATATAGAACATAAAACTTCGATTTTCAGTTTCCCATCTCTTTTCCGATGCCATTCGTGGTGCATGTGTTTGTTAGGATTTTGTGGTAATTTTTTTTGATGTCTGTGTATTATGTGTTGAGACCAGTGGCACTAAAACACAATTAGTCACATGATTAGGAACAAGAACACATATTTTGCCGTGGGTATATTGGTATTATATAGGGCTATGAATACAATTTTGGGATGGCCAAAACAGTTGGGAGTTAATGCATATAATTAATGTAATTTTTTTTTTAAGAAAAAGGAGTCATGATTAAACATCCCAAATAGAGAATAAAATCCTTGGTTTACCCAACAGAAAGCAACTGCGTTCAACTAAGACAATCCAAACAGAAACACATGGCTCCAAAAAAACTTACGAAGATCACCGATCAAGCACTGAACTCGATCAGGCAGGCAGCATAATCAATCCATTCTCAATGCATCAATCCTGCTAGCTTTTAATACTTGATTACTATCGATTTCCTCATTTACAAGGCGGCTATGATAGGTTTGATATGTTCTGAACTCTTTTATTGGCTTAAGTTATAGTTGGATAGCGTGGATAGTATTTTTTTTAGGTCATTATTAGGTATATTAGGATTTATGAAAATGTTTGCAACAATTTGGGTTTCCAATTAGGCATTGCAGTCAAATATCCTCGTGGCCTCTTATTTCCACCGAGTTAGCAGCTGATTTTTTTTTCTCCCTTGATTAGAAAATGACACACAAGATTAAAAGTTGGGCTAAGAAATCCATCTCTTGCGCTGGTATGCTACAAGTTGTCCATTCCATTAGCATCCAAGTTTTTTGGAGCTTGCTCCTTGATTCCTTTCCAAAAAGGATATGTAGTGGATTCAACATGGAACTTGAGGCCGGATGCGGCTGAGATTATGCAGGTATCGGTTGTCTTTGTCCAATATTTCATGAAGTTCTTGAGCAGTAGCTACATATAGGTTTGAATCCCTCATTTTCTTATTTCACATGGAACTTGAGGCTTACTATTTTTGTGTTTTATTAAGATCATCAACAGATAGTGATATTTAGGGAAGGCTTAAGCATCGAAAAACTGAAATTCTCAGAGTTCCATATGGAGTTAATTCTTTAGTCCTATTTTGCCATGCAAAAAAAAAAAAGAGCTCCCATGGTGCCCTTCCATTGATAGGCGGAACCAGAGTAATGATTCAAAATCCCCTTGCTTCTGAAAAGACAGGTTTTATTGATTGATTCAAAACCTAAATCTGCATGATCTTGTAATTTTAGTGCTCATTTGGTTGCCTTATGTGCTAAATTGGGAATATGATTGTTGTTTAGGTACTTCATGCAATTGGCTTCTGTGATGGTTATGTATGAGACTATATGAGACACTTTCAATTAGTTGACCAAAACAACTTGTAATTATTGGATTGTGAATGTTGTTTAGGGGTTAAACCCTTTTTAGTTAGTCATTACCAATGTTGCAAACTAAAGGGTTTCTAGGCTTTTTAAACATCCCATGTAGTCCATAAAGTGGTATCGCTGCATATATATGTGGAGTTGATGAGTCCATATAGCAATTAAGGGGCTTTAGGGTTGTAGATGATGTCAGATGTTCCCTCAGTGTCGAAGTCTTGCGTGACATACATTATCGTTACTCTTTTTATTTTCACTTCTGTTTTTCTTCGAATTATTTTTAAGACAATTGTCAATTTCCTTCAAAGTTCAATCTTAGTGATATGTAAATATATGCATATATCTATTTGTTTTATTGTGGTTCTTTGAACTGCCATTGAATTTTGATATCATTTCTTCTGCGACAATAAGGCTCTGGATAAAGTAGAGTATGTTGATGAGTTGATTTTTCAAATGCAGGCATCGAAGGAATCGGAACTGTGCATGCTGTTAAATTAATCACAAAATTTGGTAGGTTGAGATGGTACTGTCTGCTATTTGGTTGAATACCTGCATGTGTTGTAAGATCAGTTTGAGCTGGAAAATGAGTATGGAAAGTTCTGATTCCTTGTCTCCCTATCAGACACTTTAGCGCATCAGCTCTGTTAAATTCTGCACACTGTTAGAATAACATTTTGGTTTGGGTTTAGTATTAACATGGGGACAAAAGAGGTACAAGGATTACATGAAGAAATACTAAAACTGGGAAAGAACATACTCTATTTGTATATGGTGTCTTATAATTGTATACTGTATAATGCTTATAAAGGTACAAACTTTGCCAGCAGTAACTAAAACTAAGTATTACTCTGATCTAGAATCCCATAATGGTTTGGCAAATCTCACTCCAACTCAACCTTTATGTTTGGAGACTTGTAGCAATTGTGTATAATAGGGACCCATATTACTTAGACAGCACAAACCAGAACATCCTATACCAAGAGATTGGTGTACTCGTGTTACTCAACTCTTTGAACTTGACAAACCTTCATTGCATATTTTGTTGTTTTGTCTATTCCACCCTTGGACATCTGTTGTCTTCATAATGCGTAATCAGGCGTAATCACGTACAATCCAAAGCAAGAAAGAACTACTTTCTGATATCAAATCTATCTAGCCATAGAGATTTCTTTCACCGGTCTCATGGATCATTCCGTAGACCAATATAAACTAGGTCTTTGGACCACTGCTAAATGCTATCTCCCAATGGTCCAGTATTTGTGTACTGTAAATTATATTTTGAGTTAATGAATATGTATGCTGTGGATAATGGGCACCACATATGAACTTAGTGTTCCGTTGCATAATCCAGTTTAATGGAGTTTGAGAGGTTTTAATAACAGACACAACCTTCAAAACTATGATGGCCACTTTGCCCCTTGCGGTAGACAGATTCTCAAACTTTTATAAACCAAGGTCCAAGAGACTCATGAACTCTACTCTTCTAACTCTGGTCGACAAACTTGAAATGAAATCTACTTGTCATGTCCTCACCTTATTGTTTTCTGACATGTCTTTTTATTAGTTTTTCGGCTTTGCCCAACCACCCTTGATATGGATGAAGGAATACACTATTAACTTGGTACAAGCTAAACCAAAGATGACGTTCTTTCAGATATCAGTTACCCACCTGCAAGATTTCTCCTCAGTCATCCTAATATTTACTTATGTCTGTAACACCTGTTCCGAGCATTCACGTGCATCGCATATGACATTTAACTTTATGTTGCATAGGTCATGCTATTTGATTCATGTGTTGTGTTATCATCTGCATATCATTCATTAATTGTCTAGCAATACATGATTTAATTTGAGGGTTTACTTAAGTTAATTAGAAAAGATTGGACTTGGTAGTTGGAATGAAGGGTAAAAGATGAGTTATGGCCCATTTAAACCCATACACCGAACCTCATGGGATAATTTTTTTCCTAATTAACCTTCTACGTTATTCTCATTGTTTCCACCGCCTCACTGTAAAATGACACACACACAGAGAGAGAGAGAGAGAGAGAGAGAGAGAGAGAGAGAGAGAGAGAGAGAAGTGGTGAAGAGAAGAAGGAGAAAATTAGGGAAAATTTTGTAGGCTTTGAATTGAAGATTAGACTTGGTAATTCATTCTTCTTATTCTTGAATATCATGTTTCTTCTTAAATACCATGCTTTCATTGTAGAATTCATGCTCTAGATGTTGATTTAGGTTGAACTTGGGTTTGGGTTGAAATCTTAAAGAAGCTCAAGAACCCTAATTGAACCTCTTGAATTTCATGTTTAGAACTTGTTTTGATGCATGAATTTGATGTTATTGAAGTAGCTCTTTAATATATCTGAGTTTGAGCATGATTAGTAAGGTTTTGATGTGAGTTTGAAGTATTTTGGAAGGGTTTAAGAGTTGAAAATTGAAGGAAGAACAAGACGTAATTTTCTGGAAAATCTGCAGAATTGGGAAACCTTGAATCTGACCTGATTTTGAGGATTTTTTTGAGGCAGTTCCTAAACTTCAAAAACTATGGGATTTTTATTGAGACTTCCTCTATGAGTCTTCTATCTACAGTAAAAATTTCAGGATCTAGTTCAAAGTATTGAGCACTATAGAAAATTTTAATCTAGCATCACTCAAATTCGGAATTGAGCAGTCTGCGCCGACACAAGTTGGAAAAACAGTCATATCTCCTAGCTCGAGACTCGAAAACACATTCCGCTTGCTTTGCTGAAAACTAGACACATAGAGCTTTCTAACGATGCAAACCGTACGCTGTGGTTATGCCTGAGCAATAACAGATTTGCTGTTAAAGTTGACCCAAAATCTGTCTCTGCATCAGTTTTAGTATTTGTTAAGTTATAATCGCGAGGCCGTAGTAAGGTTACCCGAACTCCGTTTTTGATGTATGACCTGTCGATTCGAAGAGGAGGAAGTTAACTTTTCAACGGTTTAAGTGAAATTCTTAGAATTCACGATTATGTATTGGATACGGTCAGAACAGTATACGTTGGTCATGGACTAAGCCTTATTCTTGGGAATTCTTGTATCAAACCTCATTGAATCATCTTTGGAGCATTGAAGCACATCATCCATCATTTTTATTGCATTGGTCTCATTCATTATCATATTAGGGATGGAGATTAAAAAGAAGATCATAGGCTAGACTTATTGATGCATTTTACTTGCATTTTAACATGAGTTGGAGTACGAATTATACTAAGTGTAGTGTCATTCATATTCTAGGATCGGGGGACGAGTCTCCACCTCAAGGTTGAGAAGGAGGCTTTTCGCTTTTGTCTTTTGGATCTCTAAGGTGAGTGTTGTTTCATTTAAGTGGCTAGCTAAAAATAAACTTATACTTTTTCTGCAAATATTGCAAATTTTTTACGGTTGTGGATATGGATCAAGATGCTTGAAACATGTTTTTTTTATAATTTCAATAGCATGTCATAGCTGTATTGTTCTTTGGATTTGCTTTTTTCTTGATGTACACAAGAAGGGTATAAATTATCTGTTTGCTGTACACAAACAAGGTCTAAATTGTTGAAAGTACCCTGTTCACAGGGTCACGGTACCGTCATAACTCCTGGTTGCGAAGAAAGCAACCTTATGGCTTCTTGAAATATTGTTGCTTACTTAATTGTTTGTGAAGAATAGTACGTTTCTTGCTAAATATGATTAGAAGTATTATTTGATCCATGTTTGCTCGTGTAAACTGTTTTATGCTTTCCGCTTGAATGAAGCATTAACACTCACAATCCTTTCAGGTATCCAAAATAGAGTTTTGGTCCACTACTGGTCTGACAGGCTGTAGGAGTGGAGATGAGGGACGACTTGGTGTCCTTTTGGCGTAGTACCTATTATGATATAAATTTTTGGAAAGTTGTTGTACCTTATGTGGATGTGAACTCTTCTTGTATAGTTCTCTTGTAAACGTTATTTTGGAAGCCAGGTGTAATCTTTTTGGTCGACTTTGTCCTGCGTTTATGGAATGAATGTTATTAAGGTTGATATCTAGCTTTCTTTGAGACAGTTTTTGCTAATCCTCTTAAAGCGGGTCGTTACAATGTCTGTCTCATAGGTCAATGTCTGGCCATTTCTAAGGTGTATACTTTTTTTTTCCTGGTTAAATTTATTGTGTATACTGGATCTAGAAAATTTCTACATTGAACTATCATCACCTATGTTATCAATATTTATGGACCGAGCTAGGACCTATGTTCATAACTTACATGAATCCCTTTCTTATTCTGATGACTATTTTCAGAACGTCAAGTAGAATGAGGCTTAATTAGGTTGAGTTATGAATGATAGTAGTTGCTTTGAACAGTTCTGTTGCTCACATTTGCAACTATATCCCTTGATCTATAATTCAGAATATTGGAGCTCCATCCTATCTTAATTCCCTCACTTCCGTTGACTACTAACATTGGTATCATCGGCATGTACCTTTAGAAAATGGCAAATGAATATACAACATGCCAAACAACTTCATCGTAATATAAATTGTTTACTACTACTCAAAAAACATACCAAGTACGTTCAATAGATTGTCCATCTTCATTCAAGTAGTCAAAGAAGGATGTCATCATCCTTGGGGAACAGGAATCTCGTAAAAAAAGATGTGGAGTGTATACGTACGTACGTACCACTTGTAATCGAAGGTATTGACCGCTGAAGATCTGCCATTGAAAACAATATAAGCTCCTTGTTGACAAAGTCACTATACTTAATGAGCTTCTCCTTCTGATCAAGGTAAGTACCAGGCTGCAACGACAAAAACAAATAAAGTGTTGTCCCCATTAGAAAACACAACTTTTGCAAACCAAAAGAGAACTTACAAATTTGAGGAATACATTACATAACTTCAAACCTCAAAGTGTCGGAGCCAATTCTTTTTTGCTTCAATTTTCTTCTTGCTGAAGGCAAGCTCAATTGCTTCCCCATCTTGTTCATCTTCCCAGATGATGTCTTTCCTGTGGCTTTCAAGATCATGGAAGTATTCCTGTGGCTTTCAAGATCATTGGTAGTTATGGCCTACGTGGCCAACAAACCGTTAGCTAACCTATCTTCACTAGCCCCCCTTGGCGTGTATTTGGTGTAACTTATTTTCATAGAGAGAGCAATTTAATTTCCACAAAGGGCAACTTTATTTCATAGAAGGAGCAACATATGTGGATTCACAAAGCAACTATCTCCGGCAACAAAACATAGAGTTCTTGCATAGATCCAACAACAATACTACCACAATTTATAATTACTAGAATGAAATAAAATACAATTACTCCTATTCGTCATCGGAATACTTAGATACTTCGGGGTCGGATATACTAAATTATATAAATGATTTTCCTAACTTTATGTAGGATCAGCCACAGATGAGACGTTATCGAGACATGCAATTTTCCAATTTCATCAAATGGCGCCGTATTTTTGTTGATTGGGGAAACTAGAAGTTGAAGGCACGCGTCTGAACAAACATTTAGTTATGACAATAAATGGATTTGCCATTTCATGGGTTCCATCCAAGGTGCAACCACGTAATATTGAAGGTTTTGGTGTTACTCAAAACACCAAGAAAGTTTGATATGGCCTGTCACTGCTATAATTGAATTTAAATAATTTAAATAAATACTCCGACCCGAGTTTAAGGCATTGGTGTTACTGAAATCCACATACCACTTTATTCCCATAATTTAATTAAAGAGCCAAAACAAATCAAGTTTACTTCTATAACCAACATTACCAACCAAACGGAAGGCCCAATGGGATAGCCTTCAAAATCAACTACAAAACCACCTGATTAACACATACAACCAAAGCTACGAAAACCAATCACTAGAACAAAGAAAGAGTCTGCTTTTGAGTACCATGGTTAGAACATGACCATTACACTTTTAGTCTCAACTATAGTTAGAGAGAGAGAGAGGGGCTAATTACCATACAAAAAAATTCAACAACCAATAGTTCAATTTAAAAGGGTCTAGTACAAGGAAGTTGACACAATTAGCAAATGGCATCCCCACCGTGCGATTGCACCCTGGTACGCCAATAGTAGGATACCGATCTTCAGCCGAACCAACCTATGCTGCCTGGAACACAATTACAAAATTGTTATTTCGTCAGAATTAGAAATTTGCATTACTTACATAACAGAAATTTGATTGAATATAGAGAGAATAACCCCAAAAACCACCCAACTGGGCCTTTGAGCAAAGATTACCAATGAACATGAAGGATGTAACCAAACATGCTTTCCAGTCAATGCGACCTCACATCCAAGTTGATCATAACCGGAATACATAGCCACATTCTCTGAAAGTGAAGAGAGACAAGTTTGTTGCTCAAAAGACACCTGTGCATTCCAATGCTAGTAACTTGGAATAATAAGATTAAGCTCATGCCGAAGACAAGTTTCCAATCAACAGACAATGTCTTGCCATCTCCGCATGGATTTGGCATTTCCAACACCACGTATTATTGAGGCACACCTTCCCATTCCTTATAAACAGAGAGCAAAGTCAAAAGGTCACCATTGGGATGGCAAAATTGCACCTTATAGTAATCAAATTTAAGCTTATCTTCCTCATTACCCATTCTGCAAAATATGCTACTGGCATTTGGCATTATGGCAGCCAGAACAAGACCCTCTTTACCCAAGCGGTGCTCGAAGCATTGAAGAATTAATTTCCCCAACCAAGGTTCAATGCCCAATCTTACCAATTTCAACCCATTCGTTGTTAAATTCAAAATATCATTCTTTAATAAAAACATGTCACACCCTGTTCCGAAATAGCACCTCATCAGCCTATCCCGATACGACACGCAACAACAACCCAACGACAACCAACTACTAGCAATTCCAAGAATAACTAAAAACTGAAGTTCAACAGCCACATTATATTTACATCTCAAAATAACTGTCATTTACAAATTACAGCGGAAGTCTGTCAAGAAATAAATAAATAAAAATAAACTATACATAACCAACTATTATCAAAAAAAAAAACTAAACTAGGCAAAAATCATCCACGGGCCAGGAGACAAAGACTCCAACCGGCCTCAACCACGCACTCCTCGAGCGAGTCACAAAAACACGCAAAAACGCGACCTGTAGTGGACACCGACCTATACCTGCAAAACTGGAACCCAAAACGAGTCCCAGGAGTGTATATGAGACATGGATGCTAATCAATGAAAACATTAAATCTAGCATCACAAATAAATATGCATTAAGCAAATTATCGACACGAAGTCTTTAGTTCGACACAAAGTCATTAAATCCGACACGAAGTCATTAACTTGGCATAAAGCCAAAGAATTCGACACGAAGTCAGGAGCACGACACTAAGTCCGGCTGTTGGCCGTTGTTGTCCATCAACACAAAGTCACAGTTCAATATCACAAATTCAATCCAATTGAAGAACATCTATGAATCGAACACTCACCTCGGTCTCCAACAAAAAGGAAAACCAACACAAGCTCACTCCCTACGTGGAGTCGCGGTACTTGTCGTTGCTTCCGAACCTAACATTCATCATACGTAACCACACATGTGAGTATTAATATGGGAATACTCATAAGAACGAATTTTAGCAACTACTTGCTTATACTCCTTAACAAAATATAACAATAGAAGCACTAACTTCAACCAAGTCTAGCAACTGTTTTTCAGTTCTCAACAATATGAACTCGAGTTCCAATTCACACACAGCCTATTCCAGGCAAACATGACCAGTTTCAGCCATTTAAATTCAATTACAGCACCCTAAGGGGTGTTTTATGCCTCTAAAACATATTTTCAGCATTCACTAGCAATTTCCTGCACTTAAACACATATTTCCTGCACATAACGCATATTTCCTGCACAGCACATATTTCCTGCACTTATCAATGGTTTTTCAGCAGTTATATAAGCGATTTCGGCATCCAAATGTCAATTTCCAGCAACCAAAACTCAGGTTCAGCACCTATAAACCCAGTTCCAGCACCTAAGTAATTGTTTTCAGCATACAAACTACTTTGAGCTACTAATTTGAGCACATACAAGCGGTTTCCGTAGTAAAATTCCTGCAGAAACTCAAGTAATAGTAACCTAATCATCAAATTCAAGTTCGAACATTTAATTTTTCCACTTCCAATCTCAAATGACAGTTCCAGAACGAAAGAATGCAAGCAATGGTCAAACTTGATTTTCTAGGGCACCAAAAACCCTCCTGATATAAAACCAACAGACCCAATTCAAGAACATGAAAATTACCTAGTTTTTTTTCAAGTATAAGAGACATCAAGAGAAAGAGAATAGCTTACTGATTTTGGCTTAACTCCCTTGCTCCTCTCTTCACTCTATACGTCTCCCTCTCTCTCTCTAAACGTAGAAGAGAAGTCTCTGCCTTTGGGTTTCTTTTTTTTTTTATTCCAATAAATATGTATAACATATACACACGTGCACTTCAGGTGAAGCCCACGTCCACACACAGCACATCTTTCTTTTTTTTGTAAACTAAGACCCTATAGTTCTAGGAAAACACATTAAAGGTCCACATAAAAATAAAACCCACTTTCCATTCTCTTTTTACTAGTTTTTTTTTTTTAAGTGTTATAAGGATAACTGACTCACACACATGCAATTAAAATATTTGCTCTACACACCCATAAGTTATAAAATGAACTCTTAAGCACCTTAAGTTAATAGGATGTTACAAAACAGCTCTAACTGGATAAGATTTCTAATGGCCATGTCAATAGCTATTGCATTAAGAGCATCAATAAAATCTAAACTCTGTACCCATCAGTTGTGCCCAAAGCAAGAATCCTTAAAACTACCACACCAAGATGAACCCAAGTGATTTATTGGGTTCCTAATGAGGTGGCATCAATTGAAAATCACTCTCGGAATAAAGTCTATAACACCTTCCCGGTTCAGTTCTCCCAGCACGACCATTTACCTTTTTGATTTGCAGAGCTCAAACTAATCCAGCAAACCTTGAGGACATTCATACCAGAGCCAAGTTCAAACCTAGTCTCTTTCACCATAAAAGGTAACGCAACTACAGAGGGAAATTTGAACTTTTCACAATTCCATTCTACTTCCATCTGAGATTTGAACTTTTTCACAACCCCATTCTACTTTTCAAATAAGGTCCAACTTTGTTCGAAAAAGTAAGCGTACGATACGATTAGGATACGAGCATATTTTTTCTTAGGAGACACGCTCCAATTCAATTATCCAACTGGAAATCCCAACAACGTCTTACCCAATCAAGGAATGGACTAAACTAGGATATGAACAAACAAATCTTATCAAGCAAAGAAACTTGACAATTCAAAGGCTTTAATAGTTAAAATGGCTATAATAGAAACTTATTAACAAAAGAAACTGCTACAACCAATCTAGGGCAAACATTCTTACATAGAGAGCAACAATAGTTCTTACAAGGAGAAAAACCAGGTCACTTAAAGAGCAACTATTTTGTTTTCAAGAAAAAAAAACTTACGTGACTTGAAGAACCACATTTCATACAGACCAACACACCCTTGTAAAGGGAAAACCATTCAGTGAGCTAAAATATAGGTCACTGTCCTTAACAGTCTAGGGCATACATTCTTACAAAGAGAGCAACAACAGTTCATAAAAGGAGCAACATTTGGTGACTTAGAGAGCAACGTTTGTATTTTCAGAAAAAAACAAGTTACACGACTTGAAGGAGAACCACATTTCACACACACAAGGGTAAAGGGACAGCCATTGAGTGAGTTAAAACATGGGTGACTGCCCTTAACAGTCAAGGGCATACTATCTTACAAAGAGAGCAACAACAGTTCATAAAAGGAGCAACATTTGGTGACTTAGAGAGCAACGTTTGTATTTTCAGACAAAAACAAGTCACACGACTTGAAGGAGAACCACATTTCATACACACCAACACACACAAGGGTGAAGGGACAGCCATTGAGTGAGTTAAAGCATGGGTGACTGCCCTTAACAGTCCAGGGCATACTATCTTACAAATAGAGCATTAAAATTTCATAAAAGGAGCAACATTAGGTGACTTAGAGAGCAACATTTGTATTTTCAGAAAAAAAAAACAAGTTACACGACTTGAAGGAAAACCACATTTCATACACACCAACACACACAAGGGTGAAGGGACAGCTATTGAGTGAGTTAAAACATGGGTGACTTCCCTTAACAGTCAAGGGCATACTATCTTACAAAAAGAGCAACAACAGTTCATAAAAGGAGCAACATTTGATGACTTAAAGAGCAACGTTTGTATTTTCATAAAAAAACAAGTTACACAACTTGAGGGAGAACCACATTTCATAGACACCAACACACACAAGGGTGAAGGGACAGCCATTGAGTGCGTTAAAACATGGGTGACTGCCCTTAACAGTCAAGGGCATACTATCTTACAAACAGAGCAACAACAGTTCATAAAAGGAGCAACATTTGGTGACTTAGAGAGCAACGTTTGTATTTTCAGACAAAAACAAGTTACACGACTTGAAAGAGAACCACATTTCATACACGCAAACACACACAAAGGTAAAGGGACAGCCATTGAGTGAGTTAAAACATGGGTGACTGCCCATAACAGTCAAGGGTATACTATCTTACAAAGAGAGTAACAACAGTTCATAAAAGGAGCAACATTTGGTGACTTAGAGAGCAACGTTTGTATTTTCAGAAAAAATCAACTTACACGACTTGAAGGAGAATCACATTTCATACACACCAACACACACAAGGGTGAAGGGACAGCCATTGAGTGAGTTAAAGCATGGGTGACTGCCCTTAACAGTCCAGGGCATACTATCTTACAAAGAGAGCATTAAAATTTCATAAAAGGAGCAACATTAGGTGACTTAGAGAGCAACATTTGTATTTTCAGAAAAAAAACAAGTTACACGACTTGAAAGAAAATCACATTTCATACACACACAAGGGTGAAGGGCCAGCCATTGAGTGAGTTAAAGCATGGGTGACTGCCCTTAACAGTCAAGGGCATACTATCTTACAAAGAGAGCAACAACAGTTCATAAAAGGAGTAACATTTGGTGACTTAGAGAGCAACGTTTGTATTTTCAGAAAAAAAATAAGTTACACGACTTGAAGAAGAATCACATTTCATACACACCAACACACACAAGGGTGAAGGGACAGCCATTGAGTGAGTTAAACCATGGATGACTGCCCTTAACAGTCCAGGGCATACTATCTTACAAAGAAAGCAACAAAAGTTCATAAAAGGAGCAACATTGGGGGACTTAAAGAGCAACGTTTGTATTTTCTGGAAAAAAACACCAGCAACCAAAAACATCACTCACCCCTTTTTTTTCAACAAGTCACCTCCACATGATCCAATATCCCTTCTCAAGACACAATATGGATAGTAGAGCTTAACAAGAAAAGGCTATCATGCAAGAGGCTCAAATGGGCTCACAAGGGATAAGTGTATGAAAGAAAGAAACGAACTGGCTCAAAGTATCAAAGGCGGCCTATAATCCTTTCCCAAGGGCAACACATCCATGCAAATTTTCAAACCCAAGAGATAAATAAACATCACATTAGGTTCCCAATACTTGACAACAAAGAGAATGAGATCAACTACGAATATGTTCTTCTGTGACAAATTAGAGTTTATGTGACACCCACTCCAAGAAAAGGTAAGGCTCTAAACTCACATGGGCATAAGTCTCCACTAAACAAGCCATTAAGAACAGTCAGTATGCAACTCAAAAAGCGACCAAAGCCCACATAAACGTGAAGTGCAAAAGTGCTAAGAATAAGTGCCATGACGAATTTCTTGCGACAAGCTAGCAAAAAGAACTACAATACCATAGAGATATCCAAGCAAGTTACAAGACTTGAAGGAAAATCACATTTCATACACACCAACACACACAAGGGTGAAGGGACAGCCATTGAGTGAGTTAAAACATGGGTGGCTGCCCTTAACAGTCCAGGGCATACTATCTTACAAAGAGAGCAATAACAGTTCATAAAAGGAGCAACATTTGGTGACTTAAAGAGCAACGTTTGTATTTTCAGAAAAAAACAAGTTACACGTCTTGAAGGAGAACCACATTTCATACACACCAACACACACAAGGGTGAAGGGACAGCCATTGAGTGAGTTAAAGCATGGGTGACTGCCCTTAATAGTCCAGGGCATACTATCTTACAAAGAGAGCAACGAAAGTTAATACAAGAAGCAACATTAGGTGACTTAAAAAGCAACCTTCGTATTTTCAGGAAAAAACAAGTTACATAACTTGAAGAATAACCACATTTCATACACACCAACACACACAAGGGTAAAGGGACAACCATTGAGTGAGTACAAACATGGGTGACTGCCCTTAACAGTCTAGGGCATACTTTCTTACATAGAGAGCAACAAAAATTCATACAAGGTGTAACATTAGGTGACTTAAAGAGCAACTATTATATTTTCAGAAGAGTTTTTTTCGAAAACATCCCTCAAACTATCAAAAACGTTTACTCTGTCCTCCAACTATTGAATCCATGTCTATGTTGTCCTCTCTAACTTCTATTAACTTTTAAACGAAAAGCAGCCATGCGAGCAGCACATTCCACACCTTAAGGGGCAGAAATTTCATTCCACATCAATCCACCAATCTGGTGCCAGACTGAAATGGGTTTCCTACAATCGCGGTATATATACAGACATACAATCGAGAGATAAAACAGAGTACAACACCAAGAGTACACCACCAGCCTCCATCCCTTGACCTATCTCCCTCCCTGTGACTTCCCTCCCTTCCTGTGACCTCCCTCCATCTCCAGCCATGCATTCCTCATCCTCATCCTCTTCAAACACTCTAAATGAGTACCCTATTGATCATTTCATGGTTGACAAGACTGTAACTGTTGGAAATCTAAAGTATCTACCATGAAGTTGTGTCCATGTTTGAAGTGCTCAAAAACTTAAGCTATGACTGTGTCCTAAGTTGTGTCTGTGTCCAAAATTTGTGTCTAAAAATGCAAATAAACGATTTCACCACTGCCTTCTGCATTTGTTTGCGTAATGAAATGATTTCACCACTCCAAATTTGGTAACAGAGCTGCATCTAAACTGGTGGAGGAAAGTGCATCCATCAAAGTACAACAAAGTGCAGCAATCATTACAAACCAATGCTGAAACTGAAAGTGCATAACACAAAACTTAAACTGAAAGTACAGATTCAATGCCAAATACAGATTCAGCAGCTATAAAACTAAAGTAGGTTCAACTACTTCATATTCAACTGTCATGACCTACAAAAAAACAGACCACATTCTGGTTTTGCTATTACTTACAAAGTTCTGGATTTGTGTGTGTAAGAATGGTGTGGATTCAACTGTCATTAGCTACAAAAATCGTTCAGTGCAGCCAACTCCTCTCCTTAAGCCTTCATCGATCAAAATTCTGAATTTGAGTGTGTAACAATGGTGTGGACTATGGAGTGATGAGTAGGCTATGTATACAAAGTATGAGAGACAGAGAGGAGGGGGAGGGTTTTGTGCATGGAATTCTGGATTGATGTGGAATGGCATTTTTGCCCTTTCACTTGTGGGGAATTAGCGCATGTGCTGCTCACATGTGTGTTTTCCGTTTAAAAGTTAAAAGAAGTTAGAGAAGAGGACAACATAGACTTGGAGGACTAAGTAACCGTCTTTGATAGTTTGATGACGAAGTAAACAAATGGTGTATAGTTTGAGGGAGGGATGTTTCCAAATAATACTCTTACAGTAAAAAAAACATGTTACATAACTTCAAGAAGAACCACATTTCATATATACAGACCAACACAAGGGGTAAAGGGACAGCCATCAGGTAAGTTAAAACATGGGTGACTGCCCTTAACAGCCTAGGGCATACTTTCTTACATAGAGAGCAACAACAGTTCTTACAAGGAGTAACATTAGATGACTTAAAGAGCAACTGCTATATTTTCTAGAAAAACAAACTTCCATTGCAATGGCGACAATGGGGGTACAGAATGGTGGATCAAATGTTGGTATTAACATAGTACATTTTTCTCCTAGGGGGAACTAATGGGCAAGTCTCAATATTGCCCCTTCTATTCCTCACTCATACAATGTGAAAAACCAAATTGCTTATAAACAAATTCACATGGATGGAATGAGAGAAGAGAAAAGAGAGAAAACTGCAAACAAATTGAAACACCCAACCCAAAAAATTCCTTACCAGATGCGTACGATTTTCTGTTTGGTCAAGGACAAGATCTTGCTTCTTCTTCCGTGGAATGGTAAGAGTACTGTACCATTGAGAGAGAGATGAAGTCAGAGAGGAAGAAGAGGTGAAGGAGAAGAGGTCGAGAGGAGGAAAGAAGCATAACAAACCCTACCTCTTGTTGTTCGCTTCCAGTCGGACGTCCTGTTCAGAGCCGTGTGGGAATTGGAAGGAATTGAAGGGGGAACGATGGATGGGTGGGTGGGTGGGTTTGGGGTTTAGGGTTTTTTTGATAAAGGGTATAACAGTCATTTTAGATGGCCTCTCCATGTATTGGGAATTAATCTTTCTCCTTGTCATGTTTAGATGAATTCCGAAAAAAGTGTTCCATCATTTGGGCATTAGTTGCCCCTTTACCCACTGATATGCAATTCTCCCAAAGGGAATACAGAGGAGAAGCAAACACACCCAAAAAAGAAAAAGGAGAAATGGATTTTTATTTTATAAATAAAATATTAAGAAACGGTTGGAAACAAAGAAGGGGGAATTGGGTTTCAGTGGGAAGTGGGGTAAAAAATTCCCAAGTGGTGGACAAGTTTTTATGGAATTGCATAAAAATGAAATGGACAAAAAGAAATTTTCCTACACACATGTCATTTTGGTTTTTTTTTTTTTTCTTACTCTATCCTACTCTCCATGCGGGTTGTGCATGGGTTATCGCACTTTTTTCAATCTTCTTTTTTTTCCTTTTCTTTCCTCCTAGGGTATGCCCCTTGTAGGCAGTATATTCGGTTAACCTTTTTTAATTTCAAGCTAATTTACCCCAAAAAAAAAAAAAAAGAAATTTTCCATACATAAAACGTACAAAAATAAATTCTCCATACATGAAACGGACAAAAATTAATTCCCCATACATGGAGTCGGTTTGTGGTCGAATCTGGATTTAGACCTAAGTTGCTCCTTATATGAAACTAAGTTGCCACTTGTATAGACCTAAGTTGCCTTCTTTTCTTTTTTTTGATAAACTAAGTTACCCTTTATTAGACCTAAGTTGCACCTTATTTTTTTGAAGTAGCACCTGAGAATGACTGAATTTGGATCTATAAGGGGCAACTTAGGTCCATTTAAGGAACCACTTACCCCATTCCACTTAACTTTTTCTAAAAGTTAACATTTTTTCCTTATTTAAATTTTTTTCGCCCTTATTCGTTTTGCGCCAATTTTTCTGGACTTTCCGATTCGTCTCGACGAGAAGAATCAGAAAAGTTAATTTTTTTTTACTTTTACCCAAATATTTTGATTAATGACCACTTTTAAGCTCAAAAAGTTGAATTTAAAAGTGGTTCTTATTCAAAATATTTGGGTAAAAGTAAGATTTTTTTTACTTTTCCAATTAATCAAAAAGTCAAAAAAATTGATGCAAAACTAAAAATTTAGGAAAAAATTCAAACACGACAAAACAAGAAAAAGCTCAAAAGCCCAGAGAAACTCAGCCTAAGTCCATACAAGGGGTTTCCCAACTGAATGGTCTAGAGGAGGATGACAGTTACTTAACTCAGTAGATGTTCTTGGTAGTAGTCAAGTAAGGGGCAATTTAGGTCTAATAAGGGGCAACTTAGGTCCATACAATGGGCAACTTAGGTCCATATAAGGAGCAACTTAGGTCTAAATCCAGATTCGACTACAAATCGACTCCATATATAGAGAATTTATTTTTGTCCGTTTCATGTATAGAAAATCTCTTTTTGTCCGTTTCATTTTTATGCAATTTCATAAAAACTTGTCCACCGCTTGGGAATTTTTTACCCCACCTCCCACTGAAACCCAATTCCCCCAACAAAGAATTATGATAAGCAGTGTTGGTTGAAAATGTCAAAGCATATAAATGAGAGCCACCTCTACAAGGGGAGTGATTTTGTCACTCTCTTTTTGTTAATGTCACTCCTTTTTGTGTCTATATAAGATGATTTGTTTTGTGAGAGAAGGGGAGTGGCATTAACAAAAAGAGGAGTGGCAAAATCAATTCCCATCTACAATCGTTAGATCACTTCCTGTTAACTTTGTAGTCATCGGATTATTTCTTTTTTCAAAGATACAGATAATATTCTACTAATTAATCTCTCTATCCTCACTTTTTAGACAATGTATCTCTATATAAAATAATGTTGTCTTCTATGATTAAATAGAAAAATATCTCAAAATGGTAACTGACGCTTCGTGCAGGCAATTTATTTAGGTTGAAACTATGATACATTTTGACTTTAGGCATAAGCATCCGCTAGTACAACGACAAATGGGGTTGTATTTGTATATAACGTAATTGATGAAGCAGAAAATTTGTTTAAGAATTAGAAGACTTTTGAGAGTGTACCTCCTCTGTGTTGTCTCTTTTATACGCTCATGAGCACAACTTATAAAGAACTGATCAGCAGTAATGAATGGAAGAGCAAAGCAATTCACCCAAACAGTATCCCAATAAAAACCCTTTGAATCGAAATTATCAAAGGAATATATGGATCGATCAGGGGTTTGATGATCAGAATCAGATGATATTATTAGTATTAGAGAAGAGCAGGAAAAAGCAGAGGACTATCTGGGTTTGGAGCTGACTTAAAATAGGATTGGATTATGCAATTGTGAAGAGATTCATTCAAATAAATAATATAGATACTCCCTCCGTCCCTTTTTAAATGTCCTGCTTCGTAACTGCAACTTATTAAAAAGACATCATCATTGTACCTTTCACATCAACTTTTTCCTCCACTTTCCTTTACTTACCCATCATCATTACACTTTTACTCACTAACTTTTCAAAATGGAATCTACTTTTAGGGACAAAATAGACAATTCACCAACTTTTACCCACTAACTTTACAAAATGGACACTTATTAAGGGACAGCCCAAAATGGAATACTGGACCGTAATAAAGGGACGGAGGGAGTATGATTCCGCGTAAAGAACAGAATTTAGCTTCTCTACCCTGTTATCTTTTTATGGTTTTCATCACATTTTCCTTTGCCTCCATAACTCCGTCGCCAAATCTAGAATCCGAAAAGTCAGTCCCCAAATCTAGAATCCGAACACAGGCCTTACGAGATTTACCAGCAGAAAAATGGACCTGATATGTATAATTGCAATGACCCGCATATGTATACTTTGCAATTTGCACATTTAAGAACCAAGAAAGATGTTTAGACTGCATATACAACAACCAAAATACAAAGGTAGTTTTCTAACGATTTTTAAGCATGCGCACTTCTAACTAGTTACATTATCAGGTACATTTTAACCTAAGAGGTAAGTTAAAGGTTTGTATTGTTCTTCAAACAGTGCATTTACGATGGTGTTCCCGACTGCGTCAGTTTTCACAGGGAAGGAAGGGAACCAGAGACATCAGCAGAATATGAGAAGATTTAGTTAACCAGAGCTGCCAAGAGATGATGCCCCATGGTTGGCCAAGAAACGTACGACGACGATAGTAATGTTATCTCCACTACCCCTCTGATATGCTTCCTGCATCAGCCTCTTTGCTGCATCCTCTGGCTCTTGGATCGGTTTAACTATTGCAACAGCCTCCTGAGAAACATGAGGATACTACATCACAATACTTCCTGTAACTAGGCAATGAGAAGTCCTCAATCCGCCGTTCCTTCGACCAAGAGGTTGGTCCGAAGAATGGCAATCAAAAAGAACCTTCGTTTGACTTAAAAAGGTAATACTATCTTCCAAAGATGGTTAAGAAAAAGGTAACCCATAACAAACATGAATAGAACGGCTAAATATAACTCTACTAAACCAATGTTAAGTGAAGATAACAACGAAAGTCAAATTTTGCTAACCTCATTCGTGACAACATCCCATAATCCATCACTTGCAAGAATAAGAAACTCTAGAGAGCTGTCAACCTTTTCCTCCTGCAATTTTGTAGTAAAGAGTAGCAGTTAACTACCCAACTACATAATGGTGATAGAAATTGGAAGAAAGAATGAAGTCACTCTCTTTGGCAAACCCAGACTTCCGCCTTAAACTGTGTTCATAATTAGGGAAATGTAAACAAATCTGCAACCGAAACACACCCAAATCAATCCCATGACACACTCTCACTATTCTCAGCAAGAAGGAGCTTCTCTTATGAGGTCCATCACATTTTAAAACTTCTACTCTCAATTAAAGAAATTTTGGGATTCCGAAAAACTAGACAAACACAATTCAAGTTGGACGATTAAAATAAGTAAAATGGGATGAAATTTGAGCGTAAAGGAAACCTGTGAATGCATGTATGTTATTACACTTCAGAAGTGTCACTGTTTATTATACTTAGAGACTACTTCTGGCATTGTTTTAATAACACATCCATAAAAAGTGTCTCCAGCAAAGAAGAGGAGGAAATGCATTTTCACCAGAACTTCCCTAATTAGTTGATTGGTTCTCTTGTGTCATTTCTGCATAGGTGTTTTAGTACTAGCCCATCAAATAAAACCATGTACGAGTAACAATTAAGCATCTTGACAAATAAAAGAGAAGACAAAACTGCAATTTTCCCCATAACTTTAACTAGTCAAATACTCCATCCATTCTACTCGCATACACTCTCCGTCCCAAATTGCTCGCCCTTTTTGGGTAACGGTGCATTTTGTACATAAATAGTAATGTATGGATGGCATTTTTTTGGAAACAAAATTACCCCATTATTTTCTTCTCAATGAGATCTTTAACTTGGTGTAAAAATTATGAAGAAAAAAAAAATCGTGCTCGTACATTATTTTTCGCGTGCACAGTTATCCAAACAGGGCAAACAATTTGGGACGGAGGGAGAATGCTTTTTAGTAGATCTAGAAGTGAACTACCCATGACAGACATGCAACTGTTAAGGTGTTTGTTTTGACTTAGGGTTATGATATATATAAAAGGTATAATTGGCCTTCCCATTCAAGCATCAGGGAAATATGGCCACACAACTCAGCACTTTTGAGTTGTATATTGTTTGTATCCGAAGTTGGGCAATCATTACACACATATGCTCCCTTCGTCCCTTAATGTCAGTCCTTTTTTACAGGAAAATGCATTAAATGCATGTTTCATTAGAAAATTATCTTTGATTTCACATACAACCCCTTTTATTCTTACTTTTACAACTATTTATAATTATTTATGAGGATTAGGTTTTGGAAATATGCACACTTTTTTGCTTGACTTTTCGAAGAGGACTAATATTTTTTAACATCCCAAAATAGAATAGAGGACTAACATCGAGCGATTGGGAGTGTACTTCACTAATAACTACAATAGGTCATGCAACTCGTGATGGTAGCATAGGTGAAGACTCATGTGAATTAGGCTGCCAATCTTATTGAAGTCGGTATTCAGAAAAGCATTCGCTATCAACAGATTCAACTGATGCAATCAAAATATCAAAGGGAATCAAAGATTCAAAGAAAGAGCACAATCTCATTCAAGGGGATGAACCCCAAAGGGTAGAGAGAGAAACTATGTCCCAATCAATATATTCAATATTCTTAATAATCAAAAAGCTTCCAAAATGAAAGACCAACTCACCTATTTATAGACTTAAGACTCTACTAACCCTAAAGACACTAAAATGACATAAGTACCCTTAATACTACTGCATCATACACTCAAATCATACCTGAATTTCTGGATCAGCAACAACATATTGCTTCAAAAGGCGATCACCAAATGCACGAGAAACAGCAAGTACACCTCCAACTCTCCAAGTTCCTATTGAAAAAAAAAGAAAAGAATCATACACTGCCAGCAAATTTCTTAAGCACCAGTGTTATATAAGAGTCGAAAACACATGTAGTAAGCTTAAAATATCTTTACCTGCCCACATAACAAAACCTCCAGCATCTTCAATCCGTTGTCGCTCATCAGTTTGGTCAGGCTTGTGATCACGAGAAACAGCTATAGCTGAAGCAAAAAAGAAAGTGCTATTAGCATACAGTGGACTTGGGAAAATCAGCAAGAAGCATAGTAAGCAAACGATCCTTCAAACAATTGATCTTCCGCAAGGATGAACAACCAATAAATGATTGAAGAGATCATCATACAAAGCCACATACACCACCCATGTATTATATTTCCCAAAAACAGTCACATTTTGAACAGATTGATCAATTTCTACTTCACAATGGGAAAATTCTTAAAAGAGCTGATCATATATATTACCAATTATCAAGGAAACTTCCATCGATGCCCTATTTACACAGGTTAACACAAATCGCTAACACAAGTAACGGGGAAAAAAATATATCTATTGAATCTTACCATTGCCTCCTCTGCAAATAACAGCTCTAGAATCCCCAACATTCGCTACCAGCAAACGGTCACCAACAAGGATGGCAGTTGAAGCAGTTGATCCAGCATCTCTGTTCTGGGTATTTTCTGATTTCAAGAATTCTGAGTCTGTATGGCTGTATGCATCAGCTGCAGAAGAGGAAAAAAAAAAACGGAATTAACTAAAATGGCAATTGAAGAATGTGAGAAAGCAAACCATAATACTTATTGTACCGCAAAGAGAGACAACTAACCTATAGCAGATTTGGTGTCAGAAATGAACTTTGGATGACTGATCAGATTACTGAATAGATTTTGCTTGACATATTCAGCAGCACGAGCACCCCCATGACCTGTGAACCAGCTAACAACATGAATACACATATTCGGTATGTAATGAACTTTGCAGGCATATAAAAAAATAAAAAAATAAATTCATCTCAGATTCTTGTGAAACATGAGAATACAGACCACATTATAATTTAATTTACGGAACACTAAATACAACCCAATGCCTTATTTCAAGGCTATAGAAAAATAACTTATCTTGCACACAACCCAATGGCTTATCTTCTCTCATTGACGTTCGGAAATATAACGTTCTTATGAGGATGACACATTTTTAACAAACACAGTGTCACATGCAATAACACTACAACAAGGGTTATGCAGAGAGCCATCAAGACAATTGGTGGGAGAGAGAGAGAGAGACGCACCATCGAATACTCCAAAGAGACCCACTATCTCTCCATCTACACCATCTATTCTTGTCTCATAAAAATCCTCCATAGAAGCCCTTTTTCCAGGAGAGCTTGCATACCCATAGCTGAATTTTCCATTCTGACTGTTTTCAAAAGACAATGTGGGCTTTGTATCAGGCTCTTCTTGAGCACAGCCAATCAAATAATAGGCTCTTCTTAAGCATTTCTTTGTTGAAGAGAATCATGAACATTCCAATCAAGTAAAATTACATCACATTACTATTTACACAGTTAAAAGGCAACATCAATACAAATCACTAAATCAATACAGAATTTAAATTGATCACAAGGGTATAACAGGTATAAAACCATACTTGCGAGATGGGGGAGGGGGAGAGAGAGAGAGAGTCAAGATGGGGGGCTTTCATGAGTACTCCTATACTGACGCATCAAAGGTATAAAACAAGTAAAACAGCAATAAAAAACATAATTGCAAAGATCTGAAAACAGACATCAACACTTGAGAATCTAGAATAGTACGCCAGTGCTAAATTCATATGCACAGTTTCATTATCCTAGCAAGGTATACGTTGATATCACAGCATCAAACAGCATCAATATGCTAACAAAGGCTACTGCATCATGCAATCCAAGGTTTTAAATCACGGTATCGGGAAACGAAATGGTATCTGGACATATATTGGCCAATAGCGGAGAGTATCGGCCGATACAAAGGTAAAATCCCGTTACGTAAAGGACGATACGATGTGTAACGGCTTTTATTTATACCCCTGATGCACTCTCATCGAGTCGTTCAGCATGAAACAGTATAACCGTACTAGCATAGACCCAAAAAATGGTTCACCAAGCCCAAGAAAACTCAAAAGCATCCAACTCAGAACTAACTGATAATGAGTTGATAAACTTAGCCCATGCTCATTTACTAGATTCGGAGGTTATAATTAATCAATGTGGGGCATTCTAACAGATTTGATTAATCTTATCCCCATGGAAACCCTTCAAGTAGCAGCGAACCTAACCGACCCCCTCGTCTAGGAATATATTTACTAAATCTCACAATAGGTACAGTCTCGTTGAAATTCTACTTTCATATGGACATTCTAATTGGGGATGAGAAGCTTAATAAAGAATAAGCCAAAGTTTTTTGTTTCCCTAATCTGTGAATAGCATAGCAAATGAGATACTAAATTTACTAGTTCCATTCTCCTGCTGTCAACCATCAAGAATGTACATCAAGTTTCCATGTAAGAACAAACAATAGATGTTTTAACTACATAGAGAGACACAGTAGAACAACGAAGTTCACCTCCAACTTGTGTTGTTTCTCATAAATGCTCATATGTTTATGTAGTTGAAATTACTTTCAGTCAGAGCTAAATGACATTATTATTCCCACTTTTTACCTATCAGAGTCAAGTGAAGACATTGTCAATAAGTAAATATACAAACTTCAACTAAAAGGTCACTCCATTGCGCAAGTATAATGCAATTCCTTTTTGGTATTTCACCATCTCGACAAACATTTTATCTATGTTTACATAGCCATACAAGTATGTTCCAGGTATTAAAGAAGTCCACAAAAGCCATAGAAAGTATCTATGCTTGTGTTATTGCCATTAATCAACGATTCTGTACCAATTGGTCCGTTCAGAAATAGGTCCCACAAATCCGAACTCTTTTCTTCTTCCCTCTTCCTATTTCCATCCCCTCTCCCTCTCTCCGCATACCTTTAGATGTCAGTGGTATAAACCAAAACCAATGGTATTTTATCAGATTCATCATGGCACATTCTTAGTAGCATGATCCTCCTATCGGGATAGCGAATCCACCTCAGTACCTTGCCCCTACGCTCCTAAGCCAGAATCTCCTACAAACCCTACTCCCATCAATAACCCAATACATACATCTCAAGGAAACAAAAGAAAACCTACCAAGCAAGAGAAGAATATGCAGTAACGATAAGATAGTAGCGCAATGTTAACTCAAATTTGCTAAACTACCTTTTTCCTTTTGTTGGGTGCTTGCATGTTTGCTCTGTGTCATCTGATAACTTGAACAATACATCTGACCTCACCGCCAACCAGTTTTTTTTTTCCTTCAAACAAAATTTTACGCCAAAGAATAACCAAAACAATCCCAGGCCCTTCCCATCAACTTTTTCTTTCTCTTTTCCCCTGATCAATGCATTACACTAAGCAAGACTTAACCAAAAAACCTTCAGTTCAAAGTTTAAGGACATAACTTTATTTAATGTAGAGACTATATAGTTCAACTAAAATTTAGACTTCTTTCAAACAAAACTACCCTGATCACTGGCACCATTGCTGCCCACACAGGCATGCACCCGACGATCTCCCACTCCGGCTACTCCACCATCGAACGACGACCATCTCTAGTGACCTCTCATCTACCCAATGACCATCCCTGATGACCTCCACATCTAGCCAGCCACTAGCTCTAGTGACCCCCATCTCAGACCATAGAGAACTTTTGGCCACTATAGAAGTCAGTGAAATTGCACTAGGGTTTCAATTATGTCCTAGAAATCTTAAAAAGGGGATCAAACATGAAAATTGAGAAGTTATGTTTTCAATAGAAGGCTACCAAATGAAATTATGGACAAAAATCATTGTGCTTATCAAATGATAGTTTGATATTTTAGTAAGTGAAATTTCACTAAAACATTCGGTCAAAACAAAATCTGGCCATCGTCCAATGGGCAACGACCTTCACTACCACACTACGAACGTCACAACACAACCACCAGGCGATGAAAAATCCAAACATCTCCAGTGAGGGTGGACCACGGTTGCGGTACGCTTAATGGGAACGGGATCGCGGTATGATGGGAGTAGGCTTCTCCAGATCATTTGTTCGGAATTCGTTCCGAATGCGCAACATTTTGCAGATAGTTTTAGTAATAGTAGCATCTATATATGACACTGTAAGTATCCAAATCATCAATAGGATTAACTTTATGGGGGGGCGGGGGGTTGTTATATGAAAGTCTATTTATTATCTGCAGGCCATTTTTATCTTCGCATCGCCAGAATCCCCGTACCAATTTGCTATTGACCCTAATTGGGATTGTTTGATCCAGATCGCAATTCGTAACCCTTGTAGCAATTTGTGGTAACCCTGGGGTGGACATCAAGGATTGCAGCCAACAACACGTCTGTCTCGGCCACTACTTTGGGAAGAGAGAGAGAGAGAGAGAGAAGGCTGTAAAGATACGAACCTGGTTCGTTGTTGACAATGTCGGCAGTCCGCAGTGGGGCATCTCCGTGGACGGCAATAGAGAAACTTTTAGAGAGAGAGAGAATCAAAACTGGTAATGAGTATGAATTAGTCGGTGATGGTTGGGGGGTCATTTGTCCCAAAAGTGGAGAACGTTCCTTTCTCTACCAAGCTATGATACTTTAGGGATCTCCACACAAAAGAAAATTAGTTGCGGAGGTATCCCATAGTGGTAAGTGTTTCGCTGCCCAGTTTCCCTTAAACTAAGGCAATGTAACATCCCATTAACTTCCCTCAATTGTAATGGAAATTAAGACAAACAACAATCCCTAAATCTCTAAAATCCTAGCACTCACTCCCAAACATTATTGCCATATGCAGAGACATATATCTTTCCAATTCTAAACGGAGACATCATTTAGCAATTAATCTGACCAGGGAGTATAAAGTGCAGATCCATCAAACAGTCTTGATCAACAATTAACTTTGAAATGAACATCTTATGTACCTATTGTGGGCTAATACACAGAGAACATAGAGGCAGCCATGACATAACAAATGCCTATGCATTCTATATCGGCAATATTATTGCTGTTAAAGCATCCAACTCAATAACAAGTAGCAATGAGGGAGAGGCCACCCAGACTTATACTAGTTTTGGAGGAGATAATTAACCGATGTGGAACACACTCAACAAAGATTTTTGTCAACGCCAAAAGAGAGAAAATCATATTTTATCCAGCAATAACACTTTTCTTCCATTTCTGTTTTTCATTCTGGTAAAACATAATCAAACTGTGATCAAATCAAAATTCAAGCACTAACGGATAAAAGGCTTCGTTTTATATATGTATCTATGCTTACTATACAAATGGACCATCCCTCTTGTTTAACTCTTTTTCTGAAGCCTATCATATTTATTGAGTTCTATTATAACCCTGCCAATCAAGCAACAATGCATTTTATTTGGGGATAAATATGAAATCTTTCAAACCTGAGCCATTACAAAAGTTACAAGTTAGATTTAAACCCACCTTTTCTTCCCTTCCATGTTTTCTTTAATGTTTTAGACATTACTGTCTACGACTTATAATTGAGACCTAAAATCCTTTTTTCCCTCTCTCACATAAAATGCAGATATCACGGTCGTAGTGGATGATATTAATCAACTACTAATTGAGCAAATACCCTCTCTCTTTTTGCCTCACGTAAAACGGTGAGACCGCAATCATAGCAGGTGATATTAATTAACTTCTAATTAAGATATTTACCGGGAAAAAATATTCTAACTGGGAAACAATATCCTTTCTGTGCCTCATTTACATGAAACACGTGGACCAAGATCATATTGGGTAACAGGTTCCTACTAATACAAACAGATTCGTAATAAATGGACAGCAACACGAAGACAAAACAACTTTTATGCAAATTGTCTATAACCTTCGACAAATGGGAAGTATCAAAGCTGGATTCAATCCCAAAACGCGGACATGAAGAACCATTCCCTTTTCGCTCTCACTCTCAATTCTCGCTCGGCCCTAGCGCTCCCAATCCTCGCACTCATCACGAACATAAGTAATTTGGGATGTTTCTAAAAGACGCTTTCTTTCTTTTGGTAAGTAACAAATTTTCTGAAATGGCATCAAGGGGATCGTGTACAATTGAAAGTGAAGGATAAAATGCCAAAAAATCATCCAAACCAAAAGAGGCCGAACAATCAATCCTATACACCTCCCTAAATGCCTAAAATATCTAACATGCCAAGAAATTGAGCGAGAGTAGATTTCTAAACGACTCTTTCTGTCTTTCACGCTCGCGCTTCCGCACGCACACGCACCCTCGTGTTACAGCTCGCATGTTATGTGACTTTGACGATTCCTACCTATTTCATATGTGACTAACACACATATCCATATGCATATTTAGACATTTATGTATATATACATAGAGAGAGAGAGAGAGAGTCTTAATGGTTACCTGAGACCACCACCGCTAACGGGTGCATCATCAGCATAAACCTGGCTTGTAGATGACAAAACAGAATTCAGATATCCCATACCTAACCCTTGATTTTCTTCTTCCCCTTCACTGTGCCAACCACGCGCCAAAACAATTATGTGTATGTAAATGTATACGTAGATGTATCGTCGAATCTGAACCATCCAATCTACAACCTACGGATTGTCGAATCCAAGCTGCGAGAGTAACATTGGAGTTGAATTTCAGATAAACACAATACGCACGACAATCGATCAAGCCAATCCAATCATAAATCAAATTTTCAAAAAAGACAATCAGAAATCAAAATCGCATCGAAAAGAGAGAGAGAGAGAGAGAGAGAGAGAGAGAGAGCGCACCTGAATGAGGGAATTGGAGAGAGAAAATGCCATGGGGAGAGAGAGAGAGGCGAATGATGGAGAACGTTCTTCACCGTTTTGTTTTCAGTTAATTATAGTTTTCTGTATGTGGGGGAAATTAAAGTAAAAACGTAAAATCAGGTCCAAAAACAAAATACAGTTAAGTCTACTGATACAGCAAAATCGTACAGATTTTACGTACAGATTTGTTGTGGAGCCCACTACGGGTCTCACACAAATAATTCGAGTCGTTCATTAAATGTAAAATAGTTTTTCAAGGGCCCCCGCAAAAAATCAGTTCAATCCAATACTTATAAAGGCTCAATCCAATCATATAATGTTTCATTATCCTGGAATCTAAATCAAAAGTTAGATGATTAGATCGAACAACTATGAGTATCGGATTGAGATGATTTTTCACAGATGCCCTTGAAAAAATATTTTACATTTAATAAACGGATTGGATCATTTGTGTGGGACCCATAGTGGGCCCCACAACAAATTCTTACGCAAAATTTGTACGATTTTGTTGTACCAATAGACTTACTGAACAAAATAAGATGTCGGATTTTAATTAATAAGTCTATTCACACAGACAAATCGCACACAGATTCTGCACAGATTTTGTTGTGAGGCCTACCACGGGTCTCACACAAAATGATATGAGGCATTCATTAAATGTAAAATATTTTTTCAAAGGTCCCTGCAACAAAAATCTGCTCAATCCAATAGCTATGACTCCTTTATCCAATCTCCTAAATTTTTATTATCCGAAAATCTAAATGAAAAGTTAGATGATTGAATCGAGCACCTATGAGTATCTGATTGAGCTGATTTCCTAATCGTGTTTGATTCGAACATAAGAGAGACCAGTCCAAACTAGACTGCGGAGATCCTTGAAAAAATATTTTACATTTAATGAACAGTTCGGATCGTTAGTGTGGGACTTGTAGTGGGCCCACAACACAATCTATGCGCGATTTGTCTGTGTGGTTAGCATTGTTGGATTTTAATTTGGAGAATAATAAAGACAAGATATCTTTTGCGTTTTGAGAAAAACTAATTGGTGATTAGAATAATACTAATAAAACAATATATCTTTTGCCTTTAGAAAGGCATTTGTGGTCTTTTGTTTGTTTGTTTGTTGGTGTGCCCAAAAATAGGGGCGAAAGACTCTGTCAAACCCATAGAAATAGATTCAACACACCGATTAAGAGCATCTCCAATCCAATACTTCATTTGAGAGTATCAAAATAATGTTTTTTACTCATAAAGTGATTATAGAGAAAATTACTATTCATGTTTACACCAACCACAAACCCTCTATTTTTGTCTCTAAAATCACTTTATGAAAAAAAAACCTTTTTTTATACTCTCATGAGGATAAAAATTAAGTAAGAAAAGCAAACAAGGACAAAAATATCTTTTAAAAAGGTGAATAGTGTTTTAGAGATGGCCTCTATATTTTCTCTCACCCTCTAAATATAGAGTATCAAAATTCAATACTCTCAAATGGAGGAGGGTTGAGAGGATGGGTTGGAGTGCTTTGATACTCTCAAATAGAGATATAGAGTATGGATTGAAGATGCTAACAAACAAAAGAAATATTCAACGCTGATATCTATATAGTAGGCGAAAAATAAGAAATAATGATCTATATTTGGAGTACACGTCTCAAGCATGCATCATTATTCGGGATGAGGTTTTTTAGTGCATTTTGAGCATGAGACTTGGTGGCAACCCTTCCGCACGATTATAGTGGTGGTCCTAGGAATTTATTCTTGAGGGGTCATTCATGAATTTAAACTTCAATTGCTTTAGAGAATATTTTTGTATTAATTAACAAAAAATATTTTATTCAAAAAATAGCAATAAATTACCCAAATATGTCTATATATCTATATTCGCATATTTTGTATGCTGACTTTATGGCAATTTTTTCAATTCAAAACTATAACCGCTAGCTTTTAATTAAGTGAATCCTACATCAAAACATAACACTCTGAATGATACTAAATTTTCTCTCAAATTAAAGTACAGTAACATATACTTCCCCTGTCATCTAAAACTTATAAACCTATTAGTCCTTTCATATTAACAAAATGCTTCTTTCTTTTGTTTTAATAAATAAATAGTACTACTAATTTAGTATCAAAAATAAAAAACATTGCATTGGGATTTTTTTCCAAGAGGGAGAGAGATGTGGAAAGTGGGGCAGGGTGGGACAAGAAAGCAGAGAAGAAGCAATATTGGGAGCTTCTCTCTCTAACCTAGAGAGAGAAAGCTCCCTCCGGTCCGGCCATCACCATTTCCGGCGGGAAGTCGCCGTTAACAACAGCAAGGACGGCAAGGGAACGTCCCTCCTTAGGGTTAGTTCTCCTCCAACGCCTCCCACTCTCTTATCCAACCTTACCTCGTTCTCTCCGTTATCCACCATGTCCGGCCAAACTTTGGTCGGACTTATAGATCTGGTTCAAGATTCCAGCCGAGAGTTCATCTCACCACAGGCCGCATTTTAGTCGTGGGTACAACCGTGGGCCATCCTAACGGCGAAGATCCCCACAGCCGCGGGTTCAGGTCAGCCATGGCCGAAGCTGAGGTGGGTACCCATGTTTCTGTTCTAATTTGAGGAGGTTCTCAAGGGGCTTTGATCTGGGGAGTCCTTTTCGGTACATCCCCTACTCGGCCTACAACTCACAAAGCTATAGCTTCACCTTCCATGGTTACGATTCAGAGGAGGGTCTATACACTTCGCCGGATCTGCCATCGCCGATGGGTTCAGTTCAGTTCACGCCGGCCAGAGATCTGGTCCAATAGTCCAATACGGTCGAGGGAGCTCCCAGCCAAGCAGGCCTCAGCCGGGCCAAGTAGCAGGCAGCAGCAGCTTGTAGCAGCCAGCCCGATGGCAGGCCAGCCCGGGCAGGCAAGCTGGCTGGGTGGCTCGGGCAGTGGGGGATTCATAGTATCCACTTCTCTTATCGTTATTCAATATGCGCTTTGCAATTGTCTAGCTACTATCAATTTGTTGCTGGACTTATGGGCCAGTTTTCTGTTAGTTAGTCTCTGCGATCCCCGATAGGCGGTCATCTGTTGGACTTAAATCGGGGGTCGGGCTCTTGGTCGAGCCTTTTATATCCCTAGATCCTGTGCTTTTTAGCCCTGAGGTTGTGTGTAGTATTCTTGTGGTCGTGGCTATCGTTGATTAGATTAGAATCTGTTCTGATTGAAAAGGGTAATTCGCAGTAGCAGCAGCTGTGGGTGCCACTGATTAGATTGGTGGATGGATTCTGATTGAGCGAGGTAGCTGCCGGAGCTGTCATTGATTAGATTGGTGGTTGTTCACTGATCGAAAGGGGTAGCTTCGCAGTCTGTTACTGATTAGATTGGTGGCTTGCACTGATCGAAAGGAGCAGCTTGGTCCACTTGAGGTTTGAGTGGCCACTTCTGGTGGATCCTCTTTCTGTTCCGCTTATAGTCGTTAGCGAGCCTAGGGGATTTGGGCGAGGTTGTAGTAGTCTGGATGGAATGGGCGTGGTGTGCAGGGTACTTAGCAGGGTAGCCTTGTCGGATGCCGACATCTCCAGTTCGAGCCTCTCTCAGTCCGAGTCCCTCTGTAGTAGTTGACTTCTGTTGAGTGGGTATTATACTAGCTTTGGGGTTGTTGGAAGTACTAGGTTCTTGGTTTTCTTAACCCAGCCTTGGAGGAGGAGGATACCGGGTAATTGGTTTCAGTAGGCGGTGATAAGCACCCAATAATGCGTATTCTTGGTGCTTAAGTCCTCTAGTATGTTGTGTTTGTACATATATGTTGTCGTTTTTATCCGTTATTGCACGTAAGGTTTGTTTGAGGATGTTTCAGGTAAAACGTGCTAATAAGGCGGTTTTGAACGCCAAGGAATGCTCCGGATGCAACCAAGTGCTCAAGACCACGTGCCACCATGTTGTGGTGCCTAAGGAGCCATGAAGAGGTGGTTTGGAGGTTGCTCGGGTCGCCCAAGGGTCAAGGGAATTGAAGGAGAAGTGAGAATTTTACCAAAGCTACTTACCTTCCGACCAGCTGAGGGTAGAATCGTCATAACTTTTGATGTACAAATGATATTGGATCCAAACCACTTGGGTTAGAAAGTAGACTCGACGAGCTTTCCAACGGTCCAAAGAACACCCATTTTCGAGTTCGGGAGTGTCCGGAGCGAGTTCGCGAAGTTGCCGCAAAAATCTGTCTGTCAGCCATGAACCGGTACGGGTAAGTCATGAACCGGTTCATGAAGACCAGATTTTGTATTTTGGAAGATTTTCAGCCATGAACCGGTACGGGCAAGTCATGAACCGGTTCATGCTTGTAATTTCTGCCCGAATCTGCTACTTTTTCAACCTTCCATTTATGAAAAGTTTCCACTTGTGGAATATTTTTGGGATATTTTGGGGGGCTTTTTGGTCATTTGTAACCCATCTTTAGAGCCCTATAAATAGGCTTGTATGCCTTTTATGGAAGGAGGGCCATTTCTAGTCTTTTTAGGCCTATGCTTTAAGTCTTTCATCTTCCTAGGAACTCCATAGCTAGCAAGCTTTCTCTCTTGTAATTTCCTTCAAGTTCTCTAGTAAGTATTTGTCTTTTGTTGTTTTGTCATTTATTAATGTTGTAGCTACGGTTGTGTTTGTTATTAATCTCAAGTTTATTTCCGTTTTTATCGGTTAAGCATGTTTTCGCTTCCTAGCATAATTTCTAGTCAATTTGCTATGAGTGAGTAGCTAATCGGTTCGGTCACGGGGTGAGGTTTGCTCCATGGATTAGTCGTTTAAATGGTTTCGCCGAAGCTTTAGCTTAATCTCAAAGTTTTGAATGAATTAAACCCATGATTGCTAGCTTTGATCATGAGGTCGGTGGCTTCTTTGATCAATGAAGTCTATCGCCTCATGCTACGTGCTTGATTAATCTTACGCGTGCGAACGATCCTTTTTCATCTCTCACTTGCGTTAAATGAGTTCAGTTTGAATTAGAGCTTTGAATTAAGTTACAAGTAGTCTTCAGCTCTTAATTCTTCTAGTGGAATCTGGACGGTTTCGGTCCATACATGAGTTAGATGAAGAAACCGTTTGATGGCTAAGACATGGGTAAATCGATCCTTTTGACTCGACCACCTTAATCTAGTTAACTTCCAAGTTCAATTTCGTTAATCGAATCAAATACCAAAGTTGGCCGCTTGAAAGCCGAAACTCCATACTTTACTTCTAATCCGAATAAGCTGAAGAAGATTTCTCTGTGGGAACGATCCGGTCTTCCGGTTTATATGCTATCAATGATCAAGCCCTACGCTTGGGGTTTCCGACCTTATTCCGAAGGCAAGGTTTTACGGTTTAAGCAGGCGGTTTTGGCGAGACTTAGGCTTGGATGAGGGACTATTAGGCCGGAAGGATTGGGCGTGGTGAGCAGGGTTCTTAGCAGGGGGCCTTGTCGGATGCCGTCAACTCTGGTTCGAACCTCTTGATGCCTTGTTCCTCTGTAGTAGCCGTTCAGACTGCCTAGAAGCCATATTGCTTTGTAGCTGCTCTCCTCAGCGTTGGTTATCATGTGGTCATTGTTGGCCATGACTATCTACTTTATTTGCTTTATTTCCTAGCCTGGCGGGTTGTGCCAGATAGTAGTTCAATTTCATATATCTCAGTACACATGGCATTTTGTTATGTATTTACTTTATCTTACTCTCCATGCGGGTTGTGCATGGTTTACCGCACTTTTGACATTCTTGTTTTTTTTCCTTTTTTTTTCCTCCTGGGTATGCCCCTTGTAGACTGTACATTCGCTTAACCTTTTTTAATTTCAAGCTAAGTTACCCAAAAAAAAAGAAAGCAGAACTTGTGGGGGGATAATTATTGGGTGCAACAATCTCGGGAGTGGGGGTTCTCATACCCCCAAGTAGTAGAATGAGAGGGTGTCAAATGTTAACAACTATTTTTAGTACCACAAGTAGTAGAAGTGAATGATTTTTCCCATGGGGTCGCGGGACCCCACTCCTTACATGGTTTTGTCGCCTATGTCCATGGGTATGGGTATGGGTATGATTGTCATCTTAAAACAATAACGACTCCGTTCATTTTAGGATTTTAGATTTGAATTCATAAGTAATGAGTGTAGAAAGAAATATAGCAATAATTGAAAAACTTCAATTTCCGCCCGGGCCAATTTTTTTGCCTGGGCAACTCCACATCTCCGCCCGGGTGAATTCCCATTTCTACCCGGGCAACCCCAATTTCCGCCTGGACCAATTTTTCAGCAAACTTGGAAAACTCAGTTTTTTCACACTGCCCAACACGGTCTATGGCAGGTAGCAAGGAATTACTATAAATCTGATATTTACGACTTACTTGTGCCTTGTTCTCTTTAGTTTTCAAAAAGAATTTTTCAAAAAATTCCCCCTAGATTCCCCCTATTTCTAACATATCTCTCTCTACTTATTATTCCTACTATTTTTCAAAAAACTTTTCAAAAATCAAACCAAACACGGCATTGAACTTCAAAGTTCAAACCTCAAATCCACATCTACAATTTCCCATAGTGGGAAAAAAATAAAAACAAATTATTGCTACAAATACCTCATAAACCACATCCACTAGTTTCTTTCAACATAGCAAGATTTCCGGAGTCATTTTTAGCATGCATAAGGAGCAATTCCTCTTAATCCCAAACGAGTCAGGGACAACAATAGTCGTCCAATATTTTTTGAGAGAAACTATTTACAAAATTAGTGAAACTATTTACAAAATTAGTGAAACTTATTTGGTTGACGGGGATGTCAAAGTGTTCTAAAACATCGGAATGTCACAAGGAAGACAAAATGACCAATGACAAAGCATTTGACCTTCTACCTTCAGAATGAAAATAGGAAATGACAAAGAAAATTCTTTTCAGAACAGAGTCCAACTAATTTCAGCATTTCGAATTTGAAAACTTCAAGCTGTCAGCAAAATTATTTTTCACTTGTCCAAACCCTAAATAGACACTTTGAAACTCTTTCAACATGGGTTTACAAGTTTCCCTCCTCAAAAAATGGCCTAAAACCCTCACCACCCAACCCCTTCAACCTTGTCTATACAAAGTTATAAACCCTCTTTCCCCTCAAGTACAATATCAATCTCCTAACCCCAATCTACAACCTCCAAAATTGGAAGAGGAGCTACAATGATCATATGACAATCTTTATTGTGTGCTCGATATTTCTTCCTCCAATTTCGGCTAAGCTTGGGCCCAAAGGGCTCCGCGTAGGGTTCTACGAGAATTCCTGCCCACTTGGCGAGGAGATCGTACCTGAGGTTGTCTCTGAAGCCTATAGAAAAGATCCTAGAATTGCTGTTGGTTTTCTACGCATTTTCTTCCACGATTGTTTTGTTAGTGGAAGTCGTTCATTCACCTTCTTTCTTGTTTACGTAAATCCTGAAACATCAATGGGGATGACCGCCGTTAGGGTTGTACATATTAGCAAAAGAAACAAGTAACTCAAGAACAATAGCAATCTCCTTTACATTTAATTATAAATTCAATATTGGTGAATCAATTTATCTAGTTGGTTCTCGTGAAATCTAATATCTCCCATATTTTATTGGTTCTTTTATACTCCACTTCTTTTAAAAAGTTTGTCAAAACATAACAACTTCGAACCAAAACACCCTATCTTTTTGCCAAAATATTAAAAAAAACACCCCATCACCACATTATTGTGGACAAATATTTGGGGTAAGTGCATGGAAATCAAGTTTTTGGATCATATACGTGAGTTAAGGATAAAAAAAAATTGGCCAAAAATTGTACATGGAGACCTTATTTGTGGTTCATATATTTGAGTAGTTTCCCTAAATCTTTTGGCCGGTTCTCCAAACAGCAACCTTGATTAGGGTAATAAAACAAAACAAAAAAAAAAATCTCATAAAAAGTACTCCGTGGTTCTTAAGGTCCTTCTATTTAACACCAAAACTGCTCTCTCATAAACATAAATATGTTCATGACACATCAGTTTGACATGCATGTTTCTTATTCATAAAATTTGTTTACAAATCATTATACCCCTAGCTCTCAGAAAGTATATCATTTAATTTCAAGAATCTTTCTAAGATTATTAAGCCAATATTTATTGTCAAGCAGGGCTGCGATGCCTCAATTTTGCTAGATTCCAACCCTTCTGGTGAAAAAACAGAGAAAGACTCACCAGCCAACGGTAGATTCCTGAGAGGCCTTGAAGTCATTGAAAACAAGGCTGGAGATCTAGTGAATGCCTTCAGAATTGTATCCTGCCTGCGCTAACACCCTGTCCTTAGCAACCCGAAACGGTTCGTTTTAATTAGCCGGGGTCCTAAAAGACAACATGCCAGGAGGCTGCTGCGACGGCCTTGGTTTCCCGTGCCGAAGATGTCGGTGGCAATTACCTGCCGTTCTTCAATGGGCTGATTCAACAAATCACAGAACTCTTCATCAAGAAAGGCTTTGACCCAAGAAGAAATGGTTGTTCTTATTGGAGCGAGCGCACTCAATCAGCGTTTCACATTGCCCAACTTTTGCTTTACAGAGTACCAAACTTTCCAAACAGACCCTAAGCTCGACCACGTGGATTCAGCTAATATCAAGGGAGGCTACATGCCAAAGATGAGCAATGAAGGACTATGTCTTAGAGGGTTCTTGATGATGATGGGCGACAGAAGCAATGAAGGACTATGCCTTGGCAGTGAACACAAGTGATCACTGAATAGTTAACAATGTTGTTACTATGAATGAAGTTCTAGTGAGCAGTGGTAATACTTTTGTCAGCATCATTACTTTTAGGCTTATTGACATTTTTGGTTCCCAAAGTATCACTCGCGTTCCATTTTAGTTCCCAACCTACTTTTTTTTTTTTTTTTTGAACGGCAAAAAGAAATTTTATTAACCTTCGAAATTGGTCCCCAATATTTTAATTTTGTTTTTAAAAGGTCCTCACCGTTAACTCCATAGCCTCTTTCTGTCAAAATGATTGGGAAAGATTTATAATTGTATATCAGTTAAGCCCCTATCCTATTTCTATAAAGTTTATTCAAATCTTTTTCGCATTTGTTTGTTTTGCGTCATTTTTTTTGAATTATTGGTTCATCTCGACAAGAGGAATCCAAAAACTAAAAATTATTATCAAAATTAATTTTTTTTGAATAAATTACGACAATAATCCAAAAAATTGATTGTTCTGTCCACCGCCGCTAGTAAGTCACTTACCACCGCAATCACCCACCGCCTTTACCACTTCAACCCACCATAGCCATCCATTCAAGTCACCACCTCATAGAACCCACATATATTAAGGCCTGTTTTTTAGAAATTAAAAAGTTGGATTATTTTTTCATCTTTATTCAAAAAAAATTCATTTCTAGTTTTGCATCCATTTTTCGTGGATTATTGGTTTGTCTCGACAAGAGAAATCTAAAATGTAAAAAATTAAGATAATTTTCTTTAAAAAGTTCATTAAAAATCAACCAATAATAAGTTTTTAAGTTTGGTTAATAAGTTTTTAAACACTACCCTAGGGTTTAGGGGTTAGGGTTTAAAAACTTATTAACCAAACTAATTTTTTCGGAATAAAGACAAAAAAAAATTATCATAATTTTGTGTGGATTATTGGTTGGTTTTTATGAACTTTTTAAAGAAAATTATCTTAATTTTTTACTTTTTACATTCCTCTTGTCGATACAAATCAATAATCCACGAAAAATGGATGCGAAACTAAAAATGAATTTTTTTTTGAATAAAGACAAAAAAGTAATCCAGCTTTTTGATTTCTCAGAAACAGGCCTTAATATATGTACGTTCTTTTTTATCCGCGTATGTTTGTTTATTTACTTTCTAACTCCTTTTATATATCTATGTATATACCAAAAGAAAAATAAGGTAAATGACCCATATATGCATAAAGATAGAGCAATGAATGAGGGAGAGAGGGCCGGAATGTAAGCGATGATGGGGGAGTGAAACTTCAACGATTATGGATTCTATGAGGTGGTGACTTGAATGTGTGGCTATGGTACTGGTTGAAGTGGCAAAGGTAGTGGGTGATTACGGCGGTAAGTGACTTACGAGCGGTGGAGGTAAGTGGTAGCCGCATAGCCGGAACAGGCAATTTTTTTTAGATTATTGTCATAATTTATTCAAAAAAACTTATTTTCCATAACAATTTTTAGTTTTTGGATTCCTCTAATCGAGACGAATTAATAATCCAAAAAAATGACGCAAAACAAACAAATACGAAAAAGATTTGAATAAAATATATAGAAATAGGGTAGGGGCTTAACTGATATGCAGTTATAAATCTTAAGGGTGATATTTGTAATTTTTCCAATCATTTTGACGAGAAGAGGCTACGGAGTTAACGGTGGGGACCTTTTAAACACAAAATTGAAACATTGGGGACCAATTTTGCGCAATTGATAGGTTGGGGACTAAAATGGAACATGAGTAATTCTTTGGGGACCAAAAATGTTAATAAGCCTTACTTTTACCAAAATATATGTTTTTTCCCAAACAACCAAAATCCTAATTATATGCAATTTCCGAAACCTAGGTATTAGACTTTCGTGCTTTTCACCTTACGCAATATATATTGTGTAACTTATTCATACATTATAAGGTGTTTAGGAGCTCCACTTTTTTACTTTTTGCATTTCGCTTTTCACATTTTTAGTTTTTTGAATTATAGTCACAATGTATTATTGAATCTGCAAAGTGTTTGGCAGATATGTGCAAAATGAATTTTGATGTTAGTGTTTGGGAGATATGTGCATAATACATTCTATAGGTTTTTATGTTAACCAAAATGGGAAAAGTCAAACATGAGAAGTCAAAAAACTGACGGCTATGATTTTGAAAATGTGTTGTTTGAATTTTTTTCCTTTTCAAATAAATAGAATTTGGCATAAGGGTTGGAGACGAGGTTTTGATGTCAAATTGGAGATGCTAAAATACCACGTAAGCCTTCAAAAAAAGTTTGACATCTCCAATATGCAGTCAAGGGTTGGAGATGCTCTTATGAGACTTCAATACATTTGCTTAGTATATAGTATAGATAGATAGATATAGATAGATAGATTTCGTCAAGACCTTTTCATTATTCTTAGCTAAGACTTTTTTGCCACATTGACAAACCGATGTTGCTCCATCAACTCGAACCTGAAGACCTCTCTCGTGTGCATTAAGGCTGAAACGGATTGCATTCTCATAATTCATAGTGCGTAATTCGTTATCACAATAAATAAACAACGGATTTGATAGGATTCTCACAATGCTATTTTTGTATATACTCGACTTGCGTCCCAAATTCTGGTGTGTATAAAGTTTCAAAACTTTGCACGGTGAGACTGCACAGTTTTTTCAGTACATGCCACTGGAAATGAGATTTACAAATCTACAAGGCCTCTAGAACTTCGTGCATAGAATGGATCACTAGCCTGAAATGATGTCAAATGCAAATTTATGAACCCAATTTTTGGTTGTCCGATCACACTCAAAATTATGTATCTATTTATCGTATTTTTGCCCCTGCTCGGTAGTTCCATTGCAGGTTTTTTTTGGGGGTTTCAACGCCATGCGGATAAGCAAAGCTGTCCACATCTCCGGTGCCAAGTTCATTGTGTGCCGGAAAGATTTAAACCCATTAACCACCCTCATGAGCATTGAGGCTCTGTTTGTTTGAATGCAAAAGATTTTACCTGAGAATGTTTTTTCTAAAATTCTTTTCCTGTGTTTGGTTGGTCCAATTTTAGTTTTTCCAAATCAATCACTCATCGAACCACTTGGCCTATTTTAAGTTTAAAACTCGGAAACAGGAGAAAGCTAGGAGAGAGATGAAAGAAATTTAGCCCAGCCTTGGTTAGAGACAGAGTCTTGCTTTTAATTGAGAGAGAGAGCACTCTCTTTTGCACGTGTTCACGTGGCAGTGGCACCGCTTGGGATGAGTTATGAGACGAAATCCTTCCAACTAATCCATACGAGGTGATCGTGGAATGGGCAACCGGATGGGTATGCCTTGGAAAACAACTTACGGGCCGTTCGACTGTAAATCATTTTACAGCCAAAGAGGTAAAAGATTTTCCCAAAAAAATCATTTTCGGGGCTTTTCAACATCCAAACATCGGAAATCATGTAAAATATTTTTGGCAAGAATATTTTACAGGCAAACAAACGGAGCCTGAGTGTCCCTAGGAGGGGGGAAAAAAACAGAAGTCCAGTGGTTATCATGATTCTACTAATGTAAAAACTCACATGAGGAAAAAAATATCGTCCATCTGCTTTTATTCTTTGGGATCGTTGCCTAATTTCAGGGCACCCAATATGAACGCGAAGAATTCTTTAGACAAAACACCAAAAAACATGACGAAGATATCCACCCAAAATGCGTAGTGTGTCTCAGAAGTCATGAAATGGATCTCAGACAAGGCAAGAGATCACAATTTTGAGAAGATTATTATGTAGTTACTGATGCATCATAGATCGGGCTCGCCAAATAGTCAAATGGAGCAACAAAGCACGATCATGTAACAGCCATCAAAGATCACTTAATGGCATATAAAGAATCCCTCCTGACGACACAGTTGTTTAACAGAACCTCATACACAACGTAATTGAGAAATTTTCACAATATTTGACTACACCACACCATTAGTTGGGACTTTCTGCCTAGACTCTCAGCAAACGTGAACTTTTTTAACTGTGACTACCCCAACAAACAATTGGCATATTGCAATTCAGTCAAGTGAACTCAGGCGGACTATTAACTTCGAAACCTACCAACTTTTGTTGTATCTGAAGTACCTTTTGTATTTTAATTGCCCAAAGCAAACTTCTATAGTGATTCAACATAATCTTCAAGAGTGAGTTCTTTTTAGTTGATAAGAGCTCCACCACAAGATACACCTTCTAGAATATACTGAATTGAGGTAAAAACAACTCTGCCCTAATAGTACCGGGATCTTGTCCCAGGTTGGAGGTTATGGATTCAAACAGCTAAGGGTTACTGTTGTTTTTAGTAGTGCCTGCTGGAACAGAGAGAGAGAGAGAGAGAGAGAGAGACAAACCTCGGGTTCTGATGTGTTTCTTGACTGAGCTTTGTCGTTGAAAATCCATTCAACAACCTCATCTTCAAGAAAAATATCGGCTGCTTTTGTTATATCCCGGGCAAGGAAAATGCGAACCCTCAAACCCTTATCTGAGAGTATGAATTGAAAAGACCTTTGGTGGCAGAAACAACACCACGCATGTCAAAGGATTTCCATCCCAATGGATTCGACGATTTATCTTCAAGTTTCGTGGCTTCACTAGCTGACTCTGAAGCTTGTTCAGATATTGCTGCTATCTGAAACGAAACGGAAGTGCTGTTTGCACATTATTCATGCCCGTTATGAATATTTTGCTCAACCCTAAAACTTAAAGTGACATCAAGCAAACTTGTATACAGAAATAGATATCCAAGAAAATCAACAAAATCATCTATTAAGACTCCAAATAATCTGCCCAAAAGCATATCAAGCGGGCCAATTACTTGATGTGCAGGTGCCACAAATACATTTTGTAGGCAATACACATATGTTTAGTCGTCATCCGTTGCTCATCCTTAATATGGAACATCATGACCTGATTGTTTTGAATAGTCAATGTGCTTCAACTCTGCTGCACCACAAAATATCACGAGCTTCTCAGCGATTCCTCTGAGAACGAACATTCCAATAGGCACCCCTTACCTTTCAGGCAAAGTGAAATCAAGAACCAGCAGTTAATGTGTTCAACATACAAGATATGAACAATCAAAAGCAACTTTCGGGCAGACAACATACACCAAAAAGTTAATGAGTTTGCCAAATCCATGTGCATCACAAAAGGCAATGATAATAAAAGTTTCCAACTTTCTAATTGTCTATTTTTCAGGCAAAGTAAAATCTAGAACCAGCAGTTAATGTGTCCAACATAGAGGATATGAACAATCAGAAGCAACTTTCGGGCAGACAACATACGCCCAGAAGTTAATGAGTTCACCAAATCTTTGTGCATCAGAGATTGGACTATTGAATGAGTTGCCGGAGACAGAGCTGATTTGCGATATAGTCGAAAAGAGCCCCTTCCTTTTCGGTGAATTCCAAGGGCTTCTTTGAATGCTTCTTCTTCATATACTCTATCCTGGGGTTCTAGCTATGGCTTACTTGCTTGCATGGGAGATAGGGGTTGCTTACTGTCCCATTACTTACGATCATCCCTGGGAACTTTGAACTGAAATTGATGACTGACTCGAATGAGAGTATAGATAGAAAAATGGGTACAATAGCAGGCTGACTGACTCACTGGTTAGAGCGTAGGCTGACTTGATAGATGGTTTATCCCAATCCTATCCTTACTAGAAGACATTTCGGACCCGGAGAAGCCTAAGCTTCGTAGGGCCACCAACATCTACATCCCATCCTGAACTTCATCAGACTGCCATTTCATTTCGAACGGACTCCATCCGAATCTACGAACCCTTTCAGAATTCCTAGGAAAAGGCAGATGATGGCTGCCATGATGGAATGCTATGCCATGGTCAGGGAAGAAAATTCCCAAGAGAGAACAAAGAGATTCATTTCCCATCAGATATTGAATGCCGCCACGAGACCGGCAACCATCTTGCTGACCAAACTAGCCTAACAAACGGCTACTTCTACTTCTCCACACAGGTAGCCAGCCTACGAAAGAACAGAAGTAGAACTAAAGAGCGGAAACCGTAATAAAACTTTCCAACTTTCTAACCGTCTATTTTTCTTCATGAAAAATGTGATACATTTTTTGACGAGGTCTGAGAACATAATTGGATGAATTAAGGCTTGAAGTTTAGATCAAGTCAGTCACTTTAACAAGGGATGCACCATTTTCTTACTGATCTCTGTGAGGTTTCAGAATCAAGGATATGGGGCCCCTCATTGAGATAGGGTATGGACCTAACCTAACTTACCATAAAAAAAACTCCACTTTTGACTGACTTGAACACATAAATTGGCCACTTTACCCTTACAACTCATGAAATTTGGTATTTTGACCTTAGAGTAAGAAAATGAGAAAAGTACACTTGTATTAGCAGCCAAGCAAAAACTGTGCTTAAGTGCTTAACATATCAAAATACCCTCAAAAGAAGTTCGGTTGAAAATTAAGGTGCAAGTAACCTGTTGTAGTAAGTTCACGGCTAAGGCTCCATGCAAATTTTTTTAACTTGTATAAGTCTGGTGAAGGCCAGCTAACAAATAAAGTAAAAATTAAATACAAGTGATTCAGGCATAGGAAATGCTAAGTATTCAAAATAAATAAATAAATAAGACATTAAATCTCAGTTGGAAAACAACTGACCAAAATATCTTAAAGGCCTCAAGCAGATGTACATATGGAGATTAGAGAGCATAAAACTAGATAGATAACATAGAGAAGAAAAGGTGAAAATAACCTACCAGCCGTTCTAACCGATTCCAGCTTATAGAGCCATCACTATGGATAATAATTTCCATCAATATTCTGCTCATATCAGGAGTTGGGTCTGCCAAAAGTCTCCCAATGACAAAAGGATATGCACTCTCAACAACTTTGAAATCAGGATCCAAAGCTTTTGCAGTCCCTTCAAGCTAGCTATCCCAGTGCTCTTATAACCAGGGCATAGTCAGGCGGGAGAGAGAAGTTAAACTCATACATCACATCATACAGTTGGTTCATTATGGCCTCAAAGAGAATATGATAAACTAATTAAAGCTTTGTACTTGGATGGCACTATAAAGGACAAACTTTGTAATATTGATATGGAGGACAAATCAGGGAAATAAAAGACATTCATAGGCCTGGCAGAATATTATGCTAAAATTAACATTTTGGAAATTTAAAGGTTGAAAATCCAATTTAAGCAGATCAAAGGACGTAGTGGAAGAATCCAATTTGTTAGTTTAGTTACTGAAATGGAAATTGGCAAAACATACTCTATCGAAATGTGCACTGTGCACAAAGCTATGCTAAATTCAAAAGATATAAGTTCATCATTCTTGTTAATATCACTTGCCTCGGCCCAGCTTAAGGCTAATATAAAATTCGTATACTGTATACACCCATGAACAAAAAGATAGAGATGTGATAACCCCCTTCTCTTCCCCCTTTCCCAATTTATTTTGTAAGTCAAAGCTCCATAGAACTTTTGCAGAACAAATGAATTATACACGCTCGTGAATGCCAACTTAGCAACAGAAATCAAGTCATTGCTTAGTTAAACTGTTGAAAACCAAAAGAGCCAAAACTCGATTAGAGTGCGTAACATATTGAAAGGTGCACCGAGCCTAGTGGAAGTATTTATGGTTTCAAACTAGTTTTGATTGAGCAGCTCACTAATGATGGAATCTAAATCACATATTCACCCATTTTGGGCAGCTCACTTCGTCATTAATCAGTGCACAATCTCTCCATGTTAGTTACTGAGAGCTTAGGAAATATCAATAAAGCGAGCACGAGCTGCCTAAAAATTGTAATAGATCAACTAGTAAGTTGGTTCACAAAATCAATCAATATATGCGGAAAAAGTTCAGTATGAGAGCATTTCTCATGTTAATGTTAGAGAACAAAAGTGTAAGGGGCTAAAAGTCCAATCTTCTAGAATCAGCAGATAAAAGTCCAACGTCCACATTTGGATGCTATCACCTTGGTTCGAACTTTGATTGACCTTAGTTTCACATATCCAGAGGTTTATAACTTTATATTACAATAATAAGGCATTAGTTACTAAGAGGTTTTTATTGTTTACTTCTTCTGAGATATATATGTATTGCATGATGTACTGCAATACGAAACTTGCTTTCCAAAACTACAATAAAATTGGTCCAACTGCCTAGTCCTATGACTCCTATCTTTTGGATATTGCGTCAGCTTCCAGAACCGGACTTTGACCTTTACTCCGGCGTCCCGCTTGTGTCCTATCAATTTTAGTTCGTAATCTTCTTTTACCATTTCAATTCTTAGTTATTCTACTTCTCAAGGTCTAAGAAGCACGGATATGGGTACAGACACTTGACACTAGAAAAACGGTTACACAAATACATTTTCTAGATAACTAGGACACAGACACTTTGGGAACACGTTGAATATACATTTTGCCCATATCGTTCTACATTTATATGAAATAAAAACAACTATATGAAACTAGGATAGAATACAAACAATATCAACATTATTTATGTATAGAAACAGAAGTCATTATATAAGTATTCATGAACTAAGCATTCATAGCAATTTTTGAACCTGACCGAACTTTTTCCAATCGCACCTTCTAATGTGTTGCTAATGTGTCCTCTTGTATCCAACATAAAAAACTTGCTAAAAAATAGGACACGCATTGAGTTGTGGCCGATGCTTGTCTGGAGTGTGTTTGCGCTCCTTAGCTCACAACCGTGGAGACAACGATTAGACTGATATCTGCCTTGACAAACAAGTGCTCACTTTCTTAGCTAAGAACCCCACTAAGCTTTCTCTTCTTCAAGTTGCACTATATACGACTGAGTTAGCTGCATCAAGCTTGAATTCTACCCCCAACAACAAACTTAAATATACACTCCCACCGCCCCAAAATTTTGGTTCCTTTCTGTGAATCGAACATCTTAAGGGGTACCATAATTACTTCTCCAAACATAAGGATTTCCAAAATTACCCTTTAGCTGAAATCCAATGCGTTTTTCCCTCCACTTTTGAAATTCGAATAAGAGGAGGAAGGGAAAAGTCAAAACGTTTCAATTTGTTCTTCTTGACTAGTCAAAATGGACAAACACCCCCAAAGGACAAATGGACCAAAATTTTGGGACTGAGGTAGTATAAAAATCAGCAAAAAGGGGCCATCTCCATGATGAGCTTGCTGTTAGAAAACTATAGGGTGTGAGGCTTCATATTGAACAGGTGTTGGACATATCCCTCATCCTACTCAGTTTATATCCTTTCTTTTCTTCGCCTCCACAATTTCCCCTAATTTATTGTTAGAAAAATTCAAGTAGGCAAACACATGATTACTTCAAATGGTTGAAAGATCTGAGTCACTGAAAGATACAATCTTGGAAGAACCTCCCAAATTTACTTGCCAAACGTGCATTGCTGAAGCACAAGCCATAGAGGGAAGCATTATTTCTTCCCCCAAAGCCCAATAAGGTGCTTTTGAGTGTTGACTATACCCGTAAATATAACTTAAATCAGTACACTACAATATTGTAAAAAATAGAAACTGGCAAGAATTTGAATGTCATTGGCACAACAAAAGACCAAAGAATGCACCATAACAGACCATATAACAAGCAAATACTGCTGCAAACCTGGAAATCTCGAGATTGTCTGGTCCCATCGCCAAAGGATGATTGCAAGGCATCCGAAACCGCTTTTATGCCAACCCCCGCAGGAATAAATCCAAAAGAAAGAAAGTCATTTGCCAAACCCAGAGAGTCCCCATTAACAGAGTGCACTAGCTGAAAGAAACAAAAAGTCGTAACAGATGCAGAACTTCAAATGGTTGCACTACGCAATAGAGAGGGGAGGGGGGAAGAGAAAAAAGAAAAAGAAAAAGAAAGCCACAAATGGTGTCCCAAGAGAAAAGACTACTGATCTTCTGGAGAAAAGTGCAGGTTTAAGTACAGCTACAAATCAAGAAGTGCAGAAAAGAGTTTTCAGCACTCTTTTCGGGTGACAATCATGTTCCACACTCTACAGTTGAATCAAAACCAAAAGAAAAAGGAAAGAAGATAAAAATCATCAGACAACCATTTCAGCTTCCTTTACAGTTGCAGGAATCCCTATATCCAGTCTCATAGTGGACTTGTATTGCTCAGGGACAACAGCACCACCCTGCACACAGATTTCCACCATCGCAGGGGCTTAACCATAGAAGTTCCTAAGCTCTCTTTGCAAAAAGCTGGCTCATTCAAATCAGGAACATGCCACACGTATCTTGGCGGTATCAAATCGTCAATCACCACCTTCTGCCACCCATGCTGCCCGTTCCGTTGCTGGTGCTTGTAGGCTCCACAGTTCTGTGCCTTGTGTCCGCACGCCCCCACATGAACCTCACTGCAATATCCACAAACCCTAACCGGATAAACGCACATTAGCTTCTTCGCTCCTCTCTTCATTGTTTCCCATGCTTGGAGGGTTTCCTCAGCAAGAAAGGCAATCTCTTCATCATTTGATGGTGGTACTATCTCTTCATTGGGTAGTTCAGTTAATAATGGTATCTTTGGAGCTTCTGGGTCAAGATCCGGTAGATCCCTTTCATCTCCATCAATAAATTCGCTCCTTGCAATGTGGATTATGGGTTTCCTCCTCCTTTTTGTGGGATATTCAGGTAAATCTACCCCAGCTTGGATGCAGAGCTCAACTACTGCTGGAACTCAGGGTATTGAAAATCTCTCTTCATGAGGTATGCGCTTTCCGAGTCGATCGTAAAGGTGGTATGCTTCCAGTGGGACCAATATGTCTTCAACAAATGCATTTGTCCAATCGTGAACTCCCTTACGTGCTGGAGCTCCTGAACCTCTACATGACTTGAATGGGTGCCCAACAGGTCCAACATGGATTTCGTTACAACCCCTGCAAAAGGGTAGGTTGGGCATTGTCACGTAAGCAGTTACTTATGAGAACCAATGTTCCTCAAGGAACAGAGATGCCAATGTTCAACACATGGAACGCGCAGAACCTTTGTATTTGGACTCTTCAAAATATAACCACCCCCCATGTCGCTACTTCCGGAAGGGTGTAATATGTGTCCGATACTTTGCACATGACACTTACTCTATTAGTTTTTAACAATGCCATAAAATGAACATATTGTTTGGTAATGGCTCTAAAATGAATAAGATGCTCTTTTAACAAAATATTCTTTACCAAAAAAACACAATATAGGCCCTTTTTTGCCAGTCCATGTTCAACAAACACGGAAAGAAAGAAATTATGAAATTATCTTGTCAGAGAAATTCCAAGCTCATACCTAAGGCATTCTACAGGTACAGAGAAATGAAGAAATAAATTACTTGCAAGCATGTACAGGTACTGCTTTTAAGAGCTTTTTGAGATTGTTGATCAACGATGTTCTTGCATTCAACACATTGTATGCAAGTGGAATTAGACTTTTGACAAGCAATCCATTCTTTGGGGGAGGGACTGGTCTTTTAGGTTTGCCTCTACTATTCTTGAATCTCTCCCTGGCAGCTCGCCTTAGCTCCAGTATGGGTGTCAGAAAAGGCTTCTTCTCCTTCTTTGAGAGGTACTTGGGCAAATCAGCATTTTGGGGATGGTTGCATCTGACAACCAAAGGATGGTGTGGAGCCGTATTCAGTGATGGAATCCTGAACTCCACTTGAAGTTTGAGTATACTCCCACAGTACTGCGAAATATAAGAAATGCAAGAAATTAAAACAGTTCCAAAAGTAGTGACATCTAAGGAAGTGGGTGTTTTCCTTCTTGTGCTTGATAAGTTAGGAACAGTATCAAGTAAACATAGGCTTACGTCAAACTGCACATTGCTTAATAATATGTCCTCAAAGATTGCCAACGGTAAAAGGATAATCCTTAAAATAGTCTTACAGCAGCCAAGCTGTATCTCGGAACAAATTTCATGATACATACGTGAGAAACCAGGAAGGCTTTCGAGATGATTTTAACATTTTTCCTTTGGTTAGAGCCAGTTCTATGACTTATAGTCCGAACAATTGTTTTCCTTATCCTATACTAGGGTACACTCAATAAATGACATTGATGTAAGAGCGTGAGACTATCTACAATCACAAGGAATAAATTTGTAACGCCACTTGTTTAAGTACGAGAGTGATTAAATTCCATTATTTCCACTGAAGCTACTGGTTTACTAGATAGCTTGGACTAAGAAATTGGCACTCTTGGTGTACCCAATTGATGTTACAGAAGTAGCTAGAGAAGTCTCTCAGAGTAAGTAAACAATAGTTAATACTCCTAGACCGAGTTCGCAGAGAAAAGCACACAAGAAGGTCCAAACACATAAATGCATGTACTGTCATATCCAATTATTTTTCTTAGTGTTCCCGAAAAACCGTACTAACTTTACTTAAAGCTCCTCTTTTAAGCATTAAAGCGCATTTTGTGTCTTATTTTGTGTATATATAGGTCATTAGCTACCTCACATCCTGTCACAGAAAAAAAACGAACTCAGAAGGATAGGTAATGGAGAGGTTGAACAACAAATTTTAGTAGAAGGGCACAAAAGAAACCTGACCCTCTCCCAATGAAAGACTGTAATATGCAGATTTAAGAATCCTCTGATGGAAAGAAAGAATTCGAATGACGGAATGAGAGACTTTCATTGCTTTTGAGTGGGCCAGCTAAATGCACGTAGTAACTTGATTTCAAATGAACTAATCAAAGAGTGTTATGTTGCACATTGAAGAGGATTCTGTAGATAAATGTTTACTAATTCCCTATGACAAATCAAACAGCACTTAATGGTTGTTTGTAGCTTGTGGATAGAAAAAGAGCAAAGGTGCACACATATGGTGTAAAAAGCCAGTACCTTCAAAGAATCAAGTGAGCTACGACTAGGGAATCGGTCGGATTTCGGACAACCCAGTTTGGGTGTTAAAGCCTTCCCTTTTCCATGCGGGAAGACTGAAGCAACAAACCGCGATTGAGGATAAACGCAATCCATACCTGAAATCAAAAAAAAAAAAAAAGAAGTTACAATTTAGATCATTCGGAAAATCTCATTTCAGTTACTAAAAAACTGTGCAGTCTCACCGTGCAAAGTTTTGAAACTTATACACACCAGAAGTTCGGACGCAAGTCGAGTATATACAAAAAGAGCATTGTGAGAATTCTATCAAATCAATTGTTTATTTATTGCGATAACAAATTCCGCACTATGAATTACAATAAAAAAAATTAAAAAGGCAGGGCAATGAAAGAATGCAATCCGTTTCAGCCTTAAAGAATAGGGCTTGCACTAGGTTTTTACAATATAATGATCTTAAAGTATCAGAGAAGAAGATATTTGATCCTCAAGATAAATTCCTTCAGGTGTGGAATCAACTTTTTGTTGCGTCATGCATTTTGGCAGTATTTGTGGATCCTCTGTTTTTCTATCTTCTAGGTATAGACCGAAAATTGGCAATCATAGCTACAACATTCCGAACAGTAATTGATGCTTTCTACTACCTTCTTCAAATGGCACTGCAATTCAGAACAACTTACATTGCCCCAATGTGAGAGCCCACCTTGGCTAAGTTCCACATCGATACGATGTGGGAAGTGAATATGGTATATAAATGTTTCCGACTAGTTACTTTATAACCTAAGGTTAACCTTTTGAGCCACGTGGATGAGGCTAAGCATTAGTAGGTCAGCTGGAGCGGGTCATTACAGTTGGTATCATAGCACAACCTTGGTCTACATGGTAGGAGCCACCTCTAAAATCTGGTACGAACACACTGAACTGCTGTAAAGAACTAAGTGTCACACTATAACCACCAGGAAAAGGTTGCTGGGCCAATGCAACGAGGATGTTGCATCATAAGGTGGGGAGATTGTGAGAGCCCACCTTGGCTACGTCCCACATCGGGAAGATGCGGGAAGTAAATATGGTATATAAGTGATTCCGACTAGCTATTATATGATCTAAGGTTAACCTTTTGAGCCACGTGGTTTAGGCTAAGGGTTAGCAAGTCAGTTGGCGCAAGTCGTTACACCCATCTTCTCAGGTTTGAGGATAAACACAATCCACACCTGAAATCAGAACAAAATTTGCTTCAAATGATCTTAATATGTACCACCAAAAAACAAAAATAAAACAATCAATTTCATTGGAAGAAGAGGTCATTAAAACAAACATATTAATGGACTTGATTATTAATCCAATTCACTATATTAGTTCGGCTAGGATTTCACTGCTTCTCTGTGCAGCCCAAAGAAACCCAAATGATAAAGGTAAAACCAAACAACTGTAATGACCCACTCCAGCTGACCTGCTAACCATTTGCCTAACCACGTGGCTCAGAAGGTTAACCTCAAGTTATACAGTAGCTGGTGGGCATTTCCTTATAAACCATTTCATGTTTTCTACAACTCTCGATGTGGGACTTGATTCCCAAATTGGGTTCTCACAATCTCCCTATCTTATGATGCAATATTCTCATTGCATTGGTCCAGCAACCTTCCCCCTGGTGGCCATGGTGTAGCACTTAGTTTTGTACATCACAATAGAGGTCGCCCCCACCATGTAGACCAGGGTTAGGATTGTACTCTGATACCATCTGTAACGATCCGCCCCAGCTGACCTGCTAACCATTCACCTAACCACGTGGCTCAAAAGGTTAACCATACAGAGAAAGAGACAACTTACACAAGACGTTGAGGGGAACTGAAAATTGACTATGGATTCGTCAGTGATCAGTGAAGCCAATACATAATCGGATTACAAAAGTTGGGACTAGAGTGAGGGGGGAGAAAGAGAGTGCACGCGCGCTAAAGAGCATTTTTTTTGAAAAAAATACTTCCAATGTTCCTCGCATCTTTAACATGCGAGGTCATGTCAAAAAACTACATCCTCTAGTTGCACGTTCTTAGTTCTAAGAAGTGAGTTTCTTAGTTTGAGATGATGTAGTTCTTCGATATGACCACGCATGTTGAAGATGTGAGTAACATTGGAAATATTCCCTCCCCCCCCCCGCATGTCGAAGATGCGAGTAACATTGGAAGTATTTTTCCAAAAAAAAAAACCCTCTCTCTGTGTGCAGTCGTGGCTTGCTTTTGTAATTTGATTATGTATCGGCTTCATTGACAAATCCATAGACAATTTTCAGTTCCCTTGAACATCCTGCGGTAAGTCGTCCCTTTCTCATGCTGCTTGGTTTCACCTTCATTTAGGTTTCTTTGTGTTGCAAAGAGAAGCAGTGAAATCCTTGTCAAACTGATAAGGTGAATTTGATTAATATTCAAGTCCATTAATCTTTTTGTTCCATTAATACGGTGAAATTGATTATTTTATCTTTGTTGTTTCCTTTCTATTTTTTGGTGGTACATATTAAGATCATTTGAAGGAAATTTTGTTTGATTTCAGGTATGGATTGTGTTTATCCTCAACTGCAATTTGTTGCTTCAATCTTCCCGCATGAAAAAGGGAAGACTTAAACACCCAAACTGGGTTTTCTAAAATCTGACCGATTCACTAGTCGTAGTTCACTTGATTCTTTGAAGGTACTGGCTTTTTACACTATATTTGTGCACCTTTGCTCTTTTTCTATCCACAAGCTACAAACAACAATTAAGTGCTGCTTGATTTGTCATAGGGAATTAGTAAATATTTATCTACAAAATCCATGAGCAACATAGCACTCTTTGATTAGTTCATTTAAATCAAGTTTCTAAGTGCATTTAGTTGGCCCACCCGAAAGCAATGAAAGTCTCTCATTCTGTCATTCAAAGTTTTTCTTTCCATCAGAGGATTCTTAAACCAACATATTACAGTCTTTCCTCAGGAGATGATTGGGTTTCTTTTGCACCCTCCCATTAAAATATGTTGTTCAACCTCTCCATTACCTATCCTTTCGTGTTTGTTTTTTCTGGCTAACGACCTACATATACACAAAATAAGACACCAAATGCGCTTTAATGCTTTCAAGAGGAGCTTTAAGTAAAATTAGTATGGTTTTTCAGGAACACTAAGAAAAAATAACCGGATATGACAGTACATGCATTTATGTGTTTGGACCTTCTTGTGTGCTTTCCTCTGCAAACTTGGTCAAGGAGTATTAACTATTGTTTTCTTACTCTGAGAGACTTCTCTAACTACTTCTGGAACATCAATTGGGTACTCCAAACTCCAAAGAGTGCCAATTTCTGAGTGGTTTATCCTGGAAGTCCAATCTATCTAGTAAACCAGTCCCTTTAGGAAATACTGTAATTTTAACTCTCGTACTTAAACATGTGGCATTACAAATTTATTGCTTGTGATTGTTGATAGTCTCTCGCTCTTAGTGCAATGCCATAAAATTGAGTGTACCCTAGTATAGGAAAAGGAAAACAATTGTATGGGACTATAAGTCATGGAACTGGCTCTAACCAAAGGGAAAATGGTAAAATCATCTTGAAAGCCTTCCTGGTTTCTCACGTATCTCATCATGAAATTTGTTCCGAGATACAGCTTGGCTGCTGCAAGACTATTTTAAGGATTATGATTTTAACGTTAGCAATCTTTTGAGGTGATATTATTAAGCAATGTGCAGTTTGACCTAAGCCTATGCTTACTTGTTACTGTTCTCAACTTATCGAACACAAGAAGGAAAACACTAACTTCCTTAGATGTCACTACTTTTGGAACTGTTTTAATTCTTGCATTTCTCATATTTCGCAGTACTGTGGGAGTATATTCAAACTTCGAGTGGACCCGAGCCCGACTGAAACTCTCGTCGGGTTCCCACCGATGCTGATTGGATTTTTCGATCAGGTCGGCGGGTTGGGCTGGTAGTTTTGGGCCGTTAATTTTCAGTCACAAATCGCGAAACACACAATCAGAGTTACAAATTACATCCCAAGTCTACAAGTTCACTAAAGAACTGAATCCATCACAGAAAGTAGCACTCGACTAAAAGCATTCACAAGAAGGCTCTCATCAAATAAAAGGCACAGATGTGAGAGAGAGAGACGTACCACTGTAGACTGTAGAGTATCACAGTCGCTCGACGGAGGTCCGGAGTCACTGAGTCAGGTGAGAGAGAGAGGAAATGGTGGTGGGGAGGAGCCTGTGCGGGGAATGGACCCCTCCCCCCTCTCCTGACACACACCCCCGACCCCACTCCCCTCTTCCGAAAACACCCCCGCAGCCTGCGCCCCAGAAATACCCCAATTTCATTTTCTCTTATTTCTCCTTTATTTACTTAATAATCTTTATATCTTTTTTCTCTTTTATTTATTTAATATTATTTAAGTGTTCTGATTTTCAATCCGGTTGAATCGGTGGAATACGATATAAGAAAAACTCAATTTCTCGCTGGCATGAAACGGATAGAGTTTGTGAACAATGAGATGTGGGCTTAGAGCCAAAAATTCATTACCACAATTTAGGATGAAATGATAAGAAAAATAAGATCTTTGCACTGATTCAAATAAATTGAAAATTGGAACATTTATTTTTTTACACCGTTTATATATTAAAAAATATAGTTAAAAATTAAGTGTTTCAATTTTCAATCTGTTTGAACCGGTGTAAAAATCTTATTTTTTTGATTATTTTATATTAAATTGTCATAATAGATTTTTGCCTCTAAGATTTTTCAATGGGCATCCTAAGAGAGTCCTGAAACTAAATAAAGAGTCTTATGGTGCTCATTGAAAGGACTTATAGTCAAAAATTTATTACGACTATTTAGGATAAAATGAGCAGAAAAATAACATCTTCGCACTGGTTCAAACGGATTAAAAATTGGAACACATTTTTTTACATAGTTTATATATTAAAAAATATAGTTAAGAAATTAAGTGTTTCAATTTTCAATCTGTTTGAACCAGTGCAAAAATCTTATTTTTCTGATCATTTTATCTTAAATGGTCATAATGGTTTTTTTGGCTCTAAGGTCTTTCAATGGGCACCCTTAAAGAGCCTTGAAACTAAATAAGGAATTTTAGGGTGCTCGTTGAAAGGCCTTAGAACAAAAAATACGTTACAACTATTTAGGATTAAATGATTAAAAAAAAAGTAAGATCTTCGCACCAGTTCAACTGAATTGAAAATTGGAGCAATATATAAATGATGTATTTATTCCGTTTGAACCGGAAATGTTCCAATTTTCATAGATAAACGGTGTATATTTTTTTATTTTTTATTCATTGTTAAGACAAATTAAAATAGGGTGATTTACCTATACACCCCTCCAACTTTATCCGTTTTTCACGTTCACTCCCTCCTTCGAATTTCGCTACGGCCAGACCCCCTCATGAACGTTTACTTTACCCGTAGACCCCTTCCGATAGCATTCTGTTTAGAACCGTTACTTTTTGAACAAAAAAATGGCTCAAGCTTCCAATACTACCCTCGATGGGTCCCAACTCCCTTAATCATTTTCCCTCCCATTTGTCCCTCAGTACTCCTACTTTTCCCCCCAAAAAAATGTGAAACCCTAACTGTAGAGACCCGTATTTTAGGGCTATATTTTTTTTAAAATAAATATTATAATTATCAAGTAAAGGCGTAAATTGTGATATGATGTTTGGTATAGTGATTGGTGGCTCGGTCAGAATTGCTTTAGCAAATTTCGGGGACGAAATTTTTTTTAAGGAGGGTAGGGTGTAGAGACCCGTATTTTAGGGCTATATTTTTTTTAAAATAAATATTATAATTATCAAGTAAAGGCGTAAATTGTGATAATGGCATGGTTACTTGATTGGGGTTAATGTGATATCATTATTTGTGAAGGGGAACAAGTGTTATTAGTGTGTGTGCATGTATATAAGTGTGGGTGAGTAGCAGGGAATAATTTTTCCTCTTTCCTTTTTTCTATGTCAGCCGACACACACACATATCATCTCTCTCTAACTCTCATCCGGATCTCTCTCGCCTCTCACCTCTCCATCAACTTCTCTCCTAAAGTTCATCTTCTTAGAGCAAGATTCCGGACAAAGTCCGAGAATTAAAGTTGTTCTACGGAGCGCGGGCTTCCTATCTATCCAAGAAAATTTACGATCGGATTACGTTGGAGTTTCGGTTTCACTTGGATCTTTGGGGTTTTGCTCAAAACCCGTGAGGTAGGGATTTCTTACTCTTGTTATGCGTTTATGCGGTGTTTATGTACCTAGATCGCATCTTGCTTCGTTGTTTAAGCTTGTTCCTTCCATTTCTGAAAATCAGCAGAACATGGTCTGCGTTTTTGGGGTTTTATGCCTTCTTAAGCTCAGTTTTGAATTTTGGTTCCCTCGTATGAAATAGAGTAGACTTAGAGCCCGTTCTAATGCCGCTGGAATCATACAAAACCGTTGAGAATTGATTAAATGGTGGATTTTAGAAAACTGGTCACGAATCTGTCATGTTGTAGTTCGACAGATTCGTATTGCTCTGTAAATGCCTGTTTAACCATGTTTCAAGTGCAAATTTGATTAAGGTTCCTTCGCATCTTTTGTAATTCATTCAATCGCGCAACTATCAGGACTGGAATCACCCAAAAATATTAAGAACTCGATTTATAGTGATTTTTAGAAGATTGTCCTGCAATCTGAAAATCTGGACAGCTTATTGAGCTGCGTTTTTCATCGCTTGTTATAGTTAAATGATGCTATTGGGTATGGGTCCTTGTGGGTTTTAAAGATTGGTAAGTTGGTGATCTTTTAGCGTTGGAATCATTGAAAAATATTGAGTATGCTATTTTTGATGAATTTTCGACTTGGATTGCTCTGCTGAAAATCAGGATATCTGAAAGTCATTCCTAAGTTTGAAAGATCATATCGTACGACTCGTTGAACGTATCTGTGCCATTGGTTTTCGTTAGCATAGTTGGAGTATCATCGTAAAGGCTATAGTAGTGTGAAGGAGCTCGTGAACATCGTAGACTATAAGGAATATTGTGACGTGCGTAATTGGTAGAGAAGTACTTGTTTGATTAAATTGAGAAATGATTGGATGGTTTGGTGCTAGTAAATTGGAAACGAGAATTGAAATGTGAATAACAAACGGAAACAACGAGAACATTCAGGACTCATCGACGGGTGAGTGCCTGGCAGAGGATATCGGGGTCCTTTAATTGGCCCGGCAGGAGCTAAATGCTCATATTGGTTACTTCAGGACCTCCTTATGGGTAAGGTGCCTGGCAGAGGATATCGGGGTCCTTTAATTGGCCCGGCAGGAGCTAAATGCTCATATTGGTTACTTCAGGACCTCCTTATGGGTAAGGTGCCTGGCAGAGGATATCGGGGTCCTTTAATTGGCCCAGCAGGAGCTAAATGCTCATATTGGTTACTTCAGGACCTCCTTATGGATAAGGTGCCTGGCAGAGGATATCGGGGTCCTTTAATTGGCCCGGCAGGAGCTAAATGCTCATATTGGTTACTTCAGGACCTCCTTATGGGTAAGGTGCCTGGCAGAGGACATCGGGGTCCTTTAATTGGCCCGGCAGGAGCTTAGGCTCAGACACATGGCACAAAATTGATTTATAAAGTTGTAGAAAGAGATTTTAGTTTGGGTTAAAGGATTTTGATAAAAATCCTCTGGCATTCTGAGCGAATCAACGGTTTCCGGTATTTGGGCACAAATCAACGGATTTCGGTATTCCGGCTCGAATCAACAGAGTGAGTGTTTTTCTGCTCTGTTTTGATATAAAAATGAATGATTAAATGAATTGCATGGTAATGAACGAAAGTCGAATGAGAATTAAACGCGGTACTTATAAATATGAAGATTTGTGATATCAAATGAAATGTGACTAAAACTGTTGAGGAGGATTGAACCCAAATTAATGGTATGTTTAGGCTAGAGTGGGAATATTAGCGATTCTACCTTAGCCTGTGAATGGTTAGGATTGTTTAGAATCCTTTGGCCGTTGTACGCTGCACATTGAGGATCGTGTGAACTTTGGGCTTGTCTATCGGTATTCATTCACTCTAGAAGCATAATTCACCATATTTTCATATAACTTGAGTATAGATTTCTCTACTGGGCGCGTGTATGCTCAACCCTATCATTTTCAGGTACAAAACAAGGAAGTTGGCATGGCGTGCTTGTTGATCATGTCTTTCAAAGGTATAAAAGAGGCGATTATTTGTATTTGATTCGAAAGAAGTATTTTGGAAAGACATTTGTTACAACTGTAATATTAATTTCTTTGGACATTGGTATTTCAAAATACTTGGGGCCATTGAGCCAAAAATGTAACAACTGAATCTTATTTGAGGACAGGGGAAAGGAAGATGTTTTGGGTATTAATTGTATTAGTGCGAGACCTTTATTTATCAAAAGAGTATTCATTATTTATGTTGAAAATTGAGGGCGTGACACTAACCCTCTTCCTTTTTCCCTCATTTCCCCCATGTTCCCCTCCTTCACCACCCTATCTCCCTCTCTCTCCCAAACCTACCAGACCTAATTTCTGCAAAGCAAACCATAAACTCTTCCTATTTCCGTCCAAAACCCTCCACCCTATAAGCTCCCTCTCATCTCTCAGACCTAATTTCACAGCACACACCCTCTCTCTCTCCCCTAAACCACCTCCCACTCCACTAACTGCAATGTCTACAAATTCTGCAATATCTTCCTCCACTGCAATGTCATCCTCCAGTGCAACATTGTAAAGACCCGTAAATTTCCATTATATATATTATTAATATTTTATAAATGGATGAGAGATGGTTTAATGTGGAAAATTATGATTAGGGTTCAATGTGCGAGAATATGGAAAACCATGGGTTTTTGTGTGATTTGTGCATGTGTGTGTCGTGTATACCACCAGGGGATTTTTTTTCCTTTTTCCCATTTTCATCTCATCTCTCTCGACACTCTCGCCTCTCTCGGCTCACTCTCTCCCTCACCAGTTCACAAAAACTCACCTCTAAACTCAAAACCCATACTAATAAACTCCCAAACCATCATCTACTTGCGTATTCGAGCTCGTACCGCGTTGGATAGAGCTCGATTTAAGTGTATTTGATTTTGATTCCAGAAGCTAGGACTTGCTCAACCTCTTCGATTTTGGTTTGGATACTTGAGGTAGGAAATTCTACCTCTCTAAATATGTTACTTGAGTGTTCATATGCCTCATTTGAACTTGTATTGGTTGTTATTGGAATTGGATCAAAATCTGTTATGCTGTGAAAAATCGCCAAAATTCCGGATTCCTACCGGTAGGACGTTTTCTCTACCGGTAGAACTTTGTTGCCGTGAAAATGTGTGCTCACTGTTTTGAATTTGTACCGGTAGGACTTGTTCCCTACCGGTAGGATTATTAATTTTTCTCACCTACCGGTACTATTTTTCTTTCTACCGGTAGAACTCTTATGAACCAGAGTTTTGTTTCCACTGTTTCCGGTTTCTACCGGTAGCCCCCCTTTTCTACCGGTAGGTCACCTGTCAACATGTCAGATTTTTTTTTTCCGTGCAATGAAATTCTACTTTCTCCAAGTCTTAAGTTAGTCCATGGATTATTTATATATATAAAATAAGAATTGTAAGTCACCCTTGCTTTCATAATTGCCGTGGTACGCATAGGGGTATTGAAATTGGTGGAATCATGGAATGAAAAAAAGAAAAGAAAAGAAAGAGTTTCTTGCACGACCCTTGTACGAACAATACACTTGAGCTTGTGAATGACGCGCGAAGGTTCAGGGCCCATCGACTGGTGGGTGCATGGCAGGGGGTATCGGGATCCCTTAATTGGCCCGGCAGGAGCTATTGCTCGTATTGAATACTCAAGGCCTAACCTACAAGGTGGGCGCTTGGCAGGGGATATCGGGATCCCTTAATTGGCCCGGCAGGAGCTTCGGCTCAGACACACAAAGAATGCGATATGTTGAGATACAAGTTGAACGAATGTGATTTAAAAGTTTGAATAAAAGATGTATTGGAGATATTGGGACTCTTGATCATGATAGTTGTGCTTCCTCCGTTGTCACTTGATTTTTCAGCATTTGTTCGTTCGTCTTGCTCATTTGCATATAGAGTTTGCGTAGGCTTTTCTACTGGGCTAGTGTAGCTCAAACCTTACATCATTTTCAGGTGCTAAACCGGAATAGTAGCTTGCATGCCTGGAGTGCTTGGAGTGTGGACTTCTCTTTTTGAAAGCTAACCAAAGGAGTTGCTTTTTTTTTCATTTTTTTGTAAATTTCTTTTGAAAGATGTATTTGTAACTTAAGTTATAATTTTTGACTATGGAATATTTGTAAACTCTTAACACTTGATATTTAAGTAAATTTGGGCCGTTGAGCCGATGATGTAATATTTGGAAATCTAATGGACTTGGAACTATGATTTTGGGAATGGAAATACTGTAATCTTTTGGGTATCGTATGAAATATTGTGAGGAATTATTTGTGGAAACCCTTTATATTTATGTTAAAAATCGAGGGCGTGACAAACATCTTCCTCCACTATGAACACATAAGAACAGTTCAATGTTCAGTGTGGGTGCGGAGTAAAGGCTCCACTTCGAACAGCCCTAACTAACCCAAATGTTGGTAGGAGATTCTTAGGATGTGTGAAATACAAGGTACTAACTTATGATCTTTTATCCTATTTTCTAATTGTTTTGAACTTATTATCCTATTTTAATACCATTTATTCTATTTATTAAAGAGGTTATTTTTTTCGATATTGGTTTGTTAGAGTGACAATACTTGCAAATACTTTAATTGGGTTGACCCTCCCACATGTGAGAGGGGGAAGGATTTTGGTAACTAGATAGTGAAGAAGAACATGGATTTGTAGAAAGATGTTGAAGACCTGCGTAGACAAATTCTACATTTGAAGAAGACAAAAACAGATTTGAAGGGAGAAATCCGAGTGTTGAAGGAGAAGGAAAATGAGTTTGGACAGAAGATGGAACAATGGCAGAAGAGGGAGGAATGGTTTGTAATGAAGATCAACTGTATGAACAGAAAAATTACGGAGATGGAAAATGGGATGACAGTGAAGATGGAAGAGTGGAAGAACAAAGAAGAATTGAATGCATTGGAGATCGAGGAGGTTGAAACATAGAATGTGAAATTGAGGGTGAAGATGGAAGAGGTTGAAGAAAAGAATGTGAGTTTAAGAGGTAGGAACAAAGCAATGAAAAAGAACATTGAGTTGGCCAATTTGAAGGTGAAATGGTTGACTGCACTGGTGGTGATTTTAGTTGGCCTAGGGATTGTTTAATTTGGTGGCAAAGGATGGTTGAAGAAGAAAATGTTAGCATTACCTTAAAATATGTATTTTTTAGCCTATCTTTAGTTTGTGTGGAACAAAAATGTGATGTTTTTTTGTACTTAATTCATGGTACTTAATCCATGGTACTTGTTGGAATGGTGATGGAAATGAGAATGGTAATGCCTTGTTTTGATTCTAATGTTGTTTTGTTCAGTCAAGAATTGGTACAAGAAATGGGCACTCCTCTCAGTCAAAATCTGGGGTTGTTACTCAACCTAGACATTGTATTTAGCCAAAACCTGGCCATGTACTGCAAGTCATTTACAGCAGCACCAAACAACAAAAAACTAGGACAACAATACTTGTTGCCAGACCCATATAGCAGCAGAACAATGAACAACCATAAACCTGGATTAACAGAACAACAACCAAACATGTTCAAAGTGTTCAAGTCAAGTCATTAAACATAACTAAGGCCAGTAGATAAGGCCACAGATTATTAATCATTCCTAGCTGTTCAAGTCAAGACATTAATCATTATCCATTACAACATGTTCAAAGTGTCCACATCCAAAAAATAAAATAGTGGACCATTTCATTAACCCTAACATTATCTACTGGGTTGATCCTTTAGTTATTCCATTGTAGACTTGTGATGAGAAAATACCATCTCCAATTCTTGCTATCTTCCAGCCTGGTTGATATCCACCACCTAATGCGCTCTTAAATATCACTTTTTTTTCCATTTCTGACCAATGTTGGCAAACTAGGTTGAGCACCAATTTGAACAGCCCTTGCAACTCCAGTTGCACCTGTTTGATCATTTCTTGTACCACCAATTTCAACAGCCCTATCACCACTTGTTTGAACAGCCACTCCTTTCCCTCTTAACAATCCTCCCCTTGCAGCCACAACAACTGGCTTCCCTCTTGACACTCCTCTTGCAGCCACAATAACTTATTTCCCTCTTGACACTCCTCCCCTTGCAGCCACTCCTCTACCCACTCCTGTCCCTAGAGTAACACCCCGTTGAGATGCCCATGATCTAGTAATTGCCCTTTCAGTAGTTACTCCTCTTGCCACTCCTCTACCACCACCAGTTGGAACCCCTATTGCCACTCCTCTACCTCTTAATAGTCCTCTCCCTCTAGGCACTCCCCTTCCAGTACCTCTACCTCTTCTCACTCCACTTGACACATCTTTTCTACCAGTTGGAATCAATGGGCAAGGTGATGCTTCTCTTGTTACAACCTACAATACACAAAATAAAATAAAAAATAGGATACAAACTTACAGGCATATATGCAATATGAAACCACACAAAGTACAAGATATAATGATACCTGTGAGGTACTGCTCTCCCCAACCTCTGCACTTGTAGAAGATACTTGAGCTTTGCATGTCCTAGCATTATGGCCAGGTTGGTTGCATTTTCTGCACTTGAAAATAGTACCTCTTTCTGCTAAAGCCTCTTCTGCACCTTTCCTCCTTGTCTTTTTTGGTCTGCCAGATTTCCTTCTATAAGGTGGAGGCATAATGTCTTCAAATTCTGTTCTCACCCACATGGATTTATCTGGGATGGGGTTAATGAGGTAGGCATAAGATTTCCTAAATGTTTCAGTGAGGAAGTATGGGGAAATGAAATCCTCAGGCTTTCTTCTGTCCTTGATCATTGCTGCACAGGCATGCCTACATGGTATTCCAGTCACATCCCATTTTCTACAACTACATGTGTTCAACTCAATGTCTACAATAAAAGACTTGTAGGGTGAGCAAATTTCAAACTTATGTGGTGCACAATACATGACAGAGAATTCCATTGCATTAGCCTTTTCAATCTGTAATTTCTTGACTATGTTAGGGCAGATGTTGGTCTTTGCTACACAATTTGGTCCTCTCAACATACCTCTGCATAACATGCTTCCTAAGACTTTCCATCATTGTGAGAATGGGTTGGTCTCTTATCTTTTAAATTGCATTATTGAAGGACTCACTTGGGTTGTTAACCATCCTATTGGTCTTGCCCACTGGACTGTAAAAACACCTTGCCCAATTCTTAGGTGGTTCATGTATCAACCAATTGTGTGCTTCCATTGAAACTGCTCTAAGCTCCCTCATCTTGGCTTGATACTCAAGTAGAGTGTAAGCACTAGCTGCCCCCCACATAAGGTCCTTCAACTCCTTCCCTTTGTGCACTTTTTGGAAGTTGGAATAGTAATGCCTCATGCAAAACCTGTGCTCCATTCCAGGGAATAACAAATCCATAGATTCTGTAAGTCTTTGCATAATAATACACATTACAAGTTTATATACCAAATTGAAAAATAAATGACTTTAAGAAAAGTTCAAGTACATATGACAACATTAAACTTGCCTTTTGTCTGTCAGAGATAAATACCCATCCTTTATCCTGAGGCTTCCCAATGACATCTGTGAGTAGTTCAAGAAACCAAGTCTCATATTCCACAACAGCCATTGCAATAGGATACATTTGGTTGTTTCCATCTCTCCCAATAGCATGCATCAACTGCCCCCCATATGGACCCTTCAAAAAACAAGCATCCAAACCAATAATGGGCCTACAGTTGCCTACAAATCCCTTGGACTGAGTATCAAACATAATGAACATTCTCTGAAAATAAGGTTGGCTCTATGGAACAGGTCTGCCAACATGTAATTTTGCACAACTACTAGGGTTCTCATTTCTTATCATCTGACAATAGTCCCACAGTCTATGGTATTGCTCACCATGTGCCCCCTCCACCATCTATAAAGCCTTCCTCTTAGCCCTATATATTTGCATTTCTGAGACATCCAACATCCATTTTCTCTTAACATCATTTTGCATTGCCTTAACCTTCCAATCAGGGTCATCATTTATCTCTTCTACATACTTCTTTGCCAACCACTCTGCAGATGCCCACTGGTTGTGGTATACTCTAGGACAACTATGTTCCCCATTCAGTTTTTTAATTTGGTAAGTTGTTGTACGACCTACCCTAGATGCATGAAGCCTCCATTGACAAGGAGGTTCCCCCCCTCATCTTTGCACTTCACAGTTACTCTCATTGATTCATTTTTCAGGTACTTATACTGACATCCATTCCTAACATGGAACTCTTTCAAGAATGTCCTACACACTTTAACATTGGGAAACAACATGCCTTCAACAAGTTTGGGATTTTTCATGTCTCTATCCTCATTAAACTCTGGGTATTCCCCCTTCTTTTTCACCTCCTCTTCATCTGATGAGCTCAAAACACTGCAATTGTCATCACTACAGTCACTTTCCTCATCATGCTCAACAATCATTACACATTTCCCCAAACCATCCACAGCTTTCTTAACTGTCAGGTCCTTCATGACCCTGATTCACTACATCTTCTATGTCATCACCATCAGATGAAGATGAATCCCTTAACCCACTACAGGCACCATCACTGTCACCATTACTATCTGTATCATCATCACTTGCACCTTTATTTGTATCATCATCACCACATTGTCCCCCCTCCCACCTTATATTCTGCACCTCCTCCTCATTACCATTTCCAGCACCCCCTAATTCCTCCTCCTCATCATGTTCAAAACCTGGTGGTACCCCCTCCCATCCTAACTCCTCCTCCTCATCATTTTCAACATCAGGATGGCTTACAAAGCACTTAATATCCCTACCCAAACCATCATGCAAAATAAACATTTCTGTCATGTCTACATCATTACTAACCATAAATAACCCATCCTACATCATATGATTTGGTCTTAAGTAGAAAAAAGTTAACCCTGGCATACACCCTACTTCAAATAGGACTTCTAATAGGTTATTGTACGAAAACTCATAAGGGACCACTCTTGAATAACAAATGTCCCCATCAATGTAGCTGTTGACTAGATTCCCAACAAATTTCCCACCAAATTTAATATTCAATTGAACCCTACCATCCCCCATCTTCAATAATTAGTTGCAAGAAGCCAAATAAGAAACAATAAAAAACAATAAAAAAAAACAGGTCAGTGCTCTGTGTGGGGACTAATAAACAACAACAATATACCTAACACACACACACTATTGCCTGGGGGACCACGAACCCTTGAAAACCCTAATTATACAGGGGACCATAAACCCACACGACAAAAAGTCATTCAACAGGAAAAATAACCCTAACTTTTTTACATTGAACAGAGACAGGGAGACAGCACATAGCCCAACATACAAAACCCATACCCACATGACAAAAAGCATCAACAAAAGCCCTAACTTTCTCACATTGCAGAGAGAGAGAGAGAGAGATACAAAACCCAATTTTTAACACCAAAAAACCCTACATGCACCATCAACTCCAAAAAACTCCAAAAAAACCCTAACTCACGATATACGAAAGATTACATATGTACTTACTTCGCGTACTTCAGAATCGTCCTCCAAATCGTCATCTGATTCGTCTTCAAGTCAAAATCGTTGTCTGATTCGTCTCCAAATCACACAAAACCTAATACATTCGATTCAACTGGTATTTGAGAGGGTGTTATGTAAGGGTTTGTGTGATTTACTTGGATTTTGTCGATTTAGATTATAATGTTAGGGTTTGTGTGTTACGGTTTGGCAAAAGTAGAGAGAAAAGCTGTCGATTTGGGTTCTGTGGGAGGAAGAAAAGGAGCTGTGGAATTAAGAAAAAACATTTGTGTGATATATATATGAGAGGGTAACTTCATCTTTTCACTCATTCCGTCCAACGGAGTTAGGTCAAATTTGGGTAAACGTTCATGAGGAGGTCTGGCCGTAGCGAAATTCGAGGGAGGGGGTGAACGTGAAAAATGGATAAAGTTGGAGGGGTGTATAGGTAAATCACCCATTAAAATAACATAAAGTTGTTAGGCCCCATTCTTTTGAACTTAACTTAAATTTGAAAATTGTCCTTATTTGAATTTTTTTTGCATTTGTTACTTTTTGCGCCAAACTTTTATGGGTTATGATTCGTCTCCACGAGAAAAATCGGAAAAGTAATTTTATTTACTTTTACCCAAGTATTTTGCTAAAAGTGATTATTTTTCAAAATACTTGGGTAAAGTAAAAAAAAATTATTTCTTCAATTCTTCTCGTCGAGACGAATCAATAACGCAAAATTAACAAATGCAGAAAAAAATTCAAATAACGACAAAGTTTCCAAATTTAAGTTAAGTTCAAGAGAACGGAGCCTTAAATATAAAGCCAAATTTAAATGTAAAAAACATATTTTAGTTGAAAATATTATTTGAGTTAACCAAATTAAAATTAAATAACTAATTAAATAAATAAATAAGATAATAGAATTAAGGAATTAAACAAAAAAAGAATTTAGTTAAAAGGGTGGGAGTTGGAGGCATTTTGGTCTTCTTGGCAAGAGAGGGAGGGGGGCGGTGTCGGGGTGGGAAAAGCAGCTCTCGGGAACGATTATTCCGTAGGTCTTGCTTCCTTGTTCTCTATATTTTTGGGATTTTTTTGTGGGGGTTAGATAAAGCTGTAAATGGTTTTTTTGACAAGTATTTGATTACCATTTTTTTAAAAACAGTCGTGGAGAAATACCAGAAATGAAGATCACTACTAGAAATATCTCATTCCATAAAGGACCAGATAAATTTCAACCATCAAAACACACGTGAAAATCGACGTTACAGACCTCCCTTCAGACCCGAGAACTTGGGACTTTAGTTTGATAGTGCACATTTAAGAACTTGGTGAGGAATTTTTTTCCCCCCTTATGTTTAGGAACTTTTGGAAGCATACATATTATAAATCTTCTGGCTACATTGAAGTCTATTTTGACCATATTGTGCTCAATGATCCGTCACTTAGTGAAGCATTCAATTTTTTTTTCTTCTTAGTATGTAATGTGTAGGCTTGATATATCTCATTGTTCTTAATCTGTACTGGATGTATTCTATGTTGTTTCGCTATTATAATATTAAACTCAAGAAGTTTATGTTAAACAGAGTGACTTGTCATTCGAAATGTCACAGAGATCAATACACCTTTTTTGCTATTATCCAAAGCACAATGGGCTTTAGCTACGTATATCAATAAAGTAGGAGTATTTTTCACAACCCTCTTGGAACATTATATGAATCTCCTTGAGTTGCTTCTGTTGTTCTTCTTTCAGCTGAGTCAAATAGTGGAGAAATGTCCAAGAAAAAGCAAATGAATCATAGAAAGGGGGGATCAGTGATAGAGACAACGACAGATGATGTGGTTTTCAAGGGACGGAAAATGGACATCAAGTCCATTATGAAAGATATTGAGTTCTTGGGTAATTCTTTCTTTTTCTATTACATGACGCGTTAAGCTAATTTCTTTGCTGTTGAACACGTAAATCTTCATTTAAAGAGCTTGCCTGATGTGGAACTTTTGGTTTACGACAGCTGACCTAAATCTATAAGTGGACAGTGGAGGGGTTTATGACTGTGTATGGCATTGCCAATCATTGTTTCCATGTGGATAGTATCGATTTGTGCTTTTTTTTTTTATTTATGTGTGGTCAAAGCGAAGGGAGGATTTCTTGGATGGGATTAGGGACTCTTTGAGATGGTCTTACACGTGTTCAAAGTGATAAATTTGTTTTTGACGTATAATCATTAATCACGTTCATTTATCATATACATATCCAGGGGCGTTCATCTTAGTACCTGCCACACATTGGCATGGACACGACGTTTTCATAGGAGTGTCGTGCTTCTTAAGACAGCAGGGTTCAACTTCATGATCGTGAAACCTACAGCATGGCTGGTTTGGTGCTTTTACATGCATTAACTTAACGAAAAATCAGGCTAAGGTTTGTAGGCCAGAGGTGCTAGTCTAATTGAAAGGAAGTAATTTTGTGGACCAAGTTGACCTTATTACTTGCTAACCCCTGGAAGATACACCAATTAAGTACAATACCTCCCCCACCATGTCCTAATCACTATCACTTCCGGCCACCTAGTGACCAGAGACATTTTCCGAATCTACAGAGAACTTTTAAATATTAGTGTATATCCTTAACGGCTAATAACTTTCATTATCCACTGTTTTAATGACAATTTTATTGTTCACTGATCTTACAACAGAGGGTTTCATTGTTCACTATACTATTTACTACAGATAAATTTCTTTGTTCACTAGTCACTACTTTTAGGATAGATAAACTACTAATATGGTCGCAGTGAATAGTAGGAGTATTTTGGTCTAGTTTGGTTGGAAGGATTTAAGGAGTTAAGATTTCTTTTCGTTGGACTTCAAGAGTTAAAGATCATTTGCTATGCACTTATGGTTGAAAGCCCCTGGTTTAATGTGGCCAAATTGCCAACTCTGATTGAGGTTGGTACTCCTTATCACGGTAATAATGTCTAGAAGTGTACCATCCTCATACTTCTGTCCTGTTCGGTCAAGTGGCATTAATCTCAACCTTGTACGATTATGGTAGAGGTACCTTGCATATTCATTGGAACATCCTCGTGCCTATGTGCTACACCGTCAATCTGCATTAATCTGGGGTGAACTATTGAGCAGGAGATGGTTATTTGGTTTAGGTAGAAAAAATGGAATACAAATCGTTTTGAGTTGTTACATTCAATAACTTGGAACCTACAAGTATTTTGGAAAAGTTGCATTTACTGACATTAATACCCACTTCTAATAAATTGACAGTTAACTCAAACTTCCCAAATCTCAGGAAAGAAAAAGAGAATTGAAACTTGGAGCTGGCATAACGAAATAAAATGCTATGTATTTATTGATGACGTAAATTCCACAAATCAATTCAACATTTTAGACGGACCTAAGTATGTACTTTGTTGGTTCTTTCAATGAGTAAGAAAGACCAAGTACAAATCGATATAAGGGCTGTAATCAAGTTATGAATCTCATACCGTACCGGCCGGTACATACCGGTATCGTCCAAATTCGGTACCCTACACCTCTAATTTCTTTCCGGCTCAAATACCGGTCAATACCGGATGGTACCAGCGAATACCGGACTACTTTTAAATTTATTTTTTTCTTCTAGTATCAGACAATACTGGTTGCTACCGGTCAATACCAGACGGTAGTGGACAAATACCGGACTACTTTTTATTTTATTTTTAATAAATGTGTATATTATACTAATAAATTATCTTATGTGGGAAAATAACACTAATAGCGATAAATCCAAAGCGTTCCTTAATATCAACTGGTACCGGTGCGTACCATAGGAAATCCGGTACTCTACCTGGTACGATATTCGAAACCTTCGCTGTAATATTGTATAAAGTTCGTATAAGTTATAACAATAAGTGGCTGAAGACTCTCTTCTACAAACTCGTAGATACAGATTGTCCAATTGTCAATATATAGTTTTGGGGCTTCCAGAACCTATCCAATTCCATGGTTACTTCTTACAAGAGACAATATGCACTAAAAGTGTTAGGGGGGTGGTGAATCTTGCAAAATGAGGCCGGCTAAAAATATCTTTCAGACTGAGTGTATTGTAAAGTGTGAGGGAGCAAATGCTTTCCTTGTGTAGACCATGTAGAGTGGTTGCAAAGGTATAGCAGGCTATCACCCTCGTAGGGCTAGGCAACCCGAGCCGAAGTGGAACCCCTTGGCAAACAGTGACAACTATATTGAAATCTATTTTCAAGAAAAAAAAAATTGATTTGTTCAGCAGGTTCAGCTATCACCACTCATCTTTGATAGGTGTCACCCCTGATGCCTATTGTTGGGACTCATATTTTGATGCATGGACTTAAATTATCGTTATACTCCAGTACAAAAATAGCCTGGGTTGGCCCTCTCTGAGCTGTTGCATCCAGGAATAATTGGAACGTTTTGTCCCGCAGGGCTCCCTTGGCATATATAATGTTGGTTCAAAATGGTCATTATAATGTGGCCCCTACATGTCTGGGTTCAGAATGGACATGTGGTACATGTTCCCCACAATAAGGGTTGAAGAAGAGCATCACAATGATGGGAGCCCCCATCTGTCAGATCCAGTTCCCCTACAAATTCCAGACGGTCAATAGACGGTTCTTCGACCTTACATCAGCCACAAGGTCGAAGCAATACCATGGGAACTATCAAGCCGCCCGTGACGCGGTAGCGATGAACGACTATATCGCCAAAGAAGGCATGTTTGCGGAGCACGGGGAGTTTCTCTCAACTCTCTCTACATTTTCTTTCTTATAATCATTTTCCCCTTTCTTTCTTTCCTCAATTTCCAAACAGATCCCAACGCTCATTTAAGATGAATCAAAATAGGTTGCGACTGGATCAAAAAAAATAAAAATGGTTGGGACCCATTAATCCATTACGGCCTGTCTCATAACTGGTTGGGTTTTTGGAGGGGGTGAGTGCAAAGATTCAGTACGTCTCTCTCTCTCTCTCTCTCTCTCTCAACCCTCGTACGAGCCGTTGTCGAAACCCACTCCGAGACCAAAATTGTTGTTCGTCTTCTCCGTCGCCGTTCATCGTCTTCTGTCACCATCTTCCGTCAAATTTTGAGAGGTCTCTCTCTCTCATACTCCCTCACTCTCTGTATATACATAGACTGATAATACACACATGTGTATATATATTCAAATTGCTTATGAGTTGGATTAATGGAAGCTTGATAGCTTGTATTAGAGTTGTTTGATTACTTCGCTAATTAGGGCTTGCTTCCTTGTTCTGTATATTTTCGGGATTTTTTTATGGGGGTTAGATAAAGCTATAAATGGTTTTTTTACAAGTATTTGATTACCATTTTTAAAAAAATAGTTGTGGAGAAATACCACAAACGAATATCACTACTAGAAATATCTCATTCCACAAAGGACCAGATAAATTTCAACCATCAAAACACACGCGAAAATCGACGTTACAGACCTCCCTTCAGACCCTAGAACTTGGGACTTTAGTTTGATAGTGCACATAGAAGAACTTGGTGAGGAATTTTTTCTCCCCCTTATGTTTAGGAACTTTTGGAAGCATACATATTATAAACCTTCTGGCTACATTAAAGTCTATTTTGACCTTATTGTGCTCAATGATCCGTCACTTAGTGAAGCATTCAACTTTTTCTTCTTAGTATGTAATGTGTAGACTTGATATATCTCATTGTTCTTAATATGTACTGGATGTATACTGCGTTGTTTCGCTATTGTAATATTAAACTCAAGAAGTTTATGTTAAACAAAGTGACTTGTCATATTCGAAAGTCAAAGAGTTTATTTTATATTGTCCAAATTGTCACACTTTTCATTCAGGATCCGGCTAACGTGAGCCCATTAGGCACAGGATAACACACACAAAACGACAAAATAGTTAGAACTCCAATATAGCTTTGGCGGATATCTATGCAGTTTTTACAAATATCAATACACCTTTTTTGCTATTATCCAAAGCACAATGGGCTTTAGCAACGGATATCAATAAAGTAGGAGTATTTTTCACAACCCTCTTGGAACATTATATGAATCTCATCGAGTTGCTTTTGTTGTTCTTCTTTCAGCTGAGTCAAATAGTGGAGAAATGTCCAAGAAAAAGCAAATGAATCATAGAAAGGGGGGATCAGTGACAGAGACAACGACAGATGATGTGGATTTCAAGGGACGGAAAATGGACATCAAGTCCATTATGAAAGATATTGAGTTCTTGGGTAATTCTTTCTTTTTCTATTACATGACACGTTAAGCTAATTTCTTTGCTGTTGAACATGTAAATCTTCATCTAAAGATCTTGCCTGATGTGGAACTTTTGGTTTACGACAACTGACCTAAATCTATAAGTGGACAGTGGAGGGGTTTATGACTGTGTATGGCAATGCCAATCATGGTTTCCATGTGGATAGTATCGATTTGTGCTTCTCTTCTTCTTTTTTATATAAAGACCCGTAAATTATTCTATTTTCTTAAATCGTTTAATATGTGAAAGATCTGATTTTTATTGAGTTATGTGTTTATTAACGTGGTTATATAGATATGCGTGCCGTTGTGTACTGGACATTCGGAGAATAGTTGAACTATGAGTTTTGATGTTGTAATGGTGTTTGGGGGTGTGGTGGATGTGTTGGACACGATTGGGGTTCGTTTTGGTGAACGTTGAAAAAGTTAGGAAATTTCCAGATTAGTTTCAAAACCCCTCTTTTTGCTAGTTTCGGAACCCTTTGTCCAGTGGTGAATTTTCAAGTTTCTTGGGTTCAGTTCCGAAACCCCTCATTTTTCCTGTTCCGGAACCCGTTCAGTTCCGGAACCCCTGTGTTGCCTAGTTCCGGAACCCAGAAAGCATATTTTGATATTTTCAGTGCACTATTTTGGCTCACTATATAAAGGGACCCTTAGCCATTTTCTCATCCATACACCACGAAATTAGACCCAAAACCCTCTCTCTCTCATCTCTCTCAAGATCTACACTCAAACCCCTTGATTCTCACACAAATCCACCTCCAAACTTTAAGATCTATGTGTTAATCATTCAAATCTCAACCAGGTTTCGGTTTTCTCATCCTTGGAGGTAAGATCCATTGATTTTGGCATTTTCCTCTTTCTCCTTTCAAACTTAAATTGATCTTTGCTTGATCATCTCGTTTTTGGATCATCTAGGTTAAAGATCTCACGGTATAGCTTTGGAAAAGCTCGTTCTTGACAAATCTACACTTGATACACTTAGGGTTTTGCTTAAAACCCATTTTGGTAGGGATATCTTGCTTTCTCTATATGTTGTTGAGTTGATTTTATGCCCAAAAGTCGTGTTTGAATGTCCCATGGTTGTATGATGAAATCTTCCTTCGCTGTCAAATTTTCGCAGAAACTACAGTTGAGTTCCGGAACCCCCATTTTGGGCAGTTCCAGAACCAAACTGGAAATTCTTGAAAACTTTCCCACTTCGATTGTTTTGACTTCCAATCACTTTTAACACTTTCTAAACCTCTCTAAAACACTTCCAAACATGGTTAATCGTGCCCCTATGATTCCTTCTCCAATCTTTGGCTCTCTCGTTGTAGAGAAGTAAAATGTTGAATTAGGATTATGCGACACCCGTACATTACTAGCGCATTTGGTTGATTATGTGGGGCATTGTGACATGTTTATATGAATGATATGGGTTAGTGATATGTCGAGCATTATGATATTGAGGTATGTGAAATAGAGAACACAATTGAGAAAGATAGAATGACAAGAAGAAAGCCACAGATCCGCTATAAGGTGTGATGTCGGAAACGGGATGCACGTGGTCCCAAATGCCCGGAAGTGCACAAGAAAGCCACGGATCAACCGCATGGTGTGATGCCGTAATGAATACGGGACGCACAGGGTCCCAAATGCCCAGAAATGAAAATTGAGAACACTTGACATAATGAAAATAGAGAACTTAGAGATTATTAAGCGATGTGAACATGAACAGTGTTGGTTATCAAGTCTTATCCTCTTACTCTTGTTCATGTGGGAAAGCTTCTTGTTGTCGATATTCATCTTGGTGCATTGTCTACCTCATATGCATATAGTCTGAGTAAATATTTCTTTACTGGGCTAGTGTAGCTCAACCTATCATTATTTTCAGGTACACCTCAAGGGCATTGACATGGAGTGCTTGCTGTGCATCTGACCATGCTTTTGAAAGCTAACATGGAAGAATTACTTTGACATCTTTGTAAAATTCTTTGGGAGATGTAATTGTAATTTTCAATATAATCCGTTGACTTGTAAATCATGTAATCTCTAAACTTAACATCTTTTGACTAATCTCTAGGAATTTGGGGCCGGAGTGCCATTATTGTAAGCCTTTGAACTTGATCGTACTCTTTTGATGGTTGAAGGGAAACTCTTTGGGGTATTGATACGTATATTGCGATGGCTTCCTTTTGAGAAATTATTATTATGTTAAAAATCGAGGACGTGATAGCTTGGTATCAGAGCATAGGTTTAGAATACCTCGAGACCGTGGGGAGACTTAGTCTCATGGGTTCAAAAAGCATTGTATCTTTTTACATGACATGTGTGTGCTTGTGTGATTGACATTCATGAAATTATGTGGCATTAGATTTGCCTTATCGTAGAGTGGCGTAGAGTTGTTAACCCATGTTGGGAAGTTGGGGGTTTGATCTCATAATTATTATATTGCGATTGATTGTTTTCTCTCTTAATCCTTGTAGTAAGATGCCTCCGAGACTACGCGAAAGGCGAGGTAGGGCTGGAAATCGGGGTGGCCGAGGCCGTGGTCGTGGCTGTGTGGAACCATTAGAGGATGAGGTTAGTCATCAAGGGGAGAACCCAGGTGGGGATGCGGAATTGGGGGCCGGACCGGGTTCGAGGGCGCGAAATGTTCAGAACCCTCTTGCTAGGGATATTGTCGCGGCACTTGTAGCCGCTAATCTTTTACAACCTCCTCTTAGGGATAATGCGGACAGTCGGGCCTTAGTAGCCATGCAAGAATTCTATCGTCTAAATCCACCTTTGCTTGATGGGGCAAGTAGTGACCCTCTCGTGGCCAACCATTGGTTGGCGCAAATCCGTAAGAACTTGACCGCTCTTAAGATTACTGAAGATGACCTGCGGGTGAGTATCGTGGCCGTTCAACTTGTCGGAGAGGCCGGTGAGTGGTGGGAGTCTGTTTTGGAGGGTAGGAAGGACACGAGGAGGGCAGCTAGGACCACGGCTCATGTGAATGAGCCCGATGTTGAAAATTTGACGTGGGACAAATTCGAGGATCTATTTGCGAATCAGTATTTTCCGGACTCATCCCGTGACCAATTGAGGGATCAATTTGAAAAGCTTGAGCAGGGTAATATGACCATTTCTGAATACGCGTTGAGGTTTCAGTCCTTGTCACGATTTGCTCCCGAGCTAGTAGCAACCGAGGATAGGAAATTTCGACGCTTTGAGAAGGGTTTGCATTCTTCAGTAAAGAGGTTGGTAGTAGCTCAACGCAAGATGAGATATTCTGAGGTTGTTGAGTGTGCAAGGAGTGTCGAAATACCGAAGGAGTCTCAGAGAAATAGGGGAGTTTGGGAACCGAGGCAACCGGCCGCTACCGTTAGTTCTTCGGGGACTTTTGGGAACCAAGGGAGGAAAAGGCCAAGGGAGTTGTCTTCAGCAACTCAAAAAAGCCAACCGAGTGTTAGGGCATCGACCATTTCTTCTGGGGTTCGAGAAGCTCATTATAGGCCAGCGGTTACGTGTCACCGTTGTGGTCAGCCAGGCCACTTTCGTGCAGATTGCCAGGCGAAAGCGTGTTTCGTGTGTGGCGAGTTTAGCCATCTTGCTAGGGTTTGTCATCACAAGGAGGGGGCGCTCGTAGTGAGTCGGGTTCCGTGTAGCAGCCGAGGTCAGGGCATGGGATTGGCCAACAATCATTCAGGGGTACGCAGAGGCAGCAACAACCACATTTCCGTCAGACCACTACCATTCAGGGCTCTCAAAATGAAAGGGATGCGAGTTCTTCTACTCCTTCTCAAGCTTTGGGGCAGAGGGGAGGATTTGCTCAGAACCAGACTACTCAGGGAAGGGCCTTTGCCATCACTTCTACTATTCCACCACCTCCAGTCACTTCTCTTGCTCCAGAGGCTTCGATTGTGAGAGGTACATTTCTATTGTTCAATTCCTTTGCTAAAGTACTCTTTGATTCTGGAGCATCTCATTCATTTATTGCTGCATCCTTTCTGTGTGCTTTGGAGTTGGAAACTAAAAGTCTGAGTCCACCGTTGTTTGTTGAGACACCCTTAGGGGGTAGGACACATTTGGATCGTATTTGTCGGGACTGCGAACTTCTCATTCATGATCACTGCTTCACCTTTGATTTCATTGTATTAGGAATGTTGGGCTTCGACCTTATTCTGGGATCTATGTTTCACGCCACCATCGATTGTTTCAAGCGTCGAGTTCGAATTTTCCGCCTAAGGGTGCTTGTTTTGAGTTCTTTGGGGAATGTTGGGAACCGTTGGAGCCGTATCTGTGTGGGTCTCGAGAGCGGGAGTCCATTTTTTCTTTGTTGGTGAGTTTGACTTTGGATGAGGATGCGTCCGCGCATAGGGAGTTGCCCCTTGTTGTTTGCGATTTTCCGGATGTGTTTCCGGAGGAGTTACCCGGTTTACCTCCCGAGAGAGAAGTCAAGTTTACCATCGAATTACTTCCCGGTACCGCTCCAATCTCTGTACCTCCTTATCGTTTCGCTCCCGCCGAACTTAGGGAATTAAAGGTCCAGTTGCAGGAATTGGAAAATTTGGGGTTTATTCGTCCGAGCACATCTCTGTGGGGAGCACCGACAATTTTTGCGCAAAAGAAGGATGGCTCACTTCGTTTTTGTATCGATTACCGTAAGCTCAACCGTGTCACCGTTAAAAATAAGTATCCCATGCCTAGAATCGACAACTTATTTGATCAACTTCGGGGTGCGACTTGTTTTTCTAAAATCGATTTGAGGTCCGGTTATCATCAGTTAAGGGTCCGGAGAGAGGATATTCCAAAAACCGCTTTTCGTACGCGCTATGTGTAGCAGGCCGAACATAGCAGTTCGCAGTAGTGCGGACCGAACATGCTCCGTAGCCGAACATAGACGTTGTGCTCGGCTCCCGATGGTGCTCATCGTTGACATCCCGCTTTCCACAGCCCCGCCAGAAGACACGACCGTGTACGGTCTCCGCCCTCGGTAAGGTCCTCGGTAACGTCACCTTCCCCGTCAGTCGTATGATTGGGTTCGGCAAAGGATTCATGCTCGGCCACCCGTCTAGACACGTGCTCGGCCACCTGCGGAACACGGCTGATTGCCGACGATGGTTGCCTGCTGAGTCACGTGTCCCCCCATATGCGGAGGCGGTTATAACAGAAGATGATCATGGGCGCACATGGGTGTGCCAGCTCAGCCCTGAAAACGGTTACCAGATCTATTCCTTGATGTCACCATGACGTCACATGGCCCGTGGAAGGCACGCGATCGTACTTGGAGAGCAAGCCAGGAGGCCCTATAAATATCCAATGATGGTAACCCTAAAGAGGTACACGCTACTCAATACTCACACTTACTCTCTCTAAGCTTTCTGCTTTCTCTCTCTGCACTATACTCATCCTCTCGCCGGAGGGCCTTGCCGGGACAACCCCCGGCCAGGTCTTAGTCGTGCGTTCCCTGTGCAGGCTAGGAGAAGAAGGCTCAAGAACCATCGAACCATCAACGGAGGAGTAAGGATCTAGGATCACGGGCCACACAATTGGTGAACCCGACGTGAAACACTTCTGACTCAAACGGTTCTCACATCCTCAAAACACCCTCACTCCTTCGTAAAACAACCACCAAATCACCTACCATGGGCGGAGATCTAGCAGACGCAACCGTTTTGGGGGCCAAAGACGCTAGCGGAAACGTCATCCCCACACCAACCCTCGAAAGGCACATGTCCATGTCCCTCGCCCCTGGGTCCGGACTCTCACCAGTCTCAGACGACGTAACTTCGGCCTACATCCGCCTACTGCAGCGTCGCGACGACGAACGCGACAATGAACTGGCCGCGCTAAGGGCGAAAGTGGCCCAAATGAAGCAACCCATGCAGCAAGACGCCACCCCTGCCGCATCAAGATCTGGCGGAGGCGAAGGAAGAGGCATGCAAACTCCACCCCCTCCACCTCCACCACCACAAGGGCGTCAGAACGAGGGAGGCCAACGCGGATCCGTGAAAGACCGCCTAGGCTTCACTCCAGCACCAGGCGACGCCAGAGAAATCATCCTCTACAAGCAACCCACCGTATCTGGAACACATCGTTCTAGAAGCCATCACAACGGAACCAGGACAAGGGATACCGAGTCGTTTACAAGCACGTACTCCATTGGTCGTGCAGAGTTCTCTCGCACAACGGCCTCGCACCGTAGCCGAGACTCTGCACGGACCAGACCCCATGTCTCCGAACGCCTAGGGAACATCCCGATTGAAAACAAGGACGACGAGCACCACGCTTGGTGCAACGGGAAAGGCGTACATATTGAGGGCGCGAACGATGAGAACAAGTCCCGTCGCAACAAGGACAAAACCGTCGACGGCCCACGCCGAACAGCGACAGACCTGCGAGACAAGCTGCGACGAAGAGAAGCCGAGAAGACATCGGCAAAAGAGCACAAAGAAAGGGATTCCAAGAGATCGAAGACGGATGAGCACGGGAAACCGCCGCGCCCAGGGTTCGAAAGGCAACTCAAGGATCTCGGCGTATCCCCATTCACCTCCCACATCATCAACACGCCGCCGGAACCCACTTTTCATCTACCCAAATTCACGAAGTTCGATCCGGCAACTTGCGAGGCCTACACTCACCTCATCCACTTCAGACAGACCATTGAGCTCTGCACTCTTAAGGATGAAGTAAAATGCAAGGCGTTCCCGTCCAGCCTCGGTTCCCTGGGACTCCAGTGGTTCAACAAATTGCCCGCTGGATCCGTAAGGAACCTGGCCGACCTTGAACGCGCCTTCAACACACGCTTCATCACGAGCAACAAAACGGCTAAAGAGCCTGAGTCACTGTCTCAGATGAGAAAACTCTCGTCCGAAACTCTCAGGCAATATGCCGAGCGTTACTGGCAGCTATTCAACGAAATTCCAGGTATCGATGAATATTGGGCTGCGCGCACTTTCAAGAACGGCCTGGAAACTGGCAGCAAAATCTTAGACGAACTCGCCATCCGCCCACCACACGGCATGGGTGAACTGATGCGCGTCGTGGAAAGATTTTGTGCTCTCGAGGAACTCTATGCAGACAGGGCGGCCCAGGGAATCCCGAGCTCAACCAATCCATTCTCCTCGACAGTACACCAGCTGCCGGCACAAGTGGCAACCCAACAAATGCAGCCGAAGAAGCAAGTGCACAACATCAAAGAGGGGAAGAAGCGTCCGCCGAAGGAGCATGACTACGTGGCCGAAACCACGCACTTCAAGGAACCAATTTGGTCTTTTCTAAAGGAAATAATGAGACAACCGTGGTTCGAATGGCCTACGGGCAAGCTCGAAACCGACACCGGCCAACCGGATCAAAATCCAAGGAAAAAATGCACTTACCACAACGAGCTCGGCCACTACACGACTGCCTGCACAACATACAAAGCCCTCCTCGAAAAGCTTGCAGCTCAAGGTCACCTCGATCAGTACATTGATCGATCAAAGACGCAACGAACAACGACCACTGATCCACGTCATCCATGGACCAGTAACAAAGGCATCCGAGACTGCCCTCAAAGCCGACATCGATCAAGCCTCAACTTCAAAAGAGATACTCTCCGTCGGCTGTGGATCCAAGCGTCAACGACCACAAGAGGTTCCCAAGTGGACGATAAGCTTCACCGAACGTGACCTTGAACATGTTCAAACTCCGCATTCTGACGCCCTCGTCGTCACCATCCAAATCGGCGTTCACGACGTCAAGCGCGTCCTCATTGACCAAGGAAGTTCAGTCGAGGTCATGTACTACGACCTATTCAAAAAGGTGGAACTACCAGAGTCGGCACCACTACCTACCGAAGTACCCCTCATTGACTTCAGCGGAGCACCTGTCTGGCCGGTTGGCCAAATCTTCCTCCCTGTCGTCGTCGGCTCAAAAACCCTGTCTGTTGAATTTATTGTCGTCAACGTGCCGAGCTCATATAACGCCATCCTGGGCAGGAATTGGCTTCACGGGATGCAAGCCATTGATTCCACGTACCACCAGAATGTCCGCTTCATCGGCACCACAGGACGACAGGAAGATTTGCGAGGTGACCAAATCGCATCCAAAAAGTGCTACATCTCCGCCGTGCACAGCTCCTCCAAGGCAAAACAAGTGCAATGGGTTGAAGTCCCAGAAATGGCCGTAATCGAAGACGTCGGCCAAAAGGCCGAAGACAAAGCAGAGGAGGACCTGGTGAAAATGCCCATCAACGAGGACGGATCACGATTCTTCTTACTTGGCTCCTCACTATCTGACGCTGAGCGAGAAGAAATGTTCCAGTTCCTCAAAAACAATCTTGAAGTCTTTGCATGGACCCCGGAGGAGATGCCAGGGATGGATCCCAACTTTATTTGCCACTCCCTTAACATCAAAAAGGACGCCAAACCGGTGGTTCAACAAGCTCGACGCTCGGCACCCGAGCACGCCGACGCCGTCATCGAAATGGTCAACCGACTTCTCGACACCAACGCCATTCAGGAAGTGCAATACCCAACCTAGCTCTCAAACACGGTGGTCGTCAAGAAGAAGAATGGGAAATGGCGGGTCTGCGTCGACTACATGAACCTCAATGACGCTTGCCCCAAGGACTGGTTCCCGCTACCAAAGATCGACCAGCTCGTAGATGCAACAGCCGGCCACGCTCGGTTAAGTTTTCTAGATGCCTACCGCGGCTATCACCAGATTGCCATGGACCCGGACGACATGGAGAAGACAGCGTTCATAACTCCACATGGCATCTTTTGCTATAGGGTGATGCCATTCGGCCTCAAGAACTCCGGAGCTACATTCAACAGAGCAATCTTCAAAATGCTCTATACACAAATAGGCAACATCCTAGAGGCATACATTGACGACCTCGTCGTCAAAAGTCAAAAGGAGCACAACCATTTGCAAGAGTTGGCCGAGGTTTTCGAGATTCTTAAACTCCACAAACTCCGACTAAATCCGGAGAAATGCGCGTTCGGCGTAAGCGCTGGAAAATTCCTAGGCCACCTGGTCACACGACGCGGCATCGAGGCCGACCCCAACCAAATCAAGGCAGTGGCAGACCTTCGGCCACCAAGAACAATCAGAGAGGTACAAAAACTAACTGGAATGGCGGCAGCCCTCAACTGCTTCATCAGCAAGTCGTCGGACAAGTGTCACTCCTTCTTTCACGCTCTCAAAGGGAAAAGCCGACGAAGCTTCGAGTGGACGCCAGACTGCGACAGAGCGTTGGCCGAACTCAAGGACTATCTCGGTACATCACCCCTCATGGTAAAGCCAAAGGAATTCGAAACCCTTTACCTCTACCTGGCGGTCTCAGTCCATGCCATCAGTTCAGCACTTGTTCGGCGAGAAGGGGCCGACGACATGCCAATTTATTTCACAAGCAAGACGCTCTTACCCGCCCAGACGAGATACCTTCCACTGGAGAAGCTGGCACTCGCTCTCGTGTCTTCGGCAAGAAAGCTTCTGCCGTACTTTTAGGCGCACACAATCACGATGTTAACCGAATATCCTCTCAAAGCGCTCTTTCGAAAAGCCGACCTCTCCAACAGAGTATCCAAGTGGGCGGTAGAGTTGGCAAACTTTGACATCCGCTTTGAACCGAGGACAGCGATCAAAGGACAAGTCCTTGCCGACTTCATTGCCGAACTCACCCCAGAAGACTCCGAGATTCTACACACTCCTCCCACCCAACCCTCTGTCGAACACCAACCAAAAGAGAACCGGTGGCTCCTCTTTCAGGGAGACACTTGGCGAATGCAAGTTGACGGTGCCTCCAACAACAACGGGGCCGAAGCTGGAGTCGTCTTGGTCTCTCCCTGCGGAACTCTTCACGAAAGTGCGATCACCATCGACTTCCCTGCCACCAATAATGAAGCCGAATATGAAGCCTTGCTTGCTGGCTTACGCTCGGCAATCGCAATGAACGTTGACAACTTGGCCGTATTCTGCGACTCTTAACTTACAGTCAATCAAGTTCTGGGGGACTACGAAGCTAGGGACCCGAGGATGATGAAGTACCAGGTCACGGCAGCTGAACTCATCACTCGCTTCAAAAACTTCAACATCGAGCAGATCAACCGCGAGCACAACGCACACGCCGACGCACTTGCTGGCCTCGCCTCGGCTTCAAAAGCATCAGAGTTCCGAACCATAAATTTTGGTAACATTGACCACCCAAGTTTTGACACAACTCCAGAAGTACTCAACATTGAACTTGGTCCGAGCTGGATGGATGAAATCGTTGCCTTCCTCAAAAACGATACCTTACCCGACGACAAAAAGGAAGCTTTTCGAATTAGAAACAAGGCCGCCTACTATTGGCTCTCTGAGAACGGTCAACTCTATAGGAAATCCATTTTCGGGCCCTATCTTCTCGTCGTCCACCCAAATCAGGTTCCTGAGATCCTTGATGAACTGCATTCGGGAAGCTGCGGCTGCCACTCTAGCGGTCGTTCGTTATGCCAACGCGCGATGAGTCAAGGATACTTTTGGAAAAACATGAAAAAAGATTGTGAAGAAATCGTTTGAAGATGCCGACCGTGCCAACTATTTTCCCCAATCCCAAAGCAGCCGGTTCAGAATCTCTCCCCCATCACAAGTCCATGGCCATTCGCGCAATGGGGGCTCGACATCGTCGGGAAACTCCCAACAGCACCTGGAGGCTTCAAATTCTTGATCACCGCAACAGATTATTTCTCCAAGTGGGTAGAGGCAGAGGCCCTCGTCACCATCACAGAAGCAGACGTCCGACGATTCGTATGGAGAAACATTGTGACAAGGTTCGGCGTACCCTATGCCATCGTCTCCGACAACGGCACCCAATTTGTCGGGGACGGCCTCACAAGTCTCTGTGATGAGTTCGGCATAAGATTCTTCAACTCAACCCCAGCCTACCCTCAAGGAAATGGCCAAGCCGAGGCCTCGAACAAGACGGTCTGTGCAGGGATAAAACGAAGATTGAATTCAAAAAGGGGGAAATGGGCAGAGGAACTCCCCAGGGTTTTATGGGCTTACCGCTCCACACCCCGCCGTTCAACAGGCCAAACACCCTTCTCAATGGCGTTCGGCATGGAGGCCGTAATCCCACTGGAGTCAAGGTTCCCAACCCTCCGAACGGAAAACTTCAACCCTCAGTCCAATGACGAAGCCGTGGAGCAAGAACTGATTTTGGCTGAGGAAAAACGCGATGACGCTCGGCTAAAGCTTGCCGAGTATCAACAGACTGTTGCCAAATGCTACAACCGAAGTGTCCGAATCAAAAAGTTCAAGCCCGACGATTTGGTTTGGCGAAAGGTCGTACAAGCAAGCAAGAAGAAAAAATTTATGCCTAATTGGGAAGGGCCTTTTCGCATTGTCAAAGTCACTGGTGAAGGGGCTTACACCCTCGAAGACATGCACGGGAAGGTGCTCACCAACCCATGGAATGCACAGAACCTAAGGAGGGCATACATGTGACGCTTCCTCCACAAGACATCAGGCTGACATACCTTCGGCTAACACTTCATGAAAAAAGAGTTTTAGTTTTCTTCAGCTTTGGCCTGAATCTTTTATGTTTTTCTTTTGCATTTCAACGAAGGGCCTCGACCCACCTACTGTTATTGTTTTTCTTCTACTTTTCCTGTACTTCGAGGATTATCAATGACAAAACAAGCTTTTTGGTTTAACAATCTTCGAAAGCATTTCAATTATTATTCGACCTTCGGCTGCGATACCGAACACAAACATTGACTTCGGTCACACCCTCAAACGGCTCCTTAAAAAGCCTTCGCTTTGGCCACTCTCACCGCCTAAAGAAGCAATCACCGGACATATGGTCCGCCGAGCCTCAAATACACATAATGGAACTTAGGCTTCGGCTCGGATTGGCAAGACACTACGGTCGGCCACCGAAAGGTTACACTCGCAATTTGGCGAGCAAACCACCCACAAACAATCGCTACTCTCAATGTTCCTCTACCATGGCCAGGGGCTGACACTTTGGCTGAGCCCCATCCACTGGCAAAGGGGCACTTCACACTCTCAAACTAGTCCAAGGTTGGGCGACTTACTACCACGGCCATACTACTTTGGTCAGGGCTCGGCTGCAATATCTATACTTAACCATTTCGATCATGAAATATTCTCAACTATTCTGCCGAACCCAAACCAAAGTGGGGGCTATGAACAACTACACATTCATAAACGTGCAAGACCTACAAAATCATGTGAAAACCTAAAGGCAATCAAACAAGCTCGGCATTAACAGAAACGTTGCAAAAAGAGGCCATGCATTCATTCAAAAACTTCGAAATAAAGACAAGTGTTGTTAAAGATCCTAAGCTAGGAGGTACGGCGTAGTAAACCGTTCGGTGCCGACCCCCCTTCAACTATTACATCTGGCACGGTAAACTCCCAAGTTCGGAGCCGTCCAGTCCAACACAAAATTCAAGAAGTTCAAAAAACAAAACACAACTCTAAGAAACTTAAAGCTCTAGATTTGGGGAGGATCACCCTCTGCCGCAACATCAGCAAGACGAACAGCACCGTCCTCGGCATCAACAGCCATCTCATCATTCTTCTCACCTTGCTTGGTGTCTTGCTCGGCGTTCTCAGCCTCGGCCTCGGCCTTCTCCCTCCCACTAGAACCATCCACTCCACCTTCAGCGTCGGCCACAGTCAGATCATCAACGTCGTCTTCGCTCTCAGAAAACTCCTCCGGAGGAAGTGGCGCGCATTCCTCTTCCGTGTACGGCAGCACGAGCTCGGGCACCACGGCCGCAGGGATGGTCTTCATCAGGTTCATATCAGGCTCTAACTGCATAACTGCACAAGCAGCTTGCACCCCAGTCTTGAACCCTTTTCGGTACGCAATAGGAACCCTCTTCTGGACCTCCTCATTCACCATCGACCGAGCATCCCTCATGTACTCAGCTCCGGCTCGATCGTACCCCGCCTGGTAGGCCTTCGCGTCCACTTCTTTCATCTTCCTTTTTTTCCCTCCTCACAACTTGACCGAGCTCGCGGTCAGACTCCTTGGCCTTCTCCAGCGCCTCGTCCCTCTCTTTCTCAAGCTTGGCCACTTTTGCTTTAGCCAGCTTCAGTGCAGTCTTGACGGCCTTCATTTTTTCACGCTCGGTCTTATCGTCATCACGATACCGCGTTCTCTCGGCCGCCAACAGATCAGCCTGGCTGGACACCCGCAGAGCAGCCTGCCCAGCCTGTAAAAGGAAAAGATGGTCTTGCTCGGCCAAAAGGGAAAGAAGTTAACACAAAAAGAAAAATTCAAAAGTCAAGTCAAGTACCTGAACAAGGTAGGCGCTCAAATGAGCGATGCTCGGCTGCAGCTCCCCTGGAACTCTGTCCATGTCCCTCAGCAGAGCGAGACCATGAAGCATGGTAATGGCCAACCCAGGCTCGACCTTTACACTGTCTTCGACAGTGACGATCCTGTCGTCGGCCATTGCGAAGGACGGTGCGAACTCTTGCACGATCGGTCGACCACCCGAGCCCGCCGCCTCCATAGCCTTCAACCCAGCCGCTGCCGACGATTCAGTTTGCTCTTTCTCCCTCGTGATTGGCGTCGGCGGCCTTGTAAGGAAAAAGTCGCGTGTGACCTTCTGCTTCTTCGCAGGATTGTTGGCCAGTGCAGCTTCCTTCTGGCGGGTCGCGGCACCGTCTCTTAAATTCATCTTCACTACATTCCTCCTTCCCATCTCGTCGGTGAACTCGGGAATAAGGGTTCGGATAGGCGGAATGTTGATACCTTGAAAGTTGGCTGGTTGGCTGTTTTGGAACCAGAAGTCGGCTGACTTCTTAAAAGATGGGAACTTGAATCTTGGTTCTTTCGCCTTCTTACTCGGCTTGCTTCCTCCCGCTTGATCCTCGGCGGCCTTCTTCTTACCTTTAGTTTTTGTGCTCGGCCCAGCCTCTTTCTTCTTCCTCCTCAACTTCCCCTTGTAAGAGGGAATGTAGTCAAGCAGCGTCGGCGCGTCGCGGCAAATTTGAGCCCTCAACGTTTCAATGTTAGCCTCAATGGATAAAGAATGTTGTGTCTTGGTTATTGCTCGGTTATCTGCAAGGAGAGGGTGTCTTCAAAACTTTCAACAATACAAAGAAGGGATAAATCATACTCGGCAATATAAAGAAAATAAAACCCAACCTCGGAAGTCCTTTATCTTCGGCACCGAGTGTAGCCGCATTGATTGACTGCCGAATTCATAGTTCCCATTAACTTCAACATAGAAGTTAGCCCACTTGTCGGTGTCGGGAAGCCCATTTATCAGGGGCTCTTTACCACTACATGTGGACAGGTACCTGCGCTCGGTCCCGCCGTGCCTGGAAATGATGTACGTGTGAAAGAGGTCGGCCACGGTAAACTCGAGATCGTGTAGCTCTTTCAGTTTAATTATGGACATTACTATTCTGTAACTATTGATGGCAAAGTAATGGGGTACTATGCCGAACCTGGCCAGCAGTTCCCTCAGAAAAGGATGAAGGGGGAAACGGAGCCCGGCCTCGCAGATGGCCATCAGAGGGACCGTTATATGCTCGGGACGATCTTCCCTTTTATCCCTAATCCTATTGCTAGCTACCTGGTGGACTACGACGTCGGCCGGGATGTGGTATGTTCGACAGAAGTTTTCATACTCGTCAGGACGTCCGCTGAAGTAATGGGCATGGGGACAGACCTGCCCCCTCTCGAATAGGTCGGCAAACTCCCTATTGTCGGAAGAAGTCTCAGTGGGAGCAGAACGGGAAGAGGTCGTGGCTCCGGCTTGAGAACGAAGCCTGGACTCAGCTTCGGCCCCAAGTTCGTGTTCGGCTTCAGACTCTGTGCTAGTAGAGAAGGTTATATCTGGTTCGGTGTTGAAACCGCCGTACTCGTGGTCACGCTCGGCGTTTGAGTCACCAGAATCTGACATGTTTGAGTCTATGGAGGAAGATCGACGTCGGCTTCTGTATCTCTCCACGTATTTTCGAATCACGAGATCGGCAGAATCGTCCCCTGAATTCTCAGAGTCGGATGAGATGACGATGACTGGGTGAGCCAGACCTAACAAAGGCAGAAACAAAAATGAGAGACCTCGGCGTCGGCCAAAAGCAGGGATCTCACTAACGCTCGGCATCTTAATTGGCCCACCCCATCATTGTTCTTAAAGGTTCGGCCAAATCTGCGTTCGGCCTGACGTCAAGAATTAGGGCTCGGCCAACCCCATCGTCGGCCAAACCCTAACGTCTTGTTCTTAAAGGTTCGGCCAAATCTGCGTTCGGCCTGACGTCAAGAATTGGGGCTCGGCCAACCCCATCGTCGGCCAAACCCTGACGTCATGAACGTTCCGCGCTCGGAAGAACAGGTTGAAGAGGGAGATGAACAGTCCGTTCATCTCCAGGGCGCACTGTTCACTCAGAACAAAAAATGCCCCAAAAAACCCAGAAAACCAAAAGGTAATGGACTGAAAACTGCAGAAAGTGAAGAAAAGCAAGAATCGAACACATACCTGTGATTTTCAGCAAGATCTGTTGGCAGAATCGTTGGGAGTCAAGATTGGAAGATGAACCGTTGTTCTTCAGAGCTCTGGCGACGGGTTTTTAGAGAGAGAAAGAGAACGAGAGCTTTCTCTCTCCTCGCGTCTCCCTTTATATAGGGCTAGGGTTGGGAATTCAAAAATCCCGCCCATTATTACTCCGCCGAACTGATAGCCATTCAACGCGTGACACGTGGCATGGAAAGGACAGCCTGCAGAGTTTGCCAGCCGTGCCCAGCCACAGGATGACATCTGGCACTCTTCCACTGGAGCTCTTCATCAACGGCCGAGCTCGCTCCTAGAAAAGGAGATTCATCAAGCTCGGCGAAATTTCTCCCTCAGCAAACAAAACGCGATCGACGATCCGATGTGTTCGACCAAGGCTTGACTTCAATCCCTGCCACGCGTACGGCATCGGCAGAGATTGAGGAGCTATTATAGCAGGCCGAACATAGCAGTTCGCAGTAGTGCGGACCGAACATTCTCCGTAGCCGAACATAGACCTTGTGCTTGGCTCCCGATGGTGCTCATCGTTGACATCCCGCTTTCCACAGCCCCGCCAGAAGACACGACCGTGTACGGTCTCCGCCCTCGGTAAGGTCCTCGGTAACGTCACCTTCCCCGTCAGTCGTATGATTGGGTTCGGCAAAGGATTCATGCTCGGCCACCCGTCTAGACACGTGCTCGGCCACCTGCGGAACACGGCTGATTGCCGACGATGGTTGCCTGCTGAGTCACGTGTCCCCCCATATGCGGAGGCGGTTATAACAGAAGATGATCATGGGCGCACATGGGTGTGCCAGCTCAGCCCTGAAAACGGTTACCAGATCTATTCCTTGATGTCACCATGACGTCACATGGCCCGTGGAAGGCACGCGATCGTACTTGGAGAGCAAGCCAGGAGGCCCTATAAATATCCAATGATGGTAACCCTAAAGAGGTACACGCTACTCAATACTCACACTTACTCTCTCTAAGCTTTCTGCTTTCTCTCTCTGCACTATACTCATCCTCTCGCCGGAGGGCCTTGCCGGGACAACCCCCGGCCAGGTCTTAGTCGTGCGTTCCCTGTGCAGGCTAGGAGAAGAAGGCTCAAGAACCATCGAACCATCAACGGAGGAGTAAGGATCTAGGATCACGGGCCACACACTATGGTCATTACGAGTTCGTAGTTATGCCTTTTGGGTTGACGAATGCACCGGCCACTTTTATGGACTTAATGAATCGAATCTTTCATGCCTACCTGGATTGCTTCGTGGTTGTTTTTGTAGACGATATTCTCATATACTCACCTTCGGAGGAGGAACACCAATCTCATCTCACTATCATTCTTGAACTCTTGAGAGAGCACCGTTTGTACGCTAAGCTTAGTAAGTGCGAGTTTTGGTTATCCGAGGTCAAATTCTTGGGTCACGTGGTTTCGAATGGCGGAGTGTCCGTTGATCCGGGAAAGGTAGAGTCCGTTATGAATTGGCAGCGACCGAAAAATGTGTTTGAGATTTGTAGTTTCTTGGGTTTGGCAGGGTATTATCGTCGTTTCGTCCAAGACTTTTCGCATCTAGCGGCACCTATGACTAGGTTGACACGGAAAGGAACACATTTTGTTTGGAGTGACGCATGTGAGACAGTTTTTGAGGAGTTGAAGAAACGATTGACTACCGCGCTAGTTTTGATTGTGCCCGAACGTGGAGTTGGCTATTCCGTTTATTGCAACGCTTCGAAAGAAGGGCTTGGGTGCGTTTTGATGCAATCGGGAAGAGTGGTAGTGTACGGGTCACGGCAATTGAAAACTCAAGAGCGGAATTATCCTACTCACGACTTAGAACTTGCAGCCGTTGTATTTGCGTTGAAGAGTTGGCGTCATTACTTGTATGGTGAGAGGTTCGAGGTCTTTTCTGATCACAAGAGTTTGAAATGCCTATTCTCCCAAAAAGAGCTTAACTTGTGACAACGACGCTGGATGGAACACTTGGAGGATTACGACCTCAATTTGCAATATCACCCGAGAAAGGCGAACGTGGTGGCCGATGTGTTGAGTAGAAAGCCGACACACCTTGCGAGTCTAGCTATTCATGAGTGGAAAATGATGAACGATTTGGGTTTTTATGCCATGCACATTGAGGAAGTCCGGGATGGGGTTACCTTATGCAATTTGACCGTTCAATCTTCTTTATCGAATCGAGTCATTGAAGCATAACAACACGACGAGGAAGCGGAGGAACTTTGTACCAAATTCCTTAGTGGGAATGCTCAAGAAGGGTGGATAATTCATACCGATCGAGACTAACGTTATCAAGGAAAGTTGTTCGTACCCATTTCGTGTCGGGAAGAAATTTTGCGAGAGTTCCATCATTCTCCGTTAGCCGTTCATCCGAGAGGGACGAAAATGTATCACGATTTACGTAGGCAATTTTGGTGGTCCGGAATGAAGAGGGATGTCGTTATTTTCGTGTCTAAGTGTCTCACGTGCCAACAAGTGAAAGCCAAACATCAACGACCCACGGGAGAGTTACAACCATTGCTAGTGGCCGAGTGGAAATGGGAGAACGTGACCATGGATTTTGTTACGGGTTTACCGAAGTCGTCGAGGGGACACGATGCTATATGGGTGATTGTAGACCATTTGACCAAAATCGCTCATTTCTTACCTATCCAAGTTACCGATCAATTGACACGCTTAGCCGATTGTACATTCGAAAGATTATCCGTCTTCATGGAATCCCCGTTTCTATTGTATCCGATCGAGATCCGAGGTTTGCCACACACTTTTGGCAGAGTTTGCAGGCCGCTCTTGGCACCAATCTTTTGTTTAGCACCGCGTATCATCCTCAAACTGATGGTCAATCCGAGCGAACTATTCAGATTTTGGAGGACATGCTTCGGGCTTGCGTCATGGATTTTTGGGGTAGTTGGGAGGATCATTTGCCGTTAGTCGAATTCGCGTATAGCAATAGTTACCAATCGAGTATCGAGATGGCACCGTATGAGGCTTTGTATGGGAGGCCATGTAGATCACATGTGTGTTGGACCGAGTTAGGCGAGGCTACATTAGTAGGGCCGGATATGATTAAGGAGACCTCCGAGAGCATGAAAGCAATTCGCCAACATCTTTTGGAAGCTTAAGAAAGAACGACCGAACAAGTTAAGGTGATTCGCCAAAAGATTGTTGACCGCACAAAGTAGGCAAAAGAATTATGCCGATCGTTGTCGCCGACCGTTATCTTTTGAAGAAGGGGATCACGTTTTTCTTAAAGTATCACCGCGTCGGGGTTTGTCTCGTTTTGGGAAAAAATGGAAGCTTTCACCGCGTTATATCGGGCCGTTCGACATCATTGAGAAGATCGGGGAAGTAGCGTATCGCTTGGCTTTGCCACCGAAGCTTTCGGGAGTGCACGACGTGTTTCACGTGTCCATGTTGAGGAAATACAAACCGGATCCATCTCATGTCTTAGAATGGTCCGAAAACGAGACGCACGGGGTCCCAAACGCCCGAAAGTGCACAAGAAAGCCATGGATCCACCGCATGGTGTGATGCCAGAATGAATACAGGACGCATGGGGTCCCAAATGCCCGAAAATGAAAATTGAGAACACTTGACATAATGAAAATAGAGAACTTAGAGATTATTAAGCGATGTGAACATGAACGGTGTTGGTTATCAAGTCTTATCCTCTTACTCTTGTTCATGTGGGAAACCTTCTTGTTGTCGATATTCATCTTGGTGCATTGTCTACCTCATATGCATATAGTCTGAGTAAAGATTTCTTTACTGGGCTAGTGTAACTCAACCTATCATTATTTTCAGGTACACCTCAAGGGCATTGACATGGAGTGCTTGCTGTGCATCTGACCATACTTTTGAAAGGTAACATGGAAGAATTACTTTGACATCTTTGTAAAATTCTTTGGGAGATGTAATTGTAATTTTCAATATAATCTTTTGACTTGGAAATCATGTAATCTCTAAACTTAACATCTTTTGACTAATCTCTAGGAATTTGGGGCCGGAGTGCCATTATTGTAAGCCTTTGAACTTGATCGTACTCTTTTGGTGGTTGAAGGGAAACTCTTTGGGGTATTGATACGTATATTGGGATGGCTTCCTTTTGAGATATTATTATTATGTTAAAAATCGAGGCGTGACATTTTATGTGTGGTCGAAGCGAAGGGAGGATTTCTTGGATGGGATTAGGGACTCTTTGAGATGGTCTTGCACATGTTCAAAGTGATAAATTTGCTTTTGACGTATAATCATTAATCACGTTCAATTATCATATACATATCCAGGGACGTTCATCTCAGTACCTGCCACACATTGGCTTGGACATGACACTTTCATAGGAATGTTGTGCTTCTTAAGACAGCAGGGTTTATGAGACTCAGGGTTCGACTTCATGATCGTGAAACCTACTACATGGCTGGTTTGGTGCTTTTACATGCATTAACTTAACGAAAAATCAGGCTAGGGTTTGTAGGCCAGAGGTGCTAGTCTAATTGTAAAGGAAGTAATTTTGTGGACCAAGTTGACCTTATTACTTGCTAACCCATGGAAGATACACCAATTAAGTACTATACCTCCCCGCCATATCCTAATCACTATCACTTCCGGCCACCTGGTGACCAGAGACATTTTCCGAATCTACAGAGAACTTTTAAATATCAGTGTATATCATTTATGGCTAATAAATTTCATTATCCACTGTTTTAATGACAATTTTATTGTTCACTGTTCTTACAATAGAGGGTTTCATTGTTCACTATACTATTTACTACTGATAAATTTCTTTGTTCGCTAGTCACTACTTTTAGGATAGATAAATTACTAATATGGTCACAGTGAATAGTAGGAGTATTTTGGTCTAGTTTGGTCGGATGGACTTAAGGAGTTAAGATTTCTTTTCGTTGGACTTCAAGAGTTAAAGATCCTTTGCTATGCACTTATGGTTGAAAGCCCCTGGTTTAATGTGGCCAAATTGCCAACTTTGATTGAGGTTGGTACTCCTTATCATGGTAATAATATCTAGAAGTGTACCATCCTCGTACTTCTGTCCTGTTCAGTCTGCATTAATCTGGGGTGAACTGTTGAGCAGGAGATGGTTATTTGGTTTAGGTGGAAAAAATGGAATACATTGAAACTAAGAGGCCTCTTAGTCTCAACTGTATGTCTTTTACAAAATGCACTAGGCGGCTAAACGTTTCTTGTTTTTACCCAATATAGAAACTCTTGTCTCCGATACGGATCTGAGATCCTTTCAAAAATAATTTCTATTCCAAGTGAAACTTGAATTGCAAGCTACAATCTGGGGGAATAAAGTGCGAAGGAGGTTGATAACCCAACAACGCCGTTTGGGGTTTGATTTTGAGACTAGATTGAGAACGAACATAAGAGGTTCAAGAATCAAATGGGTATCGTTTGTCTTGACGTCCGTAGTCCACTAACGGAGAAGCGTTCGCAACAGGTTTAGCAATCGGGGTCCTATTGAATTGAACTAGATCAAGTGGTGTTGGCAACAACTCAACCGCTCATCTCATTTGCGAGGTGTCTTCTTCAGGTTGAAAGATCCAGAAGATGTTGAGGGCGAATAAGTTGACAGAAGATCTGAATCCGAATACTGTGTAAAACTTATATACCAAATGAGCCATAAAACAATCAACAAACTGAATCACAAAATGCGCAACACATGAATCCCATAATTCGTGAGTAGCCACAAATATGCATAAATGACCATAGCGAGAATGATCCAGAAAGACGCACGGTATCTTGTGAAATTATGAGCCTCAACGATGAGTGCTTTGTTTAAAGTGCCACAAAACTACAAAAGATAAATCATATGCGCGACAGTTCAAATTTTGTTCCTCTAGAAATCAACCATCAGTGTAAGCTCAAGTGATACGTCCGACTTTTGTTAAACTAATCAAAGTGTGGTATTTATCGGACGGGTAACAAGATGAAACACAATGATTCTACATCATGAGCAGCAGTTTACATCGGTCTCACATAAAAGGCTACTTGAGAACTTCAACTTGAATGCATAATAGCAGCTTCCTGAACTTAATAAAGTCAGACAAATACCGAAGCACCAGGTGAGGTTAAGAGAGAGAGAGAGAGAGAGAGAGAGGGTGAACGTGATCTGTTTACCAATAGTAATTTCACCATTTGGGTTTTCTTTCAACGGCGCTTTTTACCACCACCCTTTTTCTTTCCCTTCTTCTTTCCGAAGCTGCCCTTCTTCTTTCCGGGGTTGTCAAACCCTGCACTTAAAGTGTTGATGCTGCGATCAAGTTCTCTAGTTGCACCCGGTTTCAGTAAATTTTTCACATTCAGAACACCGTTTCTGAAATACCCTTCCGTTGACTTCAGCACCTTGTTCTCAGGCCTACGCTTCTCCGTTGCTCTATTAGAACCATTGCCAAGCATCCCTCTGAATCTTCCTAGTACCATTCTCTAAAAAGCTATAATAGTTAGCACTCCAGATTTCAAATGACCAACAAATAGTAGAATTGACAAGAAACTGTGAGACATTAACAACCTCCTCTTGTAATTTCTGGTCTCTTTCTTTTTGTTTCTTCATTGTTACTCGCGCTACGCTTAGGGGTAATCTCTGGTTCTTTGGAGGCTGTGTCAACAGAAAAATAGAAACTGTTAAAAACAAAACCCTTAAACAGAGTTATGTCAAAAACCAGACTCAGGAAAAGAAGTTTTCACCTTTCCACCCAGAGCAACAACCTTCCTGTTTTCCAAATCCTTCCTATCTTTCCATGTCATATGCGAGGAGCCTGAAATGTCATGACAGTAAGCAAACAAGAAAAGTAGCAAGTATAATTCGACAACTTAGATGCAAATACAAACAATACCTCTCTCGCGCGAACTTGGAAGGAATTAAAACAACAGGTTTCTACCATTCCTATATCCCACCACTAAATGAAACACTTAAAATTCTAATCTTGTTATTCACAAGTCATCAGATCTATACATTTTTACTTGGTTATTGAGGAAAACTAATACAACCATCAAATCGCATTGTACAAATATTTACCCAATGGGTGTGGACCTGAATAGCCACCGCTAAGATAAATACTGTTCCATCAGTAATTAAGCTGTCTGTCGTAGTCACCTCTGTAGAAAGATGAAGTACAGCGTCTTCTGACAAAAATACCCTATACCTTCATATGGGAAGTGGTAACATTGTTGATGCATAGACAAAAATAAGCATTACCGCGGACCACTAGGAGAAGAGGGCAAGAGTAATATAATAAGATATCAACATCACATAAAACAAACATGCTAACATCATGCTAACAAAATCTTTCACAGGAATATAGCAAAGATAAGAGAACAAAGTTACATGTCCGATATACGCATGTATGCCTTAACATAATAACTGCATAAGAAGAAGAATTATATATTAATGCATTCATTTTTTGTGGTAGAGGAAGGGGATGACTGCTGCTGTTAGTGAGTTGTGAGAAATAACTGTTATCCCACTCAACTTCTGTAACTTGAAGGAAGTCCTGAGAAGTTAAACCATCAGTGTAACTTCTCATGCAAAGCTACACCCGCGATAAGACTAAATCACAAAGGTATGGGGGCACCTTGCTGTTTCTCATATGTTGTCAACAAAAGCCAAAGCAGAACAAGCAAGCGGGCAGGACACAGTACTATCTTAACTTTTAAGCAAAACATGAAGAAATTTCTCAGGAAAAGAGAATGGGAAGCGGATCTTTCCCCTCTCTTTTTTAGGGGTTTTTTTCCCCCATCTATATTGGAAGGATGCATGGCAGTGACCAGAAAAGGCCTCTTGTCATGTAAGGTTCAAGAGGAAGTATAATCTAGGGGATCCATTACAGCTTGGTTTCTATAGCAAGAATGTAAAACTACTGAAAATCTCCTAAGAGCCGTAAAATTCCTGTCCTCCCTGCTTCTATTACTACCATTTGAAGTTGCAGTGAGAACTTAATCCTCTCCATGCCGTGTCAGCTGGAGTGCATTGAAACTAAGAGGCCTCCCGGATGCAACAGCTCAGAGAGGGCCAACCCAGGCATCTCGATAGGATGCAGGCTGTTTTTGTGCTGGAGTATAACGATAATTTAAGTCCATGCATCAAAATATGAGTCCCAACAATAGGCATCAGGGGTGACACCTGTCATAGATGAGTGGTGATAGCTGAACCTGCTGAACAAATCAATTTTTTTTTCCTGAAAATAGATTTTAATATAGTTGTCACTGTTTGCCAAGGGGTTCCACTTCGGCTCGGGTTGCCTAGCCGTACGAGGATGATAGCCTGCTATACCATTGCAACCACTCTACATGGTCTACACAAGGAAAGCATTTGCTCCTTCACACTTTACAATACACTCAGTCTGAAAGATATTTTTAGCCGGCCTCATTTTGCAAGATTCACCACCCCCCGGCACTTTTAGTCCGTATTGTCTCCTGTAAGAAGTAACCATGGAATTGGATAGGTTCTGGAAGCCCCAAAACTGTACATTGACAATTGGACAATCCATATCTGTGAGTTTGTAGAAGAGTCTTCAACCACTTACTGTTATAACTTATACGAACTTTATACAATATTACGGCTAAGGTTCCGAATACCGTACCGGCTAGAGTACCGGATTTCCTACGGGAACGGTACGTACCGATACCGGTTGATATTGAGGAACGCTTTGGATTTATCGCTATTAGTGTTATTTTCCCACATAAGATAATTTATTAGTATAATATACACATTTATTAAAAATAAAATAAAAAGTAGTCCGGTATTTGTCCACTACCTACCGGTATTGACCAGTAGCGACCAGTATTGTCCGGTACTAGAAGAAAAAAATAAATTTAAAAGTAAAAGTAGTCCGGTATTCGCTGGTACCATCCGGTATTGACCGGTATTTGAGCCGGAACAAAATTAGAGGTGTAGGGTACCGAATTTGGACGATACCGGCACGTACCGGCCCGTACGGTATGAGATTCATAACTTGATTACAGCCCTTATATCGATTTGTACTTGGTCTTTCTTACTCATTCAAAGAACCCACAAAGTACATACTTAGGTCTGTCTAAAATGTTGAATTGATTTGTGGAATTTACGTCATCAATAAATACATAGCATTTTATTTCGTTATGCCAGCACCAGATTACAATTCTCTTTTTCTTTCCTGAGATTTGGGAAGTTTGAGTTAACTGTCAATTTATTAGAAGTGGGTATTAATGTCAGTAAATGCGACTTTTCGTTTAAATGATGCAAATGGCAACAGAGTTGAAGACCCTGAAGCTATTAAAACCCTTATCATTGATTATTACATTAGACTTTTGGGTACTGCTCATGAGGGTAGAGTGGATGCTACAACTCAATTGCAGAATGCTATTACTACTAGGATTTCTGATTCTGATCAGCTCATGTTGATTAAGCCTGTCACTGATGAGGAAATTAAGAAAGCACTGTGGTCTATAAATGGGGATAAAGCACCAGGACCAGATGGCTACAATTCTATGTTCTATCAGAAAAATTGGGAGGTGGTGGGTCCTAACTTGACTGCTGCTGTCTCATCTTTCTCCAAGTCTGGATTCTTGCTCAAAGAATGGAATACAACTGCAATTTCTCTGATTCCTAAGGTGAGTGCCCCTTTGAGTGCTAAAGACTTTAGGCCTATTTCTTGTTGTAATGTTACCCTCAAATGTGTAACTAAAGTCTTAGCAAATAGATTACAAACTCTTCTCCCTCGCATCATCAACAAGTCGCAATCTGCTTTTGTGAAAGGCAGATCTATCATTGATAATGTGTTATTAATGCAAGAGTTAGTGCGAGGGTATCATAGAGACAATGATGTTCCTAGATGTGCTCTCAAGCTTGATCTGACGAAGGCCTATGACTCAGTGGACTGGTCTTTCCTTTTTGATACTATGAGGGTTATGGGTTTCCCTGATTTATATATCCATTGGGTTCATCAATGTGTAACCACAGTCAGATATTCAGTTGTGATTAATGGGTCTTTAGAAGGTTTCTTTCAAGGCAAACGAGGATTGAGACAGGGAGATCCTATCTCCCCCTACCTTTTTCTTATAGTGATGGAAGCTTTCTCTGCTTTGCTGCAATGCAGAATTTCTTTGGGACAGTTTACCTACCATCCCAAATGCAGGACGATTAATCTTCACCATTTAGTGTTTGCTGACGATTTGTTTGTCCTTTGTGGTGCTACTGGTCCTTCTTTCTCTCTGATTAATCAATTGCTCAAGGACTTCTATGCATATTCTGGGCTTCAACCTAATATGGCTAAGAGCTCAATTTTTTTTGCTGGGGTTTCTGAGGAGATTAAGGGATCCTTAAAGGACATTCTTCCTATTCCTGAAGCTAGCTTTCCTGTAAAATACTTAGGGGTACCCCTTATTTCTACAAGGTTAAAAGCTGCTGACTGTTTAGTACTTAAAGAAAGGATTCTCAAAAGACTTCATGGGTGGTCTCACATGCAGTTGACTTATGGAGGGCGAGCCCAGCTTATTCAGTCTGTATTGTTTAGTATTCAGGTCTATTGGAGTTCTATCTTCATTATTCCTAGTAAAACAGTAAAGGAGATTGCGAGTACTCTGATGGCATTTCTCTGGTCGGGGTTTGATCTGAATCACAAAGCTGCAATGGTTAAATGGGAGCATGTCTGTTGTCCAAAAGGAGAAGGGGGTCTGGGTTTTAGAAGAATCAAGGAATGGAATAAAGCAGCAATGATGAGACACCTTTGGGCTCTGAGTATGAAAGCTGACACCCTATGGGTTAAATGGGTCCACACCTACATCATCAAGGATCAGAATATCTGGGCTATGGAGGTCCCTAGTGATGCCTCCTGGACCATCAGGAAAGTGTTTGGAATTCGGGAGTTGGGGCAACCTTTGATCCAATACAAGGTTGGTAATGGACATGGGACTTTCTTATGGCATGACAATTGGCATCCCTTGGGACCTTTACACAAGCGATTTGGTGAAGAGGTGGTCTTTAATATGGGGAGATCCCTTCAAGCTAAGGTCTCTTCCATTATTTACCAAGGAAATTGGAGATGGCCTAGAATCCGCAATAGGGTCACTCAAGAGATAATCAGGCACACACCTGTTGAGCTTAAACCCGACAGTTCGAAGGAAGTATGTTGTTTGGTTGCCTCACCTGTTGGGTTAATACCTTGTATTCTTTAGTCCCACATTGGTTAATTATGTTGTTCCCGTTTTTGTAGCCTATTATAAATAAGGCTTTTGGGGAACTTCTAAAGTATCTTTTTGGGCTTTCATATTGTGGCCTTTCTAGAGTTACGGATTACAGCCGGCTCTTTGTATCTCTTCTTCACGTTGGTTAGTGAATCCTCTCTCTCCTCGCCCGTGGACGTACCCATCTTGGGGAACCACGTATATCTTGTGTCTTTGTGATTTCTTGTTTAGTATTCAATTTCTCGTTCTTAGCTTGCATTCATAGCGTTCGTTACAACAAACTGGTATCAGAGCCTTAGGTTGCAAAAACTAGGGTTTCGTTTCCGATTGTGGCTATGGCGGCTAAATTCGAGATTGCGAAGTTTGATGGGCAGAGCAGCAGTTTCAGTCTTTGGAGAGTAAAGATGAAGGCTCTATTAACCCAACAAGGATTACACAAGACTTTGTCAGGCAAGACTAGTTCTGGAATCAAAGAGGAAGATTGGGATGATACGGATGCCAAAGCTCTGAGTTCTATTCAGTTGAGTCTGGCAGATGATGTTCTTCGCGAGGTGGAAGAAGAAACTTCAGCAGCAGGAATTTGGCTGAAGTTGGAAGGCATATATATGACGAAGTCGCTCACCAACAGGTTATATCTCAAACAACGTCTTTATACGTTTCGTATGCGAGAAGGTATACCTGTTAAGGATCATTTAGACGAGTTCAATCGTATTATTATGGATCTGAAAAATATTGATAATAAAATTGAGGATGAGGACCAAGCCCTAATTTTGCTATGTTCTTTACCACTTTCGTATGAGCACTTTGTTACAACCCTATTGTATGGCAAAGACACGATATCCATGGAGGATGTTAAGGCCAGCCTATATTCGAAAGAATTAAGGAAAAAAGTGTCAGGTGAGGGTGATGCACATGCGGAGGGTTTGTTTGTTAGGGGAAGAACAACAGAAAGGGAGGAGTCGAGTAATAGGGGAAGATCCAGATCATCAGGTAAGAAGAAAGGAAAGTGCAATTATTGCAAGAAATCCGGGCACTGGAAAAAAGACTGTTTAAAACTCAAGGAGAAAGAAAAAGAAGACCAGAATGGGGGTAAAGTAATTGCTGGAATTGCTGAAAGTTCAGATGAGTCAGATAATGTGTTATCAGTTACAGAGGGCGATTCTCGCTCTAATACCGAGTGGATTATGGATTCTGGATGTTCATACCACATGTGTCCGCATAGAGAGTGGTTTTCTACTTATGAGGCGGTCAATGGTGGTACAGTTTTGATGGGTAACAACATGGCCTGTAAGACTGTTGGTTCAGGAACGATTCAGCTTAGGATGCATGACGGTATTGTTAGGACTTTATCTGAGGTTCGACATGTTCCAGATTTGAAGAAAAATCTTATATCCCTAGGTGCTCTTGATTCTCATGGTTGCAAATTCCTCGGTGAAGGTGGAGTTTTGAAAGTCTTGAGGGGTGCATTGGTACTGATGAAGGGTCAGAAGCGTGGTAACCTCTATACACTCCAGGGTAGTACAGTTCTAGGTGCTGCAGCAACGGTTGCTTCATCCAAGGTTTCAGATTCAGACTTGACTCGTTTGTGGCATATGCGCCTTGGGCATATGAGCGAGAGGGGGATGACAGTTTTGAGCAAACAGGTTTGCTATGTGGCCAGAAAACTGAGAAGCTGGATTTCTGTGAGCATTGTGTCTACGGCAAGCAGTGCAGGGTGAAATTCAGTACAGCTGTTCATCGCACCAAAGGCACAGTGGATTATTTTCACTCAGATCTTTGGGGTCCCGCAGAGGTAACTTCTAAAGGTGGTTTTCGCTATTTTATGAGTATTATCGATGATTTCTCTCGTAAGGTTTGGGTGTATATGTTGAAACATAAAAGTGATGCCTTTAATACATTCAAACAGTTTAAAACTTTGATTGAGAATCAGACTGGTAAGAAAATAAAACGTTTGAGAACTGACAATGGTATGGAGTTTTGTCTTGGCGAGTTTGATAGGTTCTGCAGTGATGAGGGCATTGTGAGGCATCACACAGTGAGAAAAACCCCTCAGCAGAATGGTGTGGCTGAACGAATGAACAGGACTCTTTTGGAGAAGGCACGTTGTATGTTGTCCAATTCCGGATTGGGCAAAGAATTTTGGGCTGAAGCCGTTTCCACGACATGCTATTTGGTGAACAGGTCTCCGTCGACTGCTATTGAGTGTAAGACTCCGTTTGAGGTATGGTCAGGTCATCCAGCTGATTATTCTGTGTTGCGTGTTTTTGGGTGTCCAGCTTACGCTCATGTGAATGAGGGTAAATTGGAGCCACGGGCCAAGAAGTGTATTTTCTTGGGTTATGCAGAAGTTGTCAAAGGGTACAGTTTATTGTGCTCTGATGATTCGAAGCTTTTGTTTAGCAGGGATGTGACTTTTGATGAAAATTATTTGATTAAGGGGTCTAAGCAGGTTGATGATACAATTCAGAAACAGAGTGTTCCAAAGCAGGTGGAGTTTTTGAGTGAATCTTCCGACTCAGGGAAGAAGTACATTGAGAAGCCAATTGAAGAGGAGTTCAAGAGTTCAGACACAGAGGTTGATGCGTTAGTTGAGCAACCACGCACTATTGCTAAAGATAGGCCAAGGAGGGAGATTCGGCCTCCTGAAAGGTATTCGGCTTATTCTGAGATGGTGGCCTATGCTTTATCAGTTGCTGAGACAGTTGAGTATGAGGAGCCTTCCAGCTATACGGAAGCTGTTTCGAGCACTGAGTCTGCACAGTGGTTTGTTGCTATGAATGAGGAGATTGAGTCTCTTCAGAAGAATCAGACATGGGAGTTAGTAGAACCGCTGAAAGGGAAGAGGATTGTTGGGTGCAAGTGGGTCTTCAAGCGCAAACCAGGTATTCCAGGGGTAGAAGGCGCTCGGTTCAAAGCTCGGCTAGTGGCGAAAGGATACAGCAAAAGAGGGTGTTGACTACAATGAGGTATTTTCACCTGTTGTAAAACATAGTTCCATTCGCACTTTACTTGCTATTGTTGCCTGTTATGATCTTGAGTTAGAACAACTTGATGTCAAAACTGCGTTTTTGCATGGCGAGCTTGAGGAACAAATTTATATGCGTCAGCCTGAGGGATTTATTGTTTCTGGTAAGGAGGATCACGTTTGTTTACTTCGTAAATCTTTGTATGGCCTTAAACAATCCCCAAGGCAGTGGTATAAGCGGTTTGATACTTTTATGATAAGCCAGTCATATTCTAGGAGTGAGTATGACAGTTGTGTGTATTTTCGAAAACTTTCAGATGGTTCATTTGTTTATCTACTGTTGTATGTTGATGATATGCTTATTGCTGCCAAGAGTGTATCAGAAATCAACAGGTTGAAACAACAGTTAGGTGGTGAATTTGAGATGAAAGATTTGGGTGCGGCAAAACGTATTTTGGGTATGGAGATTTGCAGAGATCGAGTAGCTGGCAAATTATTTTTGAATCAGAAGTCTTATATTCTTAAAGTGCTTGAGCGCTTTGCCATGCAGAACTCGAAGTCAGTCAGTACCCCTTTGGCAGCACACTTTCGACTTTCAGCTGAGTCCACGGTCGGAGGATGAGGAGAAGTATATGTCTCAGGTTCCGTATTCGTGCGCAGTAGGGAGTCTTATGTACGCCATGGTATGTACTCATACTGATATTTCACATGCAGTTAGTGTCGTTAGTCGTTATATGGGGCGTCCAGGAAAGGCACATTGGGAGGCTGTGAAATGGATACTACGGTATTTATGTGGAACTGCAAGTGTTGGTCTATTGTTTGGGATTGCCAATTCTGGTGATCATGCTGTTGGTTATGTTGATTCGGATTTTGCCGGTGACCACGATAAGAGGAGGTCTCTGACAGGTTATGTCTTTACTCTGTCCGGAAGTGCCATTAGTTGGAAAGCTACTTTACAGGCTACAGTCGCGCTGTCTACAACAGAAGCGGAGTATATGGCCATTGCTGAAGCTGTGAAGGAGGCATTGTGGATGAGAGGTTTGCTTTGTGAGCTTGGTCTTGCACAAGGTGTGAGTTCATTATTTTGTGATTCGCAGAGTGCTATACATTTGACTAAAAATCTGATGTATCATGAGAGGACCAAGCATATCGATGTCAGGTATCACTTCGTTCGGGATATCATCTCACATAAGCAAGTTGAGGTGAAGAAAATGGGTACGGCAGATAACCCAGCAGATATGTTGACTAAACCGGTTCCGGTTGCCAAGTTCAAGCATTGCTTGGGCTTGCTTGGTATTTGCAGTTGATCGCCCCTCGGGGGCATTTGGCGAGTGAGAGGTTAAAAGGGGAGAGCTATATTTGGTGATTTGGTTCAGTGGAATTCAAGTCAAGGTGGAGAATTGTTGGGTTAATACCTTGTATTCTTTAGTCCCACATTGGTTAATTATGTTGTTCCCGTTTTTGTAGCCTATTATAAATAAGGCTTTTGGGGAACTTCTAAAGTATCTTTTTGGGCTTTCATATTGTGGCCTTTCTAGAGTTACGGATTACAGCCGGCTCTTTGTATCTCTTCTTCACGTTGGTTAGTGAATCCTCTCTCTCCTCGCCCGTGGACGTACCCATCTTGGGGAACCACGTATATCTTGTGTCTTTGTGATTTCTTGTTTAGTATTCAATTTCTCGTTCTTAGCTTGCATTCATAGCGTTCGTTACAACATCACCCAAGTGGCCAATATTCCGTTGCATCTGCGTGGGAAATTCTGAGAAGTAAAAGACCAAGTATGCCATGGGCTTCAATTGTTTGGTTCAAGCAAATGGTTCCCCGGTGGAGTTTTGTGCTTTGGTTAACTGTTCAGTATAAGCTGAACACTAAGGATAGATTAGTAAGTTGGGGAATGCAGTTGGATGATACATGCGTTCTGTGTAATAACGCTAGGGAAACCCATCACCATCTTTTTTTCCAGTGCTCCTTTTCTTCTATAGTTTGGCACCATGTTTTGGGAACAACTTCTATACCTGGTATTTCCAAAATACTTGTAGGTTCCAAGTTATTGAATGTAACGACTCAAAACAATTTGTATTCCATTTTTTCCACCTAAACCAAATAACATCTCCTGCTCAACAGTTCACCCCAGATTAATGCAGATCGACTGTGTAGCACACAGGCATGAGGTTGTTCCAATGAGTATGCAAGGTACCCTCTACCATAACCATACAGGGTTGAGATTAATGCCACTTGACCGAACAGGACAGAAGTACGAGGATGGTACACTTCTAGATATTATTACCGTGATAAGGAGTACCAACCTCAATCAGAGTTGGCAATTTGGCCACATTAAACCAGGGGCTTTCAACCATAAGTGCATAGCAAAGGATCTTTAACTCTTGAAGTCCAACGAAAAGAAATCTTAACTCCTTAAGTCCTTCCGACCAAACTAGACCAAAATACTCCTACTATTCACTGCGACCATATTAGTAATTTATCTATCCTAAAAGTAGTGACTAGCGAACAAAGAAATTTATCAGTAGTAAATAGTATAGTGAACAATGAAACCCTCTGTTGTAAGAACAGTGAACAATAAAATTGTCATTAAAACAGTGGATAATGAAATTTATTAGCTGTAAAGGATATACAACTGATATTTAAAAGTTCTCTGTAGATTCGGAAAATGTCTCTGGTCACCAGGTGGCCGGAAGTGATAGTGATTAGGACATGGTGGGGAGGTATAGTACTTAATTGGTGTATCTTCCATGGGTTAGCAAGTAATAAGGTCAACATGGTCCACAAAATTACTTCCTTTACAATTAGACTAGCACCTCTGGCCTACAAACCCTAGCCTGATTTTTCGTTAAGTTAATGCATGTAAAAGCACCAAACCAGCCATGCAGTAGGTTTCACGATCATGAAGTCGAACCCTGAGTCTTCATGAACCCTGATGTCTTAAGAAGCACGACACTCCTATGAAAGCGTCGTGTCCATGCCAATGTGTGGCAGATACTGAGGTAAACGCCCCTGGATATGTATCTGATAATTGAACATGATTAATGATTATACATCAAAAGCAAATTTATCACTTTGAACACGTGTATGACCATCTCAAAGTGTCCCCAATCCCATCCAAGAAATCCTCCCTTCGCTTCAACCACACACACACACACACACAAAAAAAGCACAAATTGATACTATCCACATGGAAACCATGATTGGCAATGCCATACACAGTCATAAACATCTCCACTGTCCACTTATAGATTTAGGTCAGCTGTCGTAAACCAAAAGTTCCACATCAGGCAAGCTCTTTAGATGAAGATTTACGTGTTCAACAGCAAAGAAATTAGCTTAACGCGTCATGTAATAGAAAAAAAAAGAATTACCCAAGAACTCAATATCTTTCATAATGGACTTGATGTCCATTTTCCGTCCCTTGAAATCCACATCATCTGTCTTCGTCTCTGTCACTGATCCCCCCTTTCTATGATTCATTTGCTTTTTCTTGGACATTTCTCCACTATTTGACTCAGCTGAAAGAAGAACAACAAAAGCAACTCGAGGAGATTCAAATAATGTTCCAAGAGGGTTGTGAAAAATACTCCTACTTTATTGATATCCGTAGCTAAAGCCCATTGTGCTTTGGATAATAGCAAAAAAGGTGTATTGATATCTGTAAAAACTGCATAGATATCTGCCAAAGCTATATTGGAGTTCTAACTATTTTGTCGTTTTGTGTGTGTTATCCTGTGCCCAATGGGCTCACGTTAGCCGGACCCTAAATGAAAAGCGTGACAATTTGGACAATATAAAATAAACTCTTTGACATTTCGAATATGACAAGTCACTCTGTTTAACATAAACTTCCTGAGTTTAATATTACAATAGCGAAACAACGCAGAATACATCCAGTACAGATTAAGAACAATGAGATATATCAAGCCTACACATTACATACTAAGAAGAAAAAAAAGTTGAATGCTTCACTAAGTGACGGATCATTGAGCACAATAAGGTCAAAATAGACTTCAATGTAGCCAGAAGGTTTATAATATGTATGCTTCCAAAAGTTCCTAAACATAAGAGGAAAAAAAATTCCTCACCAAGTCCTTCTATGTGCACTATCAAACTAAAGTCCCAAGTTCTAGGGTCTGAAGGGAGGTCTATAACATCGATTTCCACGTGTGTTTTGATGGTTGAAATTTATCTGGTCCTTTATGGAATGAGATATTACTAGTAGTGATATTCGTTTGTGGTATTTCTCCACGACTGTTTTTTTAAAAAGGGTAATCAAATACTTGTCAAAAAAACCATTTATAGCTTTATCTAACCCCCACAAGAAAAAATCCCGAAAATATAGAAAACAAGGAAGCAAGCCCTAATTAGCGAAGCAATCAAACAACTCTAATACAAGCTATCAAGCTTCCATTAATCCAACTCATAAGCAATTTGAATATATATACACGTGTGTATTATCAGTCTATGTATATACAGAGAGTGAGGGAGTATGAGAGAGAGACCTCTCCAGATTTGACAGAAGATGGTGACAGAAGACGATGAACGGCGACGAAGAAGACGAACATTGATTGTGGTCTCAGAGAGGATTTCAGCAATGGCTTGTACAAGGGTTTCGAGAGAGTGAGAGACATACTGAATCTTTGCACTCACCCCCTCCAAAAACCCAACCAGTTATGAGATGGGCCGTAATGGATTAATGGGTCCCAACCATTTTTAGTTTTTTCGATCCGGTCCCAACCTATTTTGATTCATCTTAAATGAGCGTTGGGATCTGTTTGGAAATTGAGGAAAGAAAGAAAGGGGAAAATGATTATAAGAAAGAAAATGTTGAGAGAGTTGAGAGAAACTCCCCGTTTAAACTCCCCGTGCTCCGCAAACATGCCTTCTTTGGCGATATAGTCATTCACTGCTACCGCGTCACGGGCGGCTTGATAGTTCCCGTGGTATTGCTCCGACCCTGTCACTGATGTAAGGTCGAAGAACCGTCTACTGACCGTCTGGAATTTGTAGGGGAACTGGATCAGACAGTGCAGATGGGGGCTCCCATCATCGTGTTGCTCTTCTGCAACACTTATTGTGGGGAACACGTACCACATGTCCATTCTGAACCCAGACATGTAGGGGCCACATTATAATGACCATTTTGAACCAACATTATATAATGCCAAGGGAGCCCTGCGGGACAAACGTTCCCAATTAATCCCGGATACAATAGCTCAGAGAGGGCCAACCCAAGCATCTCGATAGGATGCAGGCTGTTTTTGTAATGGAGTATAACGATAATTTAAGTCCATGCATCAAAATATGAGTCCCAACAATAGGCATCAGGGGCCGGGTGACACCTATCATAGATGAGTGGTGATAGCTGAACCTGCTGAACAAATCAATTTTTTTCCTGAAAATAGATTTCAATATAGTTGTCACTGTTTGCCAAGGGGTTCCACTTCGGCTCGGATTGCCCAACCCTACGAGGATGATAGCCTCAAAGCCTGCTATACCATTGCAACCACTCTACATGGTCTGCACAAGGAAAGCATTTGCTCCCTCACACTTTACAATAATACACTCAGTCTAAAAGATATTTTTAGCCGGCCTCATTTTGCAAGATTCACCACCCCCCGGCACTTTTAGTCCGTATTGTCTCTTGTAAGAAGTAACCATGGAATTGGATAGGTTCTGGAAGCCCCAAAACTATACATTGACAATTGGCCAATCCATATCTGTGAGTTTGTAGAAGAGAGTCTTCAGCAAACTTACTGTTATAACTTATACGAACTTTATACAATATTACAGCTAAGGTTCCGAATACCGCATCGGCTAGAGTACTGGATTTCCTACGGGAACGGTACATACTGGTACCGGTTGATATTGAGGAACGCTTAGGATTTATCGCTATTAGTGTTATTTTCCCACATAAGATAATTTATTAGTATAATATACACATTTATTAAAAATAAAATAAAAAGTAGTCCGGTATTTGTCCACTGCCGTCCGGTATTGACCGGTAGCGACCAGTATTGTCCGGTACTAGAAAAAAAAAATTAAAAGTAGTCTGGTATTCGCTGGTACCATCCGGTATTGACCGGTATTTGAGCCGGAACGAAATTAGAGGTGTAGGGTACCGAATTTGGACGATACCGGTACATACCGGCCGGTACGGTATGAGATTCATAACTTGATTAAATCCCCTTAGGGGGATTTATTGTGGGTCCCACGGTAATGGGCACGTGGCCAAACGGGGGAGGTAGAGGTGATTGCGCAGCCCATCCTCACCCTCGAATTAAAGCAGTCTACTTTAATTTGAATTGACGGTCGAGATGGATAGCTAGGGAATAATTGGGAACGTTTTGTCCCGCAGGGCTCCCTTGGCATTATATAATGTTGGTTCAAAATGGTCATTATAATGTGGCCCCTCCATGTCTGGGTTCAGAATGGACATGTGGTACGTGTTCCCCACAATAAGGGTTGCAGAAGAGCATCACAATGATGGAGCCCCGGTCTGTCAGATCCAGTTCCCCTACAAATTCCAGACGGTCAATAGACGGTTCTTCGACCTTACATCAGCGACAACAGGGTCGGAGCAATACCACGGGAACTATCAAGCAGCCCGTGACGCGGAAGCGGTGAACGACTATATCGCGAAAGAAGGCGTGTTTGCGGAGCACAGGGAGTTTATATGGGGAGTTTCTCTCAACTCTCTCTACATTTTCTTTCTTATAATCATTTTCCCCTTTCTTTCTTTCCTCAATTTCCAAACAGATCGCAACCCTCATTTAAGATGAATCAAAATAGGTTAAAACCGGATCGAAAAAAATAAAAATGGTTGGGACCCATTAATCCATTATGGCCCGTCTCATAACTGGTAGGGTTTTTGGAGGGGGTGAGTGCAAGGATTCAGTACGTCTCTCTCTCAAAACCCTCGTACGAGCCATTCCCGAAACCCTCTCCGAGACCACAATCGCCATTCGTCTTCTCCATCGCCGTTCATCGTCTTCTGTCACCATCTTCCGTCAAATTTGGAGAGGTCTCTCTCATATTCCCTCACTCTCTATATATACATAGACTGATAATACACACATGTGTATATATATTCAAATTGCTTATGAGTTGGATTAATGGAAGCTTAATAGCTTGAATTAGAGTTGTTTGATTGCTTCGCTAATTAGGGCTTGCTTCCTTGTTCTCTATATTTTCGGGATTTTTTTTCTGGGGGTTAGATAAAGCTATAAATGGTTTTTTTGACAAGTATTTGATTACCATTTTTTTAAAAACAGTCGTGGAGAAATACCACAAACGAATATCACTACTAGAAATATCTCATTCCATAAAGGACCAGATAAATTTCAACCATCAAAACACACACGGAAATCGACGTTACAGGCCTCCCTTCAGACAACTTGGGACTTTAGTTTGATAGTGCACATAGAAGAACTTAGGAGAATGACGGGACAGTGGAGTTGACTTAGTCATTTTACCAATACATGGGGTGCAGTTTTGAAATCACCACTCCCATGGTATGCCCAGAGTTATTCACCAACACATGGTAAGGATATGTTAGTTTACAATTTTACCCCTACATATCTATTTAACTCTTCAAGCCCTAACCCACCATTTCAAGTGCTCCCCCTCTCTAACAGATCTCTCTCTCGTTCTCTGCTTTCTCTCATATCTCTCGTTCTCTGCTCTCTTTGCCATTCTCTACTCCCTCTCTCTCTCTGCTATCTCTCCTATCTCTCTCGTTCTCTGCTCTTTCCCCTCTCTCTCTGTGTGCGCTCGATCTCAAAAATTCAGTCTACTCTCGCCGGACAGACAAACCTCTATCTAGAGGTGTCAAATGGGCCGTGCCGGCACGGCACGACACGGGCACGGGGCGGCACGGCACGTCACAGGCACGGTCTTAGCCTGGCACGGCACGATCTTAGTGGGCCTAGGGCACGACACGGGCACGGAAGTGGGCGGCACGGCACGAAAGTTGGCCTGACACAGCACGACACGATCGTAAACGGGCATGACACGGGCATGGAAAGTGGACAGGAACGGCACGGCACGATACGGTTCTAGCCGGGCACGAGCACGACATGACACAGGCACGAAAGGGCACGGCACAAGGCACGGAAAAACAAAAAAAATATTAAATAAGCCAAATGGCTTTTTTTAATTTAAAAAAAAGTAAACAATTTCTATTCGGTAAAAAATATTTGTTTACCTTTAATTTTTTAAAGGTAAACAACTACGATATTTAATTTTTAAAAAAATTTCTTTAAAAAATCATGGTTTGTAAATTTAATATTACAAGATAACAAGTAAAATTAAAAAAACTTATCAAAATATATATGGAGTAAGAGTAATTTAATACGAAAGGAAATGTGCAAGAGTCTTATATTATTTACCCCAGAATCAGATCTATCGAGAAATAAGAAAAAAAGTCTCAAACAAAAAATAAATAAAAAATACATAAAATAAGGGGGGGAAAAACAAAAATGGGTTGGCTAGACTGGGACTTGAACCTAGGTCCCTATGTTCTTTCATACACAAACAAACCACCATGCCACCAATTAACTTATGTTATAGATTTGAAAAATTAGTATATAATATATAGCTCTATTATATAAAAACGAGACCATCAAGCAGTAGCCACACAATCACGACGATCGATACCATTCAATGCGTTCATTTTATTGTGCTTAGTGTTTTAATCATGGGATTCAATTTTTTCGTGCGTCGGATTTTGAAAGCTCTTTCATCAGCACGCTGATTCATTGTTTGATTGAATTTTTTTTACGTCCGATCAAGTATGTAGCGATAAGCATTTTACTTGATTATTGGCATGAATGATCTAATCCCTCCCACATAAAAATTAGATGGTCCCGATTTTAAAAAAATAACTTAAGCGGCCCTCAAGTAGTGCATTATATGACTTTAATGCCTTTGGAAGCACCGAATGTGTTCCGATTATGTGGTTTCCGACATTCGATTATCACCTATTTAGGTGAGAATGATAAAGACGTTAAATCGTAACGGTTTAGATTGAACATTCGGAAAAAAGAGTCTGTAGCTACCTTTCAAATCTATACATTGAACTTAATTGGTTATGAACCAAGGTATTCTGCCATAGTCTAATGTACGTTAGCCACACGATCACAAAACAATTATGACGATCCATACCGTTCATTTTGTTATTATTTGTGTTTTAATGACTCTCACCAATTTTTGGGTCTATCGGGTTTTAAAAGCTCCTTCATCGGGACGTAAATTAATTATTATCAAAAATTTTGTTATGTACGATCAAGTACATAACGATAAGAAATTTAATTCATTCTTGGCATGAATGATATAATCCCTCCAACGTAAAATCTAGACGGTTCCGATTTTTTAAAAATAGCTCAGGCGGCCCTCGAGTGATGCATCGTAGAACTTTACGAGATTTTTTCTTTATTGGTGCATATGGATTATTGGTGTCTCGTATGCACAAGATCATACGGTTCATATAAAAGGGAAAGATCACTTTTCTAGTTTTCTGCAACTGTTTACAGTTGCGTGGGCTTAATCAACTATTTTTTTTTTTCCTGGATTTTTACACACGATTAAGTAAACGGGCCGGCACTTCTTGACACGATTGAAAACGGCACGGCACGACACGACACGATTTAAGAAAACGGGCCGGCACGACACGATTGGCAAATGGCACGGCACAACACGACACGATTTAAGTAAACGGGCTGGCATGGCACGACACGGTTGACAAACGGCACGGCACGGCACAATTTGAGTAAATACTGTAAACGGGCCGGCACGGCACGACACGACACGAAGCACGGTTAGCACGGAGTTAAACGGGACGGGACGGGCCGGCACGGCCCATTTGACACCTCCACCTCTATCGTCAAGAGGTTGGAGCGATCTTCATAGCATATACAACCATGAACCCCGACTAGTAAGTTTCCCTAACTCAAATTGATTAAACTCCATGTAAGCCTTAAAATTGTCATTTCTTTGATTTGATGGCAGAAGGTATAATTCTCTTAAATTGCTAGCTTTTTGTCTTATAAAGCAGTTGAATTTCTTCTTAGAATGGTTGTGTATGTATTGTTTTCTCACCTAATTGTTTTATGAGGGTTTCGTTGTTTTATTAGGGTTTCGTAGTTCATATGATACTAGTTAAAAAAAATCGTATTATGAAATTCATGTCCTTATTAGTGATTTGAAGTCAAATCTATTCACTAGTTTTGGGCCCATTCATGGTTGGAGGGAGTAGAGAAAGTTAATTCTGCAAATTATATGTGTTTTATTGCCTAATAGAACGTTCGTTGAACTGCGAATGTTTTCAGAGTACATTTAGGGTTGTATTTGTTGGCAATAAGGATGTTCTCGGTAGTGTTAATGTGCCTTCGCATTTTGAAGCTCGGTGAAATAAAAAGTCTGTATGGCCATGGAAAAACCACTTTATGTAAGACTGAGTTAGGCTTATGTTGTGGACCGTACAATTAGTATGAGCAAACATTAGCATTTCACACAATAAATTTAAGGCTTAGATTTCTTTCATTCTTGCAGGAATCACGGGAACAAATGCTCTGCACCATATCAAAATGAAACATGTAAAAGCCCTACCAACGTGTCCAAAACTAAATTAAAACACAAGTGAGCATGCTGGATATTGCTATTAGATAGAGGACACAAGAGACTGCTAAATAAACAAACAACGCTCCTCACTTGAAGCTTTAGCTTTGTGGACCATGCTGCATATCACTAGAAGGGCTTTAAAAATCTCCCACAAAATTGGTAGGATTTTGTCAAATCCTTGAGATGTACTGGACCAACTTTCTTCCTAATTGTAGAAACAACCCTTACAACAGTTGTTCCACTAAATACCTGCCGGTGTGCTTTGTGAATGTAGAGGTCCAACTAAAGGCTTAACCATAGATGTGTATGAAGCTCCTGATGGCAGCGATGGGAGAAGAACAACCAAAAATAAACAACTGAGATTTCATGTGTATGACCATATGGAAATGGACTGGGCTGCTTCTTTTGAATAATTGAGACCTCTTGAGATTTAATTACAACCTAGGTAGAATGATTCAGAGCCGTTGTACATTTGAACTAACTGGAGTAGGAGAAATATTCAAAATCAACCTAAGTTATACTAGATGACTACCTCAAATGCCCCAATGCAATACAAACCAATGTTCTAAAAATCGCTAGGCGCTAGTTGGGCGGAAAAGGGGCGCCTAATCTAGGCATTGGACCACCGCCTAGCATCTAGGCGGGGACTATTTTAGAACATTGAAACAAACACATCCCTCAACCAAAAACCGACTAAGTAAATCGACTTCCAACGAATAAACTATTTAATGATTCAACATGCAAGGAATGAAGTTCTGTGCAAAATGCGGCGATGAAGCCAAAAAAAAAAAAGAGGAGGTAAGCATGCCAAAAAAAAAACATCAACCAAACACTTCTTCTCTCCCTCGTGATTTTCAGTTTTTCAGCTGTTTAGGTAGCAGGGGGCATATTATGAGCGGTGATATATGTAGAACAACCAAGAGTACATTTCGGTAGGAGCATCTCTAAAAAAAAATTGTTCTCTTGCCGATTACGTTCTTCATATCAATCACATGTACCAATATTGTTAGTCACAAGACTCACAAACACTATTCGGTTGAATCAAAAAGCACTGAAAAGGACAAAAGCTTCTTTAGGTTGAATCGATCACCATCTTCTGATTACCATAGTCCATTATCAAATTTAGACAGCTTACCTGACGACGATTGGGTCAGAATTGTTTCTGACGAAGCATGGACGATTGAAACCGACAAGAAGCTAGCGTCTCCGGTAGAAGGAGGAAGCCGATTAAGATGGAAGTTGGGAAACAAGGTCAGGCGTCGGGGCAGGGGCAAGTTTTGCGAGGATGGAGAGCATAGAGAAGAAGGAAGGAAGAGCAAACCGTAGATAGAGAATGGAGAGAGAACGTTCTACGGGAGAGAGAGAAGCAGGGAGGAAAAGAGGGGATTTTGGAGGAGTAGGAGATACAACGTCGTCTAAGAGAAGGGTAGAATGGTCCATTCCAGACATGGTACCACACTACCATGTAGTGGTGATTTGGAAACTGGAGCCCATTAGGGCCTGTTTGGAAGCGGGGAAAAATTCAGGGGTAAAAAATATGAAGGGGATAAGATAGTAGGGGTATTAATTTTGATGGGTTGGCCCACATTGATTTGATGTTTATGGAGGGAGATAAAATAATACGCGGTTTGGATGGGGTATTAAAAAGGGGGATAAAATTTTACTTCGTTTGGATTGTTTATAGAATGGGGGATAAGAAGGGGTGGATGATGGGGAAAACTGTCAAATTACTATTTTGCCCATGTGCAGAGTTATATTTGATTTTGTATTAAAATAAGTATATAAATTTAAAAATTCAATATATTTAAGCAATTTTGGACAATTGGAAGTATTAGAAAATGAATTTATTAAAAAAGGTATATTATATAAAATTTATATTAAAAAACGTTTTTTGAAGTAATTGTTGATATTTATTTATCAAATTTTTGTGGGAATTTTTTTTTTGTAAAGAAAAGATAAATGAGGATAGATTTGAATGGAAAGTATGATTTTGGATTGAATGGAGAGTAAAAGTTGGTTGAATGGTGAATGGTGGATATGTAGTTGAATAGTTGTTGAATTTTTTCTTATAAATAGCAAGCAAACTTTTTCAAACTCATTCAATAATTTTAATTAGAAAAACAAGTGTCATATTTATTTTTTGTTGAATGGCTGGTCGTCCGCCTCCTCGTCACAATTGGGTCTAGGTTGAGGAGATGCTGTTGATTTCGGTACTGAAATCAATGGTGGAGTCCCGATTGTGGACCTCTGAGAATGGAAACTTTCGTCCAAGTTACGCAAGCTACTTGAAACGTTTCATGGACAATGATTTTCCCAATGCTGGCATTGAAGAATGGCATATTGAAAAGAAGATAAAGAAGTGGCGCCGTACTTGCAGGATCATTGTGAACCTACTTGATCGTCCCGAGTTTGAATGGGATGCAAGTCAAAACATGGTGGTGGCTGAAGACAATGTTTGGGCTGCATTCCTCCAAGTAAGACTTAATAAAGTGTTATAAATTTTTGTGAAAGGTCAAGATATTTTTTGTTCTTAATTTTTTCATTTTCACTTAGGTTAACAAACAAGCTAGGGAGGCAAGAGATGTTCAATTTCCACTGTTTGATGATTGGCGTATTTGCTTCATTCCCCCTCCTGAGGAGCCCGAGGAGTAGGTCAAGATGGCGGAAAAATAAATGGCATTAACCATGGATGTTGTGTCATTTGTTGGCTATGTTTATGATGTTGGAACGTAATGTTCGAATGTTTTCAATTTAAAATAAACTTAGAAGTTGTCTCCGATCATAACGTGATATTTTACATAATCGTGGAACGTTCAAGTTCATTCGGAATTGAGAACAAGTGCCAACAAAATGCAACCTACGAAACCTAACAAAAAAAATACAACAAACGTCTTGCACCCATTGATTTGATGTTCAACTCCCAACGCACTTGCGGATGTGGATTTTTTTCCTTGCAACTTTTTGAGGTTGTATCTCTCCTCGTGAAACTTGAGCAATGCTTCTTCGGCTGCATCGAATGTCTTGTACCTTTTCGCCATGCTTCCTGAGTATCCATTAACTTGGAGTTGAGCTTCTCCCCAAGTTGTATAGATGCCCGGCTTATGCCCAACGAAAACCTCCCAATAATAGTCCTTTTATTCACCTGTCATTGGGTAAGCTAATCGAAAACAACATTATAAGTCACGACAAACGCATTAACAAGAATTGGGTCTCTTAATCGGTAATAAATAGTTGGAAACCAAAAATAACGCATTTGACTCAAATTTCATCAACGCCAATGGACACATTTAGGACACATACTAGGACACAAGTAACAATGGTACCATAAATATGAGGACTTTTGTAGTCAAATAGCTGGGAACATGTGGCTCAGATTTGTAGACAACTTTTGCAAGGACTAGGCTGCAACATGAGTTGCCAAATGACCCTCTCAAACGTTGCCCCGCCTAAGTCCCCAACTTGTCTTCTTGACTTTTCATCACAGCCACACACACATATACACACACATGTTTTGGCCTCTGTTAGTGGGTTCAAACTGCAGGTTTCAGCTCAGTTTGTGGCTGCATTTTCGTTGAGTATATACATGCAGGTTTTGGTTCAGTTCGTGGCTCAGAAAACTGTCATCATTGCCAGCCAAACATCTGAACGAAAACCCCCAGTTCCAACTCAAAAATGCAGGCAGAGAACGTAAGCAAACCCCAACAGTTTTCACACATACACAGAGGCCACAAACCTGCAGGTGTTAGTGAACCAAATCGCAGCCATAAACTAAACCACAAACTGTACCAAACTGACCACAAGCAGCAGTTATAAAGGAAATGAAGCAGAGGCCAAAACCATGGCAGAAAACAGCCCAGAAATTGCAGCCACAAAACCCTGCAGTTTCACACACTCAGTCACACAACTGAACGAAAACCAAAAGTGGCCAAAACCAGCAGTTTTAACCCACCAAAAGTGGCCAAAACCTGCAGCTTTAACCCACAATTGGAGTAAGTAAACCAAAACTGACAAGTAGAGGCAAAAGTGAACCAAAACTCTTGCAGACAGATGAAGAGAGGCAAAATTGAACCAAAACTGTAACAGACAAACAAGCCCTGCCATAACAGAACCAAAACAGACAAGGACAGGCATAACATAACCAAAACTAAACCAAAACAGACATAACCAGCCAAAACTGAACCAAAAGAGAGTGATAGAGCCAAAAGTTGAACCAAAACAGAACCAAAATAGATAAGCAGAGCCAAAACTGAACCAAAACTGCAGACAGATGACATGCTCCAAAACAGAACCAAACAGACAAGCACATGCATAACATAACCAAAACAGAACCAAAACAGACATAGCCAGCCAAAACAGAACCAAAAGAGAGTGATAGAGCCAAAACAGAACCAAAACAAATAAGCAGAGCCCAAAGTGAACCAAAACCCTGCAGACAGATGACAGCCCAGCCAAAACAGACAAGCACAGGCAAAACTGAACCAAAACAGACATAGCCAGCCAAAACTGAACCATAACTGAACCAAACAGATAAGCAGAGCCCAAACTGAACCAACAGTCACCCACACATATCAGGACAGCCAACAACTGAACCAAAGCTGAACAAAATCCAGCCCCAAAGATGACCAGGAACACATCCCACAACCTGCAGCAGATAAGCAGTGCCAAAGTATAACAAAAACCTGCATTCCTATTGAACCACAAAACTGAACCAAAACCCTGCAGTTTGCACCTATAAATAGAGGCCATATCATAAATTGCGCTCAGACAATGAATACGAATCGTAAGGGTACTCATGGCTGCAACTAATGTTACCCCGCCACGGTAACTACCTTCATTAATAGTCAATTTATTTCATCATTGCCCAAAACAGAAAGTAGAATGCAACATGAGTTACCCAGAAACCTGCATTTATATGGCATCAACATCAATATCATGCATCACCCATTGTTTTAGACTTACATACAAGAAGTTGTTCACAAACATAGAAACCATTAGAAGAGCTATCGACGATTGTTTGTCTAACAAAAGGCTCTTAATATTACAAGGGACCACATCATATAGGAGTGATATATTGGCCACTTCAAAAAATGGGCCATATGTATTACAGTTAAAGATCGCCCACTACAAAAATTGACATTCTATTATTTCTTCCCCCTCACGGTTAAACGGGACCAAATATGAGACCATCCAGGACGGCCTCAACCCACGCTTGTTTTTTATGTTCTTTGATGTCATAGAAAAGGTCCAACCGCTCTTCAGCCGCACAAATGATGGCGCCCAAACGAAATCGTTGAGTATCGGTAAGGTCAAGTTTTTCAAGCTCAAGAGGCACTTGCGTGCGGCGAGCCGATAATTTGTTGGAATACCCCATTGCATCGGTCATTTTCTCCATATGGCTATCACTCTTTTCTAGCCATACCTCCATGCTTGCAGCAAGGGATCCCACATCACCCATCCGTGTCCTCTTCTTCCCCCTTTGAGTTCCGGCGTTGGCCGGAGGAGTGGACGTCCGGGGAGTGGACGTCGGGAGTGACGTACGACGTGCAGAGTTTAAAGTCATGGAGGCCGAAGGTGTGGAGGCCGAAGGTGTGGAGGCCGAAGGTGTGGAGAGTGGAGGTGTCGTGCCTAAAGGAATTTCATTGGTTATCCCCGTAAGTCCACTTGTGGGCGTGCGATGAAATTCTTCACCAAAGTATGGATAGTAGCAATCCTCATTCTCCTCAATTTGTTCATTTTGTGGCGGTCGCGCCATTTCCGAAGGAACCTCCGCTCCGTCCCCTTTGGCCCTATCCTTTCCAAATAGGAATTGCCAATCTTCAAAGTAAGGGAAACACTTCCCACCAACCTTTTTCGCCTTCTTAGGGTAGGCCTACATGAACATTGGAAGTTTAGAACATGATCTCATGCCATAACATATCAATTAAAGCATTGGAAGTTACCTCTTCGTAGATTTTCCACACCTCATCATCCACGTCAATCCTCTTGTTGACATGGTCCCACCCAAACCCACTAAGTTTTAGAATGTCGGTTAGTTTCGCATATGTTTGTCTCCAATACTTGACTTTGGAGTCAATGTGGGGGGAGGCCTTAAGTTTGCTCTCCGGCATCACCTTCTCCATCTCTTTCTCAAGTACGGTGAAGAATCCGGGTTTGAACCCATTCTCGGCCCTCCATTTGTCACCAATTTCAGTCATCATGCATTTCATGAGGGCATCCTCTTCGGTTTTCCTCCAACTTCTACGGGTCTTTGCAGCCTTTGTTGTAGGCACATCACCTTGTTGGGTTTCCATTGCTGAAGGATTTTAAGTTGGACAACGAATGATTATTTAACAAGTCTATGATAAACTACAAATTGGAATTCAATTACAATAAAGTTAATACAATATTCTTCAAATAGAATTCAATTAGACCATAAAAGTTATTGAAACCGCAATTAGAATGTTTACATCATAAAAGTTGTTCAAATACTTCATACAAATACACTAAACAAACTTCCTCATGGTGGAAAAACCTCTTGTCCCCCACCATTTGCTAGCCAATGGTTGTACATGGCTGTAGCCAACGCATCCCTCTCCCCGGTCCATTGATTGGAAGTCTCTATGGTAGTGATGTGATCATCTGCCTCGACCTCATGTATGTGCTCATGTTCCCATGCCGTGTACTCGTTCTCAACGGGATCGTTGGGCATCTCTCTTTTGATGAGGTTATGGAGAAGGCAACATGCGGTCACGATGCGTGTTTGAGTCCTAATGGGGTAATATGAGTGAGACCTCAATATTGCAAACCGCATCTTCAACACACCAAAACTTCTCTTAATCACATTCCTAGCAGCGGAGTGCTTCATGTTGAAGTACTCCTCTTTCGTAGTCGGCATATGACCTTGCCTCCAAATGTTAATGTGATATCGTTCCCCACGGTATGGTGCTAGAAAACCCTCGGCATTTTGGTATCCGGCATCAACAAGGTAGTAATGTCCTGTATAAAATGAAGTTAAGGCATTAAAGTAAGGGTTGATACTAGAATCGAGTGAAAGGAAGGTGAACTAAGGCATTGGCACTTACCACGGGGGACTCTCAAACCATTGGGTCTTGAAATGGCGTTCGCCAGGATCCTACAGTCAGTGGCTGACCCTTCCCAACCAGACAAGACGAAGACAAACTTTAGGTCTCGACTACATACACCTAAAACGTTTGTGGCAATCTCACCCTTCCTTGACCTATAGCGTGGCCTGTCAACGGCGGGGGGATTAACTGGCACATACGTTCCGTCCAATGCCCCGAGACAATTCTACGACAAAATGAATACATTATTGCAACTATCTCGACATGGTGGATTAGAGAAAACCATATGGAAGATTTACAAGCAATTGAAATGAAATTTACCTGAAACCAACTCCATCTATTGTCGTGGTAGTTACGAGGTACGGGCTCAGGCCTTACTAGGAGCATGTCGAACAGACGCAACACACCTTGGAGTACGACATTGAAATGTCTGCTTACAGTTTCAATCGATCTCCAAAAGTGCAATTTCGTACGCCTCTGTTTTGTATGGTGCGCGAGGATCCACAAGAAAATGGCTACCCTCTCCTCAAGACAAACATTGCGCGAGTCTCCTAAACCAACACCTCGAAGTAGACAACATAGCCTAAAAAACGTATGCCTATTTACCCTCAACTGCTCATGACAATCTACGTCATTACCATTGACTAGCCTATTGACGGCATCTACTTAGGTCTGGTAGTAGTTTGGATTTGGGGACAACTCAGGACGGGGATAATGTGCCGTGGACACAATGAAGCAATAAAGCCGAAACACACCCATTGCACCACGAATGTACGTGTTTAAGGCAATGAACGCCTCTTCCGCTTCTCTTCTCCTTATTTCTGTTCTGTTTAATCTTGGCATTGTAAAAAACCTAACAAGGGGTTCATGAATAGAAGAAACAGACATTTTCTTAATTAGCAAAGTACAAACACTTATTTATTGTTTCATTATCTTAAACGAAACTAATTTGTTCAATCCGAGTGATCCACACACAATACATAGTCACTCCCACAACTATTTTTTAATGGCTTTCTTTTAATGGTCTTCTGATTAGTTGAATTGTCCATATCATAAAAACTAACTAGACAATCACAACAACTTTTGATAAACTTTCAAACATGAAGTAAACAAATAAGTTCAACACGCAAAAAAAAAACAAAAAAAAAAGACAACAACAAGATACAGTGTCAGTTCAAAAGGGAAAAAAATCCCCCAACTACTACGTTCACCCTTCTCTGCACTTTTCACTAGTTATTCTTTGTAATCTTTTGTTACTATATATATTTTTATAATTGGTTTATCTTCGTAGATATTGTGGTTCATCTTTATAATCTAGCCAAATGATCTTTCCAAAGGTACTACTAATAAAGTGTAGTCATCAGTCACATTCACAATCAAACGCAACCAAAGGCCAGGAACTAGGAGTAAGATTCTATGGCAGCTGATCCCATCAGTTTGAATAAAAAAAATGGTTAAGTAGATACGTATGATACTTGAGAGTTTTGGGTTCTTGAATTTTTATGTGAACCATCAGTGCGGTAGAATGTAAATATAGGATTTTTTTGAGTCTATGTAACCTTTTTCTTAACCTTTTTACATATACTTCGAAACCAGTCTACAACATAAACAATTTCAAAAGTAGGCTTTAGTTCTTTATTAGTACGAATTTTCAAAAGTAGGAATTTTCCAGAGTTCAGATAGCACCAAATTGAAGACCTAAGAACAATATCCGAAAAACATCCAAGAAAACATGCAAAGATCAATCACCCATCTGTCAATATTGAAGAACCTGTTTAGTCTAATATACCCCTATTTTTAAAAAACCTTTTGCCACGTTTTGTTATCTATTTGAAAAAAAAACGTTTGAAATTTCTAATCCCTAAAATCTCTCCCGATTTCTCTCCCGAAAATTTATCCTTCCCTTCAGTACAAAACCCTCCCCCCCTCCCCCCCAGCCCCCCCTCCCCCCAAAATTTCAGAACGAACAGCGACTCGCCATCGCCACCCACCTCCCGTCGCCGCCTCTCCCCCACAATTTCAGAACGAACAGCGACAAACATCGCCACCCACCTCCCATCGCCGCCTCCCCCCCACAATTTCAGAACGAACAACGACAAAGATCTCGTCGCCATCGCCACCCACCTCCCGTCGCCGTCACATCGCCTGCTCGCCGCCTGCTCCTCCTCCTCCTCGCCGTCACATCGCCTGCTCCGCCTGCTCGCCGCCTGCTCCTCCTCCTCCTCGCCTGCTCGCCGCAGTGCACTCCTCCTTCTCCTCGCCGCCCTTCGTCGACATCCATGGCCGCTACCACCATGGCCGAGTTCCCACCCTCCATCACCGCTACCACCGTCGCCGACACCTTCGTCATCATATATCTGTTCAAAACATCAGGTGCCCTTCCAAATCGTAACAAATAACTCGATCTTCGTCGCCTTGTGTCCCTCGGTATGGTTCTTTGCATTTGAAGGGTTTATACACCAGTAAAAACATAAGAATTCCTCTCTGTTAGGGTTTTGTATGTTGTATTTTTGTTTACCTGCTGTTGGAACATATATGGTTATATGTTAAGATCTGTTAGGGTTTTATTTTTTGTACTTTCGTTAGTGGCTGTTAGGTACATATATGGTTATATACTCAGATCTGTTAGGCCGCTGCGCGGACCAATTCATATAAGGTTATATGTGGTTATATATATATAACTAGGTCGAGTTCTATGGCTGAAATTACACCCCAAGTTCTTGAAAGTATCAATTTTGTGCCGTGGGGGCTCCTGCCCCCACGCCCCCGGATGTAAACATATAACATTGTAATGTCATTCATATGTTATTGTGTAACATTATATAACGTTATATATTCTCCTGTTGGTTGTTTATAAAATGTCATTTTGTTCTGTGAAGATGTATGGTTGCATAAATAAGAAGCAGAACAAATTATATAACGTTATATATTCTCCTGTTGGTTGTTTATAAAATGTCATTTTGTTCTGTGAAGATGTATGGTTGCATAAATAAGAAGCAGAACAAAAAAACATATAAGGTTATGTATGATCTGAATATATAACCATATAACAATATTGTTCCTTACTCGTTATAACCATATAACCCTATAAAAGAATAATAAACCATAATCATATATAACCTTATATGAATTGGTCCGCGCAGTATATATGGTTATATCAATGTTGGTTATATACTAATTTTGTTAACGGCTGTTATTTGTGCAGTTGTTCAAGGGGTGAAGAGTATTTAGTTACCTGTGAAGTCGACTGTGAAGAAGGCGACGGCGACGAAGGGAAAGAAGTTACGAGATCTCCTCTTTTTATTTTTTTAGAGTTAGAAAGGACAAAATCTCATGTATAACGTTATAAGGTTATATGATTATTTTTTGTCACATGTATTACGTTTTTTTTTGTGTATTATTGTTAGTAGAAACAAGTCATTGAGGCTGCTGTGCGGACCAATTCAATAAAGTAAAAATATAATGTTATATGAGAGTTTTTGTGCAGCGAAACTCAAAAAAAATTCAACAAAACAGTTGAGATCAAGATGTAACTATACAAAGCAGAATATACAATGTTATACAACGTTATATCAGTTCAATAACGTTAGATACAAAACTGATCCAACATAATACTTGTTAAAACTTGATCATATATATGCATAAACATATAATCATAATCATATATAACCATAGACAACCTTATATTTATTGGTCCGCGCAGCGGCTTAACTCTTAAAAAGGAGAATATATAACGTTATATATGTACAATAACGTTATATATAGTGTATCAGAAAAGGAGAATCTTCGACTGTTATATAACGTTATATAAGTACAACAACGTGATTGACGTGATTTCAAATAGAGAGAGACGAGAGAGAGAGAGAGATACCCGTGATTGAATGGATAAGTACAAAATTAGAAGGGATAATGGAGAGATAATGAGCTAAATGGATGGGATTTGAATGGAAGGGTAAATCTGTCAGGGATTATTTATCTTTTAAATGAAGTGGACTTCATGCCTTACCAAATACCTATTAGTGGACTTAGTGGGTTAGAGATTTGATTAGTGGACTTAGTGGGTTACAAACATGCTACAGTGGACCTCCCACCAATTTTTTAAAAATTAATTTGTTCCCCCAATTTACGGTTTTTCTTCTGGTTTTTTTTTTTAGTTGGATGATGTAGTTTTTCAACATTCCTCGCATGATGGGAGGAAAATTGAAAGTATTTTTCCAAAAAAAAAAACCTCTTTAGCTCTCTCTCTCTCTCTCTCTCTCTCTCTCTCGCGTCCCGGCTTTTGTATCGGTTTCACTGACAAACCATAGTCAATTTTCAATTCCAACGCTGCTACGGCCACTGACCAACCAGCACCAACTGAGAACTGACAGGCATGCGGGGCCCACTCTGGGTCCCGCGCAGATAATCCAAATTGTCCAATAATTTTACAAAAAAAAATTGAGTGGGCCTCATGAAAAATTAGCTCAATCTGATATGTGTAGATACTCGATCCAATCTTTCATTCAGATTTCGGATCATCCGTGCGAGATTCGGAGTGGACCCCACGTGCCCGTAGGTTCTCGGTTGGTACTCTGACCATTGGTGGCCTTAGCATTTTCAGTTCCCCTCAACATCATGCGGTAACTTGTCTCTTTCTTTGTCTGATGTTGCTGCTTGGTTTCACCTTTATCATTTGGGTCTCTGTGTTGCATAGAGAAGCAATGAAATCCTAGCCGAAATTCCGGTTTCCAAAAAATGCAAGGGGCCCGGATCGAGGGAGCGCGAGCGCAGGTGGCAAGCGCTAAAAAATACAGAGTCGCCACTTGAGTTTTGAAGGTCCGACACTCAAGGAACCGTATTTCGAAGCACCTGCCGCGCTGTTTGATTTGAAAAAGTTAAGGAACCAATCCGTCATAACCATATCTGGGTTCGGGAGCCAGGTTACGAGAGGGGAAGGGTTTTATGGCACCCCTCTCGCCCAATCCGGAGATCGGTCTCTACTTAGGCATTTTGAAAACGTTGCGATTCTTCTTTTATTAATCAAATTTAGCCAATTAGGGCGGGGGAACAGTTAATCGGGGATTAAAACTGTAACAATTCGCAGGATGTGGTCAAATAATGACAATAATAAACAGAATGATCTTGAAACAGCGATCAGATGCCAAAACCAGGCTCGGGGCAGATTTGCCCTGCACGATGATCAACTTGCATGCCTGAACAGATCTGTATGCAAGTCAATCATCGCGCGAGACACTCTGACACTCGCGCGAGTGTTGTCATCTCACCACAGTCCCAAAATCATCCCCTTCTGGGCTCTGGAAGGACCAGTGCACACCCAGGAAGCAAACCAAGCAGTGTATTGGAAGACTGTAAAATGCTAATTATTACACAATACTCCAAACAGGAGCCAAATAAGATGAAACACAACCCCTAAACAGTGGGGGTATCAAAACAGAGGCCAAGGGCCAAGTTGCCCATGCAAGGGCCATTCATGGAAATCAGAGAACTATCGCGCGACAGAGAGTAAACCTCGCGCGACACTCCTGACTGGACTTCCAGGAATTGCTTTACATGCTTGGGGTCCTGAGACAGATTCAGGGGATCCCAAGGGCATTCCAAACTGAACAGAAATGAATATTGAATTGCAAAGCTAGCAATTTAAACTCTAAGAAAAGCAGTAAACTGGTTTTTACATGCATCAACAGTGATCTATATCAAAATAAAACTATAACAGCCATGAGCATGAATAAGACAAGAAAAATGCTAGCACCCCTTCCCCACGTTGACCAATCTCATGCAGACAAGACTGTCGCGCGAGTATACTGGACCATCGCGCGAGGGTGTGCTAGGCCACGGCTTTTGAAACCTTGCTAGCTTTAGGGCCAGGACTGGTATTGATTACCAGCCTTGACCCTGCCAGCCCCTAGATCAGAGAGCAGAACAAAGGTAAGATATACCTTTGAATTTTGAGGTTTGAAAAGTGTTTGAGCTTTGAGTTTGAGGTTGGGTTTGAGGTTTGATTGAAATGTGAAAATGGGGAGGAAGAACAAGCTTTGTTCTTAGGGTGTTAGGTTGGAAACCAAATGTTGCACTTGCTAATGGAGGAGAGATGAACAAAGGGTTAGGGTTAGGACCTTTGTGCTTTGAACTTTTTTGAACCCTTTGAAAGAGAACAAAGGGGGGGCATTTATAGGGAGAGCACCTTCCATTAATGGAAAGGCAGGTCTGGTCCAAAGAATGGAGGTCAGCCAGCCACGAGGCTGGCTGAGGGTTACTTGGTGATTAAGCTGCCCAGCTGAATAAAGGTGATGGGGACAGGTTCTGACCGTCGCGCAATGGTTGAAAACTGTCGCGCGACAATGAGCCCTGGCGCGCTGGTCAATGCTCCGGTTGACCATCGCGCGATGGAGTAAAACCGTCGCGCGACGTTGCGCCCCGGCGCGCGATGGTTGCGCCCTGGCGCACGATGATTGTGGGCCGGCACACATCAATAGGGTTTTTGGCTTTTGGAAGTGGCTTAAGATTAGGTTAGGTTCAAGGGTTACTCAAACACTCAAAGCTCAAACACTCGACATTCCCGGGGTGTTCTTGATCCATTTCATCATCGGGGAATCAAAAAACCGTAAGTAAACTAATCTGGAAGCCCAGATTGGGGTGTCTACAGTAGCCCCCCTTTGATGGCACTTGGAGCACCATTGAATTGGTATAAGTAACGTCAAAGGTTTCTAGACACCCCTCAAGGCAATCCAGAGCAGAACATACTAGCAAAGTAGACAAGCATACTTACAGAACCTGATTGGTTGAATGGACGGACAGACCGTCACTTGTTGATTGAATTTGGACAGGACAGGCTGTCGCTGCAGATGTTGACGGGACCGGCCGTCGTTGCTGGGGATCAAGCTATCCTCGGCACAAAGTATTCCAACAAACACGGGTAGGTCGTGTCAGGCAGGTTGAATTCCATCTGTTGGGAATCAGAGCCAATCTCCTTATCAAAGACCATCCGAGACAGAGCAATAAGCCTGCTGGAAGATGCACTTGTGGCTAGACTGAGGGTGATTGTAGTTCGGGACAGGCCAAGACGGACTCTCCTGGGGAACAATCAGTTGTGGATGAACGGACCATCGAACGATGTTCTGGTGGTTGTTTGTGGATTTGACAGGACCGGCTGTCGTTGAAAGCGGACGGGGAGATCATTGTGCTGAGTGATCAAGTCGTTGGGGGAATTGACAGGATCAGCTGTCGTTGAAAGCGGACGGGGAGATCATTGTGCTGAGTGATCAAGCCGTTGGGAGAATTGACAGGATCAGCTGTCGTTGAAAGCGGACGGGGAGATCATTGTGCTGAGTGATCAAGCCGTTGGGAGAATTGACAGGATCAGCTGTCGTTGAAAGCGGACGGGGAGATCATTGTGCTGAGTGATCAAGCCGTTGGGGGAATTGACAGGATCAGCTGTCGTTGAAAGCGGACGGGGAGATCATTGTGCTGAGTGATCAAGCCGTTGGGGGAATTGACAGGATCAGCTGTCGTTGAAAGCGGACGGGGAGATCATTGTGCTGAGTGATCAAGCCGTTGGAGAAATTGGATGGGAGGATCATCAGTATAAATGATCGAACCGTTGAAGCCTGGATGGGAGGATCAGCAGTATAAATGATCAAACCGTTGAAGCCTGGATGGGAGGATCAGCAGTATAAATGATCAAACCGTTGAAGCCTGGATGGGAGGATCAGCAGTATAAATGATCAAACCGTTGAAGCCTGGATGGGAGGATCAGCGGTATAAATGATCAAACCGTTGAAGCATGGGGAGGATCAGCAGTATAAATGATCAAACCGTTGAAGCCTGGATGGGAGGATCACCAGTATAAATGATCAAACCGTTGAAGCCTGGATGGGAGGATCAGCAGTATAAATGATCAAACCGTTGAAGCCTGGATGGGAGGATCAGCAGTATAAATGATCAAACCGTTGAAGCCTGGATGGGAGGATCAACAGTATAAATGATCAAACCGTTGAATGACCGATATGGCTGACCGTCATGGATGATATGGCTGACCATCGTTGAATTGGGAGGGCGGATCGCTATAAAAAGTGATCGAGCCGTTTGAAGTTGGACAGGACCGGCTGTCGTTGATTGAGACGGCGGATCGCTATAAAAAGTGACCGAGCCATTGGAAATTGGACAGAACCGGCTGTCGTTGACGGAGACGGCGGATCGCTATAAAAAGTGACCGAGCCATTGAGGTTGGACAGGACCGGCTGTCGTTGATAGAGACGGCGGATCACTATAAAAAGTGACCGAGCCATTGGAAATTGGACAGAACCGGCTGTCGTTGACGGAAACGGCGGATCGCTATAAAAAGTGACTGAGCCATTGAGGTTGGACAGGATCGGCTGTCGTTGATAGAGACGGCGGATCACTATAAAAAGTGACCGAGCCATTGGAAATTGGACAGAACCGGCTGTCATTGACGGAGACGGCGGATCGCTATAAAAAGTGACCGAGCCATTGAGGTTGGACAGGACCGGCTGTCGTTGATTAGAAATGGGCAGATCAGTGTGTAGAACGATCAGGCCACTGAAGATTGGACAGGACCGGCTGTCGTTGTGTTGATCCAAGTAGCACAAACAGTGGATAACATGGATAGAAGCAAGGCGGACTGCAGTTGGGGAGAAATTGGTGACAACTGCTGAGCTGTTTACTTGCTGCCTTCGATACCGGGCAGGCTTGCTTTGTCGTTTTGATGGATTTTTCCTGTGTTCAACATTTGATATACACACAATATGCAATGACATGTATAAAATATTGAAAATGCAGATGCAAGCTTAGGGCGGCTCCTAGAAGGACAACGACGCCTAAGGACTACCACTGAGTCTTATCACCGTATTGTCTGTGCCTCTGAGACGCGCACCCAAATAGAAAGACGCTGAACGAGCTGGCGTGCCCCAATTGACGTTTGAGCAATGACATTGGGCCTGCGTGCCCCCTATTCGATGCTTGGGTGGATATGCCCCAGAGATGCCTTGCTTGGCTTTAGGCTGATGTGCCCTTGCTGCTTCAAGAGATTCCGCTGCTTGCGGATTACAGATACTAGGGTAGCAATGTAACAATTGCGTTTTCCAATTTATTGACTCTCTTTTGCAAGTATTGAAGAGAATGCAAAAACTAACCACTAATATCTAATTTGCATTGACAAGTGCTTTGAATCGACACACAGACATGCGCACATATGTACAAACTCACCTAGCTCGAATGAAAAGGGAGACAGAGCCCCAGGGTACAATGCGAACCCTTAGACACTTGGAATACAATGAAATTTTGGGTATTAATGTGCCAAAACTCACAACATTCCCTTGACAGGTGAAACTGACACTTATGAAAAGTGGAAAAGGTACAAAGACCTGTACAAACAAAATCGAGAAAAGCATCCCGATATGACAGTTGAAAAACTGGAAAAATGTCGCAAAAACGGACATAAGACGCAGATTATGACACGTATAGGCCCGGACTGAAACCGACACTCCCGTGCAGTCACATTAAGTCCATATGACTTGCATGGTATGACAAGACTTGGCAAAAGCCCCAGGAACGACATTCGAGGGTAGTAGCCAACTGCTACTGCCTGCTGCAAGAAGTGTGCGCAGGTTTGAGACCAACGCGCATTACTTCGAACAAACGCGTTGCGGTTGCTTACACCAGACTTCGCTGAACTTAGAATAAACTGTGAGCCTGTTAAGGCCTCGCCAGCATTTCGTTCTGTTTTTTATGCTTCAATTATTTTTAAGACTTATGCTCAGCCTGTAAATTGAAGAAGTAGTTTGTAATAAAATTGAAAGACGAAGGTTTTCCCCCTTCTGGTTCCTCCAAGGAAGCTTGTCTTGATCTTCGATCCTCTTCGACCCTCTTCGACCTTTGATGTGTACCAAAATGTCAACCATGGATCCAATTGATAGATTGTGACCGAATCTCATAGAGAGACTGCCTACGTATCCCAAGCTAGGGAATCAGGTCAGAACGTAGTTCAGGCCAAGGGTTAACTCTCGAGTATTTACCTCTCCTTTTACGCTTTAACTTTTGCCTAGTACCGCCCATTCAGGTCTTCGGTCTAGCGAGCTTTCGAATATTGCCTATTCATTTTTGCCTAAACCACCTTCATAGGTTTTGGTCTAGCAGGCTGCTCTAACTTTTGCTTGGAACTGCCCACCCTTGGGGTTTTCAGCCCAACGAGCTTCTCACAGGGAAAAGCAACATTTGAATTGATCCAGGTTGACCATGGTATTGAATTTGTTGCCGCCGAGGTCGACGATCCTTTGGCTGCAGCCCTAGATAAAATGGCTTTGATGACAAAGAGTCAAGAGTGCTTCGGTTGGAAATGTCTTGCTCCGGGCCGTTTTGTACACTTTCTCATTTGTGCTTGGCAGAACGCCATTATCATTGCTTTGAACATGGTACAAGGCCCGAAGCCTTCTGTGCTTCTGCTTTCTGGATTGGCACCCGATAACAGGGGATTTGATGCTCCTTTGTCTCAGGATCAACGCGAGGCGTGACTTGATGAGACCATGCCAAGACGTCGACGAATTCTTCGAGCCTGTCTGACCGGGCACAATGCTCCTCTGGGGGCGGCTTTGAATCAATTGAACCTTTCGGGAGGTTATACTTGTCTTTCAAGTTTATTTGAAATTACTTCTTCTTTTAATAGGCTGAGCATGCCTTTCGTCTTCCCTTTCGGCGAGGGAACACATTTCCTTGGGAATGATCCCATCGAAATCTATCCCTTCGTCATTAGGGTTGACACAATTTATATAAAAGCCAGCGAAGCATATAGAAGCAAGATGATGCATATCATAAAAACCCTCGGGGTTGCCAAGTACAGCAGACTCGAAACTTGAAACAAAAGCTACGATGTGGAGGGCCAAGAGGCACAACCTCCGACTCAGAGCTAGACTTAGACGAATGCAAAAGACTCTGTGTCAGACTCAGACAAGACGCCAATGCAAACTAGACGTGGTTTTGAAAATGCAATTGTTAAAAAGCTACCCATAGCTTCCACAAAAAGAGGTAGGATCCAGCAGGTGTTAGGCCCAAGCAGCAGCACTTTGGCTTCCTCAGCTTCTTCAGCCAAACCTACTTGATGCTCCTTTGAACGATGGACCTCAGCCAAACGGTCCTTTCCTTTGCAAGCCCCTCATCACTGTCAAACCAAACGTTGGCAGTGAAAACCTCGGTTGCCCCACCTACAGCCATCATGTTAACCTCCGATTCGGACGGGATGGATACGATGGGTTTGGGTTGATTCGCTGGGACGATATAGTGGCTAGGGTTGAATATGGTGGAGCTCGGGTTGATCTGAGTAGAGTCGATTGATATTTGACCAACCAGAGGGTCAGACTCGTGCTGAGGCAAGGAGTCGGAAATGACATCGGGCTTTGGTGGAACTTGAATCGTGCCATCGTCAATAAGATCTTGAATCTCGTGTCGGAGACGCAAGCAGCTATCAGTGAGATGGCCAGGCATTTGGTGGAAGGCACAGAAAAGGTTGGCATTGTAGTTGGTTGGAAAGACTTTGGGTGGAGAAGTTGGGGTCAAAAGTTTGAGGTGCCCAGACTTGACGAGTTTCTCCATTACTGCAGATAGAGATACCTCTAAGACAGAGAAACTCCGGGGTTGTGTTCGAGATCGGAGGCTTTGAGCGCTTCGAATTTGGTTGATATCGGCTGTTGATGGAGGTGGAGTTGTGACGATACCACAATCGACAAGATCTTGAACGGCATGTCGAAGCCGAAAACAGGCATTGGTAGAATGGCCAGGCATTTGATGGTAGGTGCAATAGAGGTTATGCTTGAAATTGGGTGATGGATTTTTGGGTAGAGGAGTTGGATCGAGGAGCTTTTCATAAATTGAGGCCAAAGGCGCAGAGAAGCATGAGAAAGTTCTCGGTGGGTTCCGGCGAGTGGATTGAGAGTTCAAAGCAGGACTCTTGTTTGCTTGGCTGTTGCAACACATTGCCCCATCAACTGGATGCATACTTTTGTCTTCAGGGCTGAATTCATCACTAAGCATGTCCTCCCCTTTGGCAAAGGCTTTGAACAAGGAATCAGCATCCTCCTTCGAGTGAGTCCTGGCCTCATGAAACTCAGCCAGGTCTTTGAACATGTCTCCTGAGCACAGCTTGATTCCAACTGTTGAAGGGTGGTAGGCTTGAGAAGGTTCTTTGACTAGTCCCATATCTGGTTGCAAGGCTGTGGAGGAAACAAGGCCAACGAGTCCCTGGACCATAATCATCTGTTTGTCCATCTTGTGACCCAATTCTTCTACAGCTTTCCTGAGCTCAGCCAGCTCCATTTGTACTGTCATCCCGAATTGATGAGCGAGGTAGGTGATATGACCTTGGAAGCAAAGGTGTAACAGCCCTGGCAGACTCTTCTAAGCAGGTTTGGCTCTTCTTTTCGGTACTCTCTTGCTCGGTGCAATGGCTCGAAGCTTTGACAGTAAAGTAATGAAAGCTCAGTAACGCCCTTTCAGCAGTTTATTGAAAGAATTGAAAGAACGAAAATGCAAAGATCATCGTTGTCAGTGTCCTCCTAGACTCTAGAACTAGAGACAAGTCTGTCTCATGATGCTCGGATGCTGCCAGAATCCTCGGATATTTTTTTTCGAGGGTATATCCTTTGAATAGATCAAACTGATCCTAAGAGATGCCAAAACAGACTAAGTCTTCGACTAGTCCCTTTTGAAGATTCGACTTTGAACTTGGAACAACTCGGTATTGATGGCGTGACACCTTTACCGGGGTGGCGTGAGCGACAACGCGCTTTAGCCGGGGCGGTGTACGTGCGAAGCACGATAACCAAAATGACATCAATATCACGACATCAACACTTTGTGGTTCCTTATGATCGGTTGAATCCTCAACCGGGCATGAGCCAGGGATTTAGTAAGGTTTGATTTCTCTAAGTCTCGTTGATCTAAGGACTTTTGAAAAACTAAAAACGTGCACCATCAAGATGCACGACTCTTCATCGGGCTATAGCAGCGTCCTAATAAACATAAGACAGACTCGAGAGTGAGAGACAGCCTAGAAGCCGCCCTAAACATGCTCCTACGCAGAACAGAATGTATGCATGCACAGTTCCAGAGACAAGTTTGCCTCACAAGTTTCAGACGTTGCCGGAATCCTCAGAATTCTTTTCGGCGATGTGTCCCTGAGTAGATCGACAGATCCTAAAAGATGTCAAAATAGACTAAATCTTTGGCTAGTCCCTTTTGAAGATTCGACTTTGAATTTGGAACAACTCGGTGTTGATGTCATGGCACCTTAACCTTGAACACGGTGGTGTATAGTGACAATGCACTTCAACCTGGGTGGCGCCAGCGACACGACATCACTACTTTGTTGTTCCATATTGTCGGTTGAATCCTTAAACGGGCATGAGTCAAGGATGTAGTAAATTTTGATTTCTCAAAGTCTCATTGAACTAAGGACTTTGCGATTGATAACGAACATTCAACAGAATGAACGACTCCTCATCGGGTTCAACAACGTCTTAGACAGTGTAAGATAAACTCGAAAGACAAAACAGCTTTAAGCATGCTCCTATGCAAAACAGTGTATGTACAGTGCATGCGATAGGGAAAGCAGTAACACATTGACAGTATATGGGGTTAGATGCAAATAGATCTTAACCTGTGGGTACCTGTCCTAGTTTGGAGAGTTCTAATGCTTCGTATATGCAAAAGGCCGGTTTTGGTTTGTAACAGGTTCCTCGGACTAGGGCCACAGATATACCTCCCGTTACCCGCGTTTTTCGTAGAGTAACAGTCGAACGGTAGCATGACCCATCATCGTCGAAGGTTGTCGGTCATTCGGGGTCCCCGGGCTCCGGTAAACCGTGCCGGATTGCCAAAACGATCCAACGAGTCTTATCCCACATCAATGCAAATGAGAATGCTATAAATTGATTAAGAAAAGAAGAATTGCAAAATTGCAAAATGCCTTTTCAAATTTGGCTCACTTTATTTAGTCCATCTTTAGAGGAAACTACGCAAGTGAACAATCGAAAAAGCCCCAGAATAGAATGGCCGGACACGAGGTCCAGTTAAATCACCATTCCAACCTTCGGCAGCGCGAAGCTAACCGTTTTGACAGACTTTTAAGGGATTGTTCCCAAGCGTATTAAACTCTAAGCATAGATTAATATTGGTTCGATCCCCAGCAGAGTCGCCACTGTGGGCAGCACGCCCTGGAAATTCCGGTTTCCAAAAAATGCAAGGGGCCCGGATCGAGGGAGCACGAGCGCAGGTGGCAAGCGCTAAAAAATACAGAGTCGCCACTTGAGTTTTGAAGGTCCGACACTCAAGGAACCGTATTTCGAAGCATCTGCCGCGCTGTTTGATTTGAAAAAGTTAAGGAACCAGTCCGTCATAACCATATCTGGGTTCGGGAGCCAGGTTACGAGAGGGGAAGGGTTTTATGGCACCCCTCTCGCCCAATCCGGAGATCGGTCTCTACTTAGGCATTTTGAAAACGTTGCGATTCTTCTTTTATTAATCAAATTTAGCCAATTAGGGCGGGGGAACAGTTAATCGGGGATTAAAACTGTAACAATTCGCAGGATGTGATCAAATAATGACAATAATAAACGGAATGATCTTGAAACAGCGATCAGATGCCAAAACCAGGCTCGGGGCAGATTTGCCCTGCACGATGATCAACTTGCATGCCTGAACAGATCTGTATGCAAGTCAATCATCGCGCGAGACACTCTGACACTCGCGCGAGTGTTGTCATCTCACCACAGTCCCAAAATCATCCCCTTCTGGGCTCTGGAAGGACCAGTGCACACCCAGGAAGCAAACCAAGCAGTGTATTGGAAGACTGTAAAATGCTAATTATTACACAATACTTCAAGCAGGAGCCAAATAAGATGAAACACAACCCCTAAACAGTGGGGGTATCAAAACAGAGGCCAAGGGCCAAGTTGCCCATGCAAGGGCCACTCATGGAAATCAGAGAACTATCGCGCGACAGAGAGTAAACCTCGCGCGACACTCCTGACTGGACTTCCAGGAATTGCTTTACATGCTTGGGGTCCTGAGACAGATTCAGGGGATCCCAAGGGCATTCCAAACTGAACAGAAATGAATATTGAATTGCAAAGCTAGCAATTTAAACTCTAAGAAAAGCAGTAAACTGGTTTTTACATGCATCAACAGTGATCTATATCAAAATAAAACTATAACAGCCATGAGCATGAATAAGACAAGAAAAATGCTAGCACCCCTTCCCCACGTGGACCAATCTCATGCAGACAAGACTGTCGCGCGAGTATACGGGACCATCGCGCGAGGGTGTGTTAGGCCACGGCTTTTGAAACCTTGCTAGCTTTAGGGCCAGGACTGGTATTGATTACCAGCCTCCGGGATCAGAACAGAGAGCAGAACAAAGGTAAGATATACCTTTGAATTTTGAGGTTTGAAAAGTGTTTGAGCTTTGAGTTTGAGGTTGGGTTTGAGGTTTGATTGAAATGTGAAAATGGGGAGGAAGAACAAGCTTTGTTCTTAGGGTGTTAGGTTGGAAACCAAATGTTGCACTTGCTAATGGAGGAGAGATGAACAAAGGGTTAGGGTTAGGACCTTTGTGCTTTGAACTTTTTTGAACCCTTTGAAAGAGAACAAAGGGGGGGCATTTATAGGGAGAGCACCTTCCATTAATGGAATGGTAGCTCTGGTCCAAAGAAAGGAGGCCAGCCAGCCACGAGACTGGTTGGGGGTAACTTGGTGATTAAGCTGCCCAGCTGAATAAAGGTGATGGGGACAGGTTCTGACCGTCGCGCGATGGTTGAAAACTGTCGCGCGACAATGAGCCCTGGCGCGCTGGTCAATGCTCCGGTTGACCATCGCGCGATGGAGTAAAACCGTCGCGCGACGTTGCGCCCCGGCGCGCGATGGTTGCGCCCTGGCGCACGATGATTGTGGGCCGGCACACATCAATAGGGTTTTTGGCTTTTGGAAGTGGCTTAAGATTAGGTTAGGTTCAAGGGTTACTCAAACACTCAAAGCTCAAACACTCGACATTCCCGAGGTGTTCTTGATCCATTTCATCATCAGGGAATCAAAAAACCGTAAGTAAACTAATCTGAAAACCCAGATTGGGGTGTCTACAAATACATGTCACAAAAAAAAATTCATTCCACAACTTAAGGAAATTATCTTAAGGATCAAATATCTTCTTCCCTGATACTTTTAAGATAATTATATTGTCAAAACATGGTGCAAGCCCTATTCTTTAAGGCTGAAACAGATTGCATTCTTTCATTACTCCCGACTTTTTAATTTTATAATCGTAATTCATAGTGCGTAATTTGTTATCGCAATAAGTAAACTACTGATTTGATAGGATTCTCACAATTGTATATACTCGACTTGCGTCCCAACTTCTCAAAAAACACTTCTGGTGTGTATGAAGTTTCGAAACTTTGCATAGGGAGACTCCACAGTTCTTTTAGTACATGCAACTGAAATGAGATTTTCCGAATGACCTAAATTTCTTCTTATTAAAAAAAAAAATTGGTTTCCTCTTGACGGTAAGAAAGTGGGGAGAAAGGGATCACAACCAAAAAAAAAAATAGAGCACAAATGAAAGATTGACCTAAAGCATCAATCGACATTACTACAATTTTCCACCACCTTGTGCAACACTCTAGATATACAAATCCACAAGGCCTCTGGAACTTTGTGCGTAGAATGGATCACCAAGGCTGAAATGATGTCAAATGCAAATTTATGAACCTCCGGTTTCAATGCCATGCGGATAAGCATAGCTGTCCACATCTCCGGTGCCAAGTTTATTGCGTGCCGGAAAGATTTTAACCCATTAACCACCCTCATGAGCATTGCATGTCCCTGGGAGAGAAAAAAAAAAAAAAAGAAGTCCATTGGTTATCATGATTCTACTAATGTAACAAGTCAAAGAAAAAAAATTCGTCCATCTGCTTCATTCTTTGGGATCATTGCCTAATTCAAGGCACCCAATATGAACGCAAAGAATACTTTAGACAAAACACCAAAAAACATGACAAAGACTTCCACAGAGCCAGACCCAAAATGCGTAGTATGTCTCAGACGTCATGAAATGGATCTCAGACAAGGCAGAGATCACAATTTTGAGAAGATTATATCGTTACTGATGCATCATAGATCGGGCTCGCCAAATAGTAAAATGGAGAAACAAAGCACGATAATGTAACAGCCATCAAAGAAGATCACTTAACGGCATAAAAAGAAGCCCTCATGAGGACACATTTGTTTAATAGAATGGCACACACCATGTAATCGAGACATTTTCACAATATTTGACTACACATGACCACACCATTAGTTGGGACTTTCTGCCTAGACTCTCAGCAATGTGAATTTTTTAACTGTGACTACCCCAACAGACAATTTGTAATTTTGTATATTGCAATTCAGTCAAGTGAACTCAGGCGGACTATTAACTTCGAAACCTATGAACTTTTGTTGTATCTGAAGTACCTTTGGTTTTTTAACTGCAAGCAAACTTCTATAGTTATTCAAGCTAATCTTCAAGAGGGAGTTCTTTTTAGGTGAAAAGAGCTCCACCCATGGTTTTAAAAAACAGCCGTTACGTAACGTAATGGCCGTTACGTAACGGAATTTGGGATGGCCAGTACGGTTACGGCAACGTTATACGGTGTTACGGGAATTCGCAGGTGTAACGGCCATTACGCCGTTACGTAACGGGAATCGGCCATTACAATGGCCGTTACGGCCCGTTGCACAGTTTCAACTGTCTTGAACCATTGGGTCTGAGAAGAAAGAGTAGCAGGATTCGAAAGAGAGAGCGAGATCGAGAGAGAGAGAGAGAGAGATAGCGAGAGAGAGAGAGAGAGAGGGGAGAGGGAGACAGAGAGAGAGCAACATCGAGAGAGACATAGAGATATCCACAGAGAGAGAGAGTTGCTGCTGCTGGTAGCTCAAAGACGCCATTGATGGCCACTAGAGAGAGAGAGAGAGGAGACTGATAGCGATAGGAGTTTCAACTTTAGGTTTCTCTGATACAGTATATATCTGTATCTAACTTTACTCCTTGGTTGGGCACGTGGAGAGCAAGTGATCACTTGCTACTAAACAAATGAAAGGTTGTGATTAAAATCAAATGGGAGGGCTGATTCTAATACTTTTTAGGTTGGGCCATCTATTCTTGAGCTGGGCACTATCCTTCTATTTCTTTTGGGCTCCATTCTTTTATTATATGGTTAGGATTTGGGCCATCTTTATTAGTTAAATTGGATTAGAACTTATCAATATTTATTGCCTCAAAACACGACTTTTGATCCCATCCTACTTACAAAACTACTTCTAAAAGTCAAATATTTGTAGGATATAGCTAAAAACATCATATTTTTTTCAAAAATAAGGTTAGAATATGTGTATCTGTGGTTTTTATAGCATTTGCTAGTGCTTTAAAAAAATTCACGGTTGTGGTCTCCGATTCCCGTTACACATTGACCGATACTCCCAATACCCATTACTAGCGACCGCGATTTAAAACCATGGCTCCACCACAAGATACACCTACTAGAATATACTGAATTGAGGCAAAAACAACTCCACCCTATTAGTACTGGGACCTTGTCCCACGTTGGAGGTTATGGGTTCAAACAGCTAAGGGTTACTGTTGTTCTTAGTAGTGCCCGCTGGAACGCGAGAGAGAGAGAGATTTAGACAAACCTCGGGTTCTGATGTGTCTCTTGACTGAGCTTTGTCGTTGAAAATCCATTCAACAACCTCATCTTGAAGAAAAATATCGGCTGCTTTTATTATGTCCCGGGCAAGGAAAATGCGAACTCTCAAACCCTTATCTGAGAGTATGAATTGAAAAACATCTTCGGTGGCAGAAACAACAGCACGCATATCGAAGGATTTCCATCCCAATGGATTTGACGATTTATCTTCAGGTTTCGTGGCTTCACTAGCTGACTCTGAAGCTTGTTCAGCTATTGCTGCTATCTGAAACGAAACAGAGGTGGTGTTTGCACATTATTCACGCCAGTTATGAATATTTTGCTCAACCCTAAAACTTAAAGTGACATCAAGCAAACTTCTATAGAGAAATAGTTATACAAGAAAAATCGACAAAATCATCTATTAAGATTCCAGAGAATCTGCCCAAAAGCATATCAAGCAGGCCAATTTCTTGATGTGCAGATGAGTAGGAGAGAAGGTGCCACAAATACATTATATAGGCAATATACATAGGTTTAGTCATCATCCATTGCTCATCCTTAATATGGAACATCATGACCCGATTGTTTTGACTAGTCAATGTGCTTCAACTCCGCTGCACCACAAAATATCACGAGCTTCTCAGTGATTCCTCTGAGAATGAATATTCCAATAGACACCCCTTGCCTTTCAGGCAAAGTGAAATCAAGAACCAGCAGTTAATGTGTTCAACATAGAGGATATGAATAATCAGAAGCAACTTTCAGGTAAACAACATACACCCAGAAGTTAATGAGTTCGCCAAATCCATGTGCATCACAAGAAGCAATGATAATAAAAGTTTCCAACTTTCTAACTGTCTATTTTTCTTCAAGAAAAGTGTGATCCATTTTTTCATGGGGTCCGAGAACATAATTGGAGGAATTAAGGCTTGAAGTTTAGATCAAGTCAGTCACCTTAGCAAGGGATGTACCATTTTCGTACTGATCTCCGTGAGGTTTCAGAATCAAGCATATGTGGCCCCACATTGAGATAGGGTATGGACCTAACCTAACTTAATTCCACTTTTGACCGACTTGAACACGTAAATTGGCCACTTTACCCTTACAACTCATGAAATTTGGTATTTTAACCTTATACAGAGTAAGAAAATGAGAAAAATACACTCGTATTAGCAGCCAAGCAAAAACTGCTTATAAAATCAAAATACTCTCCAAAGAAGTTTGGTTGAAAACTAAGGTGCAAGTAACCTGCCTGTTGTAGTGAGTTCATGGCTAAGGCTCCATGCAAAACTTTTCAACTTATAAGTCTGGAGAGGGCCAGCTAACAAATGAAGTAAAAATCACATACAAGTGATTCAGGCATAGGAAATGCTAAGTATTCAAAATAAATAAATAAGACATTAAATCTCATTGGAAAACAACTGACATAAATATGTTAAAGGCCTCAAGCAGATGTACATATGGAGATTAGAGAGCATAAAACTAGATAGATAACATAGAGAAGAAAAGGTGAAAATAACCTACCAGCCGTTCTAACCGATTCCACCTTATAGAACCATCACTACGGATAATAAGTTCCATCAATATTCTCCTCATATCAGGAGTTGGGTCTGCCAAAAGTCTCCCAATGACAAAAGGATATGCACTCTCAACAACTTTGAAATCAGGATCCAAAGCCTTTGCGGTCCCTTCAAGGGATCCCAGTGCTCTTATCACCAGCGCATAGTCAGGCGGGAGGGAGAAGTTAAACTCATACATCACATTGTACAGTTGGTTCATTATGGCCTGAAAGAGAATATGATAAACTATTTAAGCTTTGTACTCTGATGGCACTATAAAGGACAAGCTTTGTGATATTTGATACGGAGGACAAATCAGGGGAATAAAAGACATCCTTGGGCCTGGCAGAATATTATGCTAAAATTGACATTAACGAAATTTTAAGGTTGAAAATCCAATTTAAGCAGATCAAAGGATATGTGTAGAATCCAACTTGCTAGTTTAGTTACTTAAATGGAAATTACAGAAACATACTCCCTTGAAATGTGCACAAAGCTATGCTAAATTCAAAAGATATAAGTTCATCATTATTGTTAATATCTCTTGCCTTGGCCCAGCTTAAGGCTAATATAAAATTCGTCTACTGTATACACGCATGAACAAAAAGACAGAGACGTGATAATCCCCTTCTCTTCCCCCTTTCCCAATTCCTTTTGTAAATCAAACCTCCATAGAACTTTTGCAGAATAAATGAACTATACACGCTCGTGAATGCCTACTTATCAAAAGATTGAACTGTTGAAAACCAAAAGAGCCAAAACTAGATGGAATCTAAATCACGTATCCACCCATTTTGAGCAGCTCACTACGTCCTTAATCAGTGTACAACCTCTCCATACTAGTTACTGAGAGCACAGAAAATATCAACAAAGTGAGCACGAGCTGCCTACAAATTGTAATAGATCAACGAGTAAGTTGGTTCACAAAAATGGATCAATATATGCGGAAAAAGTTCAGTATGAGAGCATTTCTCATGTTAATGTTAGAGAACAGAAGTATAAGGGGCTAAAAGTCCAAAAGTCCAATGTGAAATTGTTACCTGTGCTCTGACATTTGGATGCTATCACCTTGGTTCGAACTTTGTTTGACCTTAGTTTCACATAACCAGTGGTTTATGTTACAATAATAAGGCATTAGTTACTAACAGGTTTTTGTTCTTTACTTCTTCTGAGGTATATATATATTGCATGATGTATTGAATTACAAAACTTGGTTTCCAAAAAAACTATACTAAAATTGGTCCACCTGCCTAATTAGAGTCCTATGACTCCTAACTCATGGTCTAAGAAGCACGGATACAGGTACAGACACTTGACACGAGAAAAACAGTTATGCAAATACATTTTCTTGATAATAAGGAGACGGACACTTTGGGAACACATTGAATATACATTTTGTCCATATCGTTCTACATTCATATGAAATAAGAACAAATATGAAATTAGGTTAGAACACAAACAATATCAACATTGTTTACATATATAAACAAAACACATTATAAAAGTATTCATGAACCAAGCATTCATGGCAATTTTTGAACCCGACCGAACTTTTTCCAATCATGCTCTGACCTTCTAATGTTTGCTAATTTGTCCTCTTGTATCCAACTTAAAAAACTTACAAAAAAAATAGGACATGCACTGAGTTGCTGCCGACGCTTTTCTGGAGTGTGTTTATGCTCCTTAGCCCAGAACAGTAGAGACAACGATTAGACTGATATCTGCCTCGACAAACAAGTGCTCACCTTCTTAGCTAACAAACCCACTAAGCTTTCTCTTCTTCAAGTTGCACTATATACGACTGAGTTAACTGCATCAAGCTTGGATCCCACCCCCAACAGCAAACTTAAATATACACACTCCCTCCGCCCCAGAATTTTGGTTCCTTTCTGGGAATCCAACATCTTAAGGGGATATCATAATTACTTCTCCAAACATATGGATTTCCAAAATTACCCTTTAGCTATGTGGTGATAAATTTTGAAATCCAATGCGTTTTTCCCTCCACTTTTTGAAATTGGAATAAGGGGAGGAAGGGAAAAATCAAAACGTTTCAATTTGTTCTTCTTGAGAGCATCCGCAATGGGAATAATCAAAACCAATAACCAAAATGTGTCACGTCAGCATTTGATTATCCATTTAGATCATAATCAAACTTAACAACCTGTACCTCCACATTGGTTATTTTTGCATCCCTAACCCAAAAAAAACACACAATACACAATGCACATATGTCTAATCACAAACGAGTTCCAAACACGCACCCGACCACACCAAATTATTTGTCTCGATGAGACGATTCCAATGTGGGGTGTTTTTGAGTTATTGAGTTTGGTTATTGAGTTTTGGTTATTGGTAAAAAGTTGTGAAGTTTGGTTATGGAATGGGTGGAATTTGGTTATTTGCAAAGACTTATAACTTTGCTTATTACAATGTGGGGTGTTTTTTGAGCATTGTTGTTAAGTTTGCTTATTCACACCCATTTACTTATTACAAAGGGGATGCTCTGACTAGTCAAAATGGACAAGTAATATGGAAGCCCCCCAAAAGAACAAATGGACCAAAATTTTGGGATAGAGGGAATATAAAATTCAACAAAAAGGGACCATCTCCATGATGAGCTTGCTGTTAGAAAACTAGAGGGTGTGAGGCTTCATAATTCATATTGAACAGGTGTTGGACATATCCCTCATCCTACTCAGTATATATCCTTTCTTTTCTTCGCCTCCATAATTTCCCCTAGTTTATTGTTGGCAAAATTCAAGTAGGCAAACACATGATTACTTCAAATGGTTGAAAGATCCAAGTCACTGAAAGATACAATCGTGGAAGAACCTCCCAAATTTACTTGCCAAACTCATGTGCATTGCTGAAGCACAAGGCAGGGGGGTAAACATTATTTCTTCCCCCAAAGCCCAATAAGGTGCTTTTGAGTGTTTACTACACCAGTAAATATAACTTCAATCGTTACACTACAATATTGTAAAAAAATAGAAACTGTGAAGAATTTAAATGCCATTGGCACAACAAAAGACCAAAGAAAGCACCATAAGAAACCATATAACAAGCAAATAATGCTGCGAACCTGGAAATCTCGAGATTGTCTGGACCCATCGCCAAAGGATGATTGCAAGGCATCCGAAACTGCTTTTATGTCAACCCCCTCAGGAATAAATCCCAAAGAAAGAAAGTCATTTGCCAAACCCAGAGAGTCCCGATTAACAAAGTGCACTAGCTGAAAGAAACAAAAAGTCGTAACAGATGCAGAACTTCATATGGTTGCACTATGCAATAGAGGGGGGAGGGGGAAGAGAAAAAAGAAAAAGAAAGCCTCAAATGGTGTCCCAAGAGAAAAGACTACTGATTTTCTGGGCAAAAGTACAGGTTTAAGTTAAAGTACAGCTACAAGTCAAGTAGTGCAGAGAAGAGTTTTCTTGTGGAATCTGAGGTAAGTGTATGACAGTACACGTCGATTGACGGAATTCAACTTCAGTACTTTCCCAAAATGAATAGCTGACTACTCTAGCTACAGTCCAACATACAATGCTCCTTTAAGGAGGTTACACAATACTTGACAGCAGTAAAATCTACTGATTCTCCGCACTAAAAAAGGCCCAAGGAGCTTTATGCATAGAGTAACATAGTGTTTTAAAGGGCCCGAGGCATAATCTTGATGACCTCATTCTCTGTAAATGTAATGTGTAAAAACAAACATATTTGAAAGTAGTAAATTTTGATAGTGATGGAGCTTTAGAGAAAATACCATACTTGGCGCGTATATTGTTCTTTACATGTTTATAATTAATGATTTAACCAAATTTGATTTAGTTTTGCTGGTTAAATGTAATTTGTGACTTGTGACAGAAGAAGTGTACATACTAACTGTGAAGCGAAGTCCCACATCGCCTGGGTACCAAAGTAATATGAAGTATATAAGCGTGAGGGCACACTCACTTCAATAGCAAGCTTTTGGGGTTCTACCCAAGACCGTGTAACACCAACTTCTTGTTTCTAAAGTCAGTAACAGCAACATTGATAATGGGTAATTTCTCTGCAGAGAATGTTTTGTGAGTATTGTGCTTCCTCTTATTTTGTTTCAATGATGCAAGATGTTAAATAAAGATAGAGCTACTCAGTCCTTACCCAAAGGACTTTTTCATGAAACATATGGAGGCTATAGCAACTGGTCACAAGAGGCACCAAGCCAAAATCATACTGAAAAAAAGTTGCATAAACAACAGAAACAGCAACACATCCAGACATTTAACTGTTTCCTCGGAAGAAGCAACACAAAATCAAATAATTCCTACCACTTGAATAAGCCCAACACGGTAGTGGCGTGGAATGTCCCCCATCATTCCAAAGTCAAAATAAGCAAGCGATCCATCCGCAGTAGCAACAAGGTTCCCAGGATGAGGATCAGCATGGAAAAATCCCACCTCCAGCAGTTGCCTCAAAGAGCAGTACATTCCCTGTTGTGCATTTTAAAATTAGTAAACAATGGAACAAGACTCTTAGAAAAATAATGAATATTTCTTACTAAGCGAAATAGTTTAAACCTGGTCAATAAGTTTCTTGCGGTCTAAAAAGGCCTCCTTCAATCTGAATTCATCTGTTAGTTTGATTCCATCAATCCATTCCATTGTGAGGACAGCCTTTCGGGTGAGGTTCCAATATATCTTCGGGACTTTAATACCATTCGCTTTATTGTAGGTAACAGTATCACCTGCTGCACCTTTTGAGTTCTGATCATTGCCTGTCAAAGGTAAATTTTCAACTATTAAACCTGTTGAAGCATCCAACTCAAAAACCAATTGGCAATGAGTGGAGAGGCTCATATACTAGTTTTGGAGGAGATAATTAACCGATGTTGGACAATTTCCAACACTCCCCCTCACGTACGACCCCTGACTCGCACATAGAGAGGTCAACAAAAGATCCAGAACACGCGGATCGCAACGAAACAAAGTGCAACTATGGCACAAACAAAGGGGAAAAGCCTCCAAAAACCTAGGTCTGATACCATGTTGAAGCATCCAACTCAAAACCAATTGGCAATGAGTGGAGACTGCCTAGGCTCATAATAGTTTTGGGGGGAATAATTAACCGATGTGGGACAATTTCCAACAAAACCGACAAAATGTTAAGTGCAAGACTCTGTGAAACAAAATTAGCAGAAAGCAATGTAAATTCGTGTACATGAGCATAGAATGTAACCCCAATATGTGCACAAGGGTTTGGAAAAGGGAAGACAGGAGGATAAAACACTTAAAATATTGACATGCTTGAAGGATCATCAACAGCTACAGCTTCACCCGTAAACTATAACAATGGGAAAAGACGAATGTCCACAATGATGCTTGTGAGGCAGTCTTATCCTTTAAATCTACTGCGGTAATTCTAACATAAAAGATGGTTTGAACTGAACAAACTACATGGATTGATAAAAGAATTTCTAAACAAACACAAGCAATTGATATTCAATACCACATGCTAACTAGAATAGTACCGGATTTTTAACTGACAAGCATGACAAAGTTCAGAAACGATTATAGAAGGGAACTTACTGGAGTAGCAAGCATAGATTGAAGCAAACCGCTCAGCATTGTGTCCCTCTAGGACATAATCAATTTCTTCAAACATGTGTCTCACCTATTCAGCCAAGTAAAACCTCATAGAATCAGTAGTCACATACGTAGACCACCTAATCCATGATATCATTTATATAAAAGAAAAAACGTGACCGTAATTTGAATTGCAGTCCCTAAAAACATCAAGAACCCAAATATATTAAGAACCCTCCTCTACAAGGCTCATTAATGATCGATCGTTCTCTATATCATCACTATATACAAACATGTTAAAAAAAGATGCGGTGGAGAGCACAGGGAGGGGTGATTCTCACCTTTTCTATCAGGACAAACAACTCATTGCAGCATATTTCTCTCAATGGGGCCCCATACAGTTCTGGAAGGTCCGATGACATTTGACTTGTTCATCATACCAGCTTAGTTTTAACAATTTTGAGTGCTGCTTTGTTATTTAGCAGATGTTTCACTAAAATAGGTACAAACTACAAAGTTGACGAACAACACGGACTTGTTATTGCAAGAGTGGGGGCCTCAAAAAGCCTGCAGTGGTCAAAGAGAGGCTACAGGACTCCAAACAGAATGCTCAAGCAGCACGACTCCATTTTAAAAGCAAAAATTAACTCAATTGTTCTCCAAAGTCTGATTGCATAAAGGAACTCTTGGCACATGGGGAAATTAAAAAGGGCAGGCATTACCAATTGTATGGCAGAGTGGCTGTGATTACATATTTTAATGTTGATCATGAGACAGAATTTCAAACGGGTTGAGGTCAAAAGGCAACCTGGTAAAGGTTTTTTGCTGATTGAAGAAAAGTAGACTGGTGCAATTAAGAGAGAGGATATAGTTGAAGCCTTGAAGGTACAAATCATTTTGGCTGCATAATGTCATTGTTTTCCTCTCTGTTGGTAGGAGTATAGAAAGAAAAAGATAACTAACAAAGTGGCTCATATATTAACCAAATATAACTTGGATGATGACAGCCTGATGTTTGGATGGGAGAATTACTAAGGTTGGTGAAGTACTGAAGTCTATTGAAATATGATCTCATCTTTGCCTGTATGCTGATAGGATTCTATTAAAACTGCTTAAAAAAGTAGCTTAAATGTTTCCCAAATATGCCTTGGATGTTGACATAACCTTGACGATCAGATTGGACAAATCCCAAATACCCATCCAGCTTATTTTTTCAGCAAGCAAACCAAGTTACAGGTACAACCTTTCGGGTTCCACAACTAAATATCTTCTTCTCTCTTTTCTCCTGATTTACTACTTCTCCACATGGATCAATTTTCTTAAAACTGCTTAAAAAAGTAGCTTCAATGTTTCCCAAATATGCCTTGGATGTTGACATAACCTTGACGATCAGATTGGACAAATCCCGAATACCCATCCAGCTTATTTTTTCAGCAAGCAAACCAAGTTACAGGTACAACCTTTTGGGTTCCACAACTAAATATCTTCTTTTCTCTTTTCTCCTGATTTACTACTTCTCCACATGGATCAATTTTCAGTGAGTTATATCCTTTTATATGGTACTTGATTTTTGGACCATGTTTAGGTTCACCTCTCTCTATTTGCATTTGTTTCCCATTTGCATTTGCTTTCCCTTTTGTGGGATCATCACTCTATGCATGGATCATCGTATCTCCACGTGCATGACGGGGAGTTCACAGGGAACAGGATAGCAATATACATAGTTGGGCTTATTCCTTAACAGCTTAAGCTTTTGGCTATTGGTAACTTAAGTAGGGAAGGAAAAATTAGGATATAATGTTGTCGGATCCAACTCAAGCAATGTCAGTAAACAAATGAGTAGTTTCACTTTTCTTAAAGGCGTCTGAACCAATTTGATATGGAAGCAAACTAGATGCAAAAATCATGCTGTGTCAGCCCCTCCATTAAACTCATTTCAGGCAAAAATATCCAAGAGTAGTGAGTGATTTGGTTTGTCCTCATATATGAACTACGAGATAATGATTCATGACTGGGTTAAGACTCCAGTAGCCTGAATGATAATAGACGGAGCACAACATGTTTACAATTACAAAAATTGCCATGATATTCAGAAGCGACAATACAGAAGGCCTACCATCTCATTCACAGCCACTAGCAGGTCCTTTCGAGCTTCAGCAAATCGCTTTAATTGGCCTCCTATCATATGGAATAACAAGGCATCCAGTGTCAATGAGAGTGCCATGCCCGGCCTCTGTACTTTAACAGCTACTAGCTCTCCTGAATGCAGGTGAGCTGAAAACTTGAAGCACAAAAGAAAACATTTAGCTCGAGTGTACATCACATATATTGATGCCTCATTCATTCATCAATCATGGGAATCTACTAGATATATCATATATCTAAATAGGAGTCAAATATATGACTAAACCAGCACAAAATATAAAATCTACCATCCACAAAAAAAAAAAAAAAACCCAAAACCAAAATTCTAACCTTTATACACCTGTCCTAAGGATGCCGCAGCAATTGGCTCGGGGCTGATGTCCGCAAATAATTTGGAAACAGGAACACCCAATTGGGATTCAATAGATTTAATGGCAACACGAGTTGGAAATGGGGGTATTTGATCCTGGCAAAGACAGAGTACGCATAAAAATGAAAACACAAAAGGGGACCAGAATAACTCCTAGTTGATGTCAATTGTCGAAGTACTGCACATAAAGTACTAAACATAAGGAAAGCTAGCATACCTGCAACTTAGCTAGTTCTTGACAATATACAGTTGGTAGTATATCTGGTCTTGTGCTCAGAGCTTGTCCAAGCTGTAAGAAAATGTTACATTAAACAACTGAACTTCTTCCGAGTGCAACTCAAACAATAAACTAGCAATTCAATTTTTGCACCACTGATCAGTTAATTGGCCATCTCATATCTATCAATTACAACTTCTATCAATATAGAAGACCAAATTTAGCAAGACAACATGGATTTAGATCTAGAAGTTGGTAACCCTGGCAAAGTCCTCCAAGCAAGATTTCTAGAAATTATAAGGCTGCGATTGTTATCAAACCTCCAAAAACAAACACCGGCAGATATTTTCACTCGGAAGAATGGTAGTACACCACTACCATACGGCAAGAATATATGCTATGAGGGGCTAACATGCCCTCTATGTTGAATAGACATAATTTTATGTTCAATGGGAGAAGGTAACTAGCTATTTTCATTCCCATCAAAGCCTCTTTCCACAAATGGGATAGAGAAATATGTAAAACTACTATAGATCACATCCATGATAAATCTCAAATGCAGATATGTCCAGTATCTATCCTTATAACCTTCCTATGTCGTTGATTTTTTTTTTTTTTTGTCAATCTATAGGAGAGATTATTACATCATGTACGAATTACAAAGTACAAACCACTGGACACTGCATCAATTGTGTGAGTCCACGAAATAACCAAGCCCAACAACTCAACCAACACAATAAATAAGCCCGTCCAAGGGACCACAATCCCTATAAGCCATCAATTGTGCGAGGGTAATTTTGTAATTTTAAAAGCTTGTTCGGGGGGTAAAATATCTATAGCTTCAAAAGTATTGAGCCAAAAGTGTAATACGAAACACGTGTATGTGTATGGGCTTACACCATCCGTCCATAATACATTCCATAGGAGTTCTAACCTAAATATTTAGTGGTTACAATGTGTGTTTTTGCATAACAAAAAAAATATTGTCGTGCCCCTACCATGTCCGTGTTCATGTCCACATTGTTTGAGCATTGACGTGTCCTGTAACCGTGTCTGTGTCCACCGCCATGTCCGTGTCCATATTCATGTTACATTGAGTGAGACCATATAAAGAAGGCGAACTCGAACAGCAGAAAGCAGTGAAAGAGGGATGGAATTTGAGCCTAAGCTCTCATACCAACATTGATGCAGCACTTGGAGGGATGAAACGGGGGAAGAAGGGTAGAACAAAAGGGAAGACCTCACATAAGGCCCTAGCCATAATCTCAAGTTCATTAGTCAAGTCTGAATGATTCATCAAAGAAGCTCCTATGTATAGACCTAAAATCTTTGGACACAATAAAACTAGAATCCTATTTGCTGTGGGAAGCTCACTCCTATCAAAAAATATCATAACTAAATATCTATCAAGATCGCATCTTACTAAATATTAGGTATCATACAACATATATTTGTTAGACAATTTTTTTATTTTATTTTTTGATACTAACATTTTATTAAGGGAAAGGGGAATCCAACCAAAAGTTGGAATATAGGCAAATGGGAACAAAGCCCATAACACCCAAAGGCCAAAACGCCCAAATACAATAGTGAGGCCCAAACACACCCCAAAAGGGACAAAGCCCTAGAAAACAAGAGGCCAAAAAGCCCAGATTATACATCGTAGCCCAGCCCAAAGAAAACCCAAAACCCTAAACACAGTACATTTTCGCAACAAGCCTTCCGCCACGCCGCCACCACCTCTGACTGACCACCACCACACCGCCAACCACCCCATCCAGCCGACCACCGAGCACCATATGCCATCACCACTGAACAAAAAGGCCCGACAGGTGAGAACCCGAAACAACAGCCGCAAGCACTCAACCTTAGTTGTTAGGCGAAAGATTGGACCACCCAACAGAAGATACCTGCAGGAGGCTACGCCTGCCAAGCTCCAGTCCACCGGATCTGCCTCGCCGCTAAGCAAAAGCACAGGAAGCCCAAGAACAACCTGGCCGGAAGATCCATCAGACCAGGAACACGGCCGAGAAGAGGAAAGCGACGAGAAGAAGAAAGATCAGAAAACGAACCGCATATAGAGGAAGAAGGGTCGGAAAAAAGGAGGGGGAGGGAGAGAGACAGAAGAACCAAGAATCTTACCGAGGCCGATCTCGTCGCCATCCGAACCACCGCACCAATGATTGCAGAGAAATCGTCGATTCGACCCCCATAAACCCCCATAAACGATTTGGAGAAGCTCGGATGTTGAAACCAATAACTCCAGCTGCAACTTCCAGCACCGCTGCCATCAACCTCATTACTTGCCTATCGGTTTTGAGAATAAAGAAGGAAAATTGCCTTGGGGTGGTGGATTGTGAAACAACCCCCCCCCCCCCCCCCCAACAGAGACAGAGACAGAGAGAAGAGAGTTTTTGTTCTCTTTGTTCTTGTCCTTGTTAGACAAATTTTTATCGATGCATCAAACTTAGACCTTCAGTGCTTCACATTCTGCATCAGAGATACACACACATACCACCCATCACATGCCAAACTTCCAGCATTAATGCAGAAACTTAAATGACTACGAACATCCGCCCATCATCCCCAGAACCCCACCACCTAAAAGTCCAACACCTGAACTCAACAGCATTTCCGCAACCACTATCCTTCTCTTAAAGGAATGTAGACATGACATGTTACTACAACAGGCCTAATATCCAGAGAGAAGCAGAGAGAAAATCACATAACTAGCATGTATCTGTACTTCACGTCGATGCAACAGAGGATTCAACTCTATAACTCCGGCATAATTTACAACAAATGTTAGACAAAGAAGTTATCCAGAAGACAAAACATGCATATGTGACTATAAACAGTCTGCAGTGTAAGGATGAGGCGATAACGAATATAGCATATGGTTGCAAATCTGTGAAAGGGCATCCGGGAACAAAAAATGATAAATTTGCAGACTGAATAACAAAAAGCAACATTTCAGAGAGCATCAACTTACCTTAATATAAAAAGGCCCCAAACGGATTAAAGTCTCTCGAAACTGCAATGGGTTGCACAGAGTTATCATAAGATTACATAACACATGTTTACTACTCTACTAGAAAAACAATAAAGAAATAGTTATAGGCAGCATAACTATGATGGCTTCATACAATACATATGCACAATACAATCTAATATTGCAACTTAACTATACAAGGCCCTGAACATCTCAAAGACCATTCATCCTTTTCCAGATCCCAAAATAAAACTCCATTTTACTATTCCTTCAAAGTAATATACCCCTCCAGCATTCCACAAACAATACGAACCATTGGATCCCAGTTTCATTTGTATGGTTAAATATCCAAGAGGACGTATCTTAGAATTACAGAAAACTTTTCTGTGAAATTAGAAGAAAAAAAAAAGTGTCAATTCCTCGAAAGAAAATGTTAGCTTTTTTTTTTTGATCGGCAAAAGTAACATTTTATTAAGGGGAAAAGGGGAGGGGAATCCAACAAAAAGTTGGACAATACAGCCAATTGGGACAAGCCCAAACACACCAAACGGGCATAGCCCTAAACATCAGTGGGCCTAGAAGATGTTAGCTTTACAAATAGTATGACTGACCACCCAATCTCAAGCTCCATCCAACAAACAATGCTCCACAAATTGGCCATCAAAACCTACTTTTGCATATGGACTAGGAGTTAAGACACTAATGAAATTATCACTTGTACCAATTATCACACAGAAATTATCACCAACAAACTTAGATCTAGAAACTCCTAAACATCCCCAGGATATACATTCAAAGATATCAAGTAACAACCATAAAGAAGACATATTTTAGAATCTATATTATGATAACCAAGCAACTAGCTACCAGCTGTTATCTAGTTTATTTCAACCTTTCATATCAATTTCCCTAAATCATAACCGCAGTGAAAGTGTGAACTGGACAAAGTCAAAATTCCATTTAAGTTAATCCTTTTATCATTTCCCAGCTCACCTCTTATATTTATGTTTCCCTCAATAACCAATGTACTTAAGTCATCTTGCATCCATGGCAATCTCTTAGTCTTACTTATGTGCAAGATTAGGTGAGGTGTTAGGTTGTCAAAAGATAACTAATTATATCAACCTGAGTCAACTCCAAAAAATATTAACCTAAGTCCACTGGATTTGGGTGGTCACCAATCATGTGAGCCTTTCAGGCTCACTCTAGTAAGTTGATGTGATGCTTCGAATGCGGTGTCACACCCTAATTGCATCTTGTAATCTTGCACATGAAGGATGGCTTGGTACCGAACGAAATATGCTCCATGATAGCTTCTGTGTGACATGAATCAAAAGGAATTTGGTATGTGAGATGCCAATCGCAATGAGGGGCTTATCTAAGGCAAATTGCTAACATACAAGACAGCCAGGAACTAAGCAACTAAAAGTTTCAAACTTAAAACCAAAAAAATAATAACAATAATAATGATAAGTAAATCAATCGCTCAATCACAAATAAAATATCCATGCACAATCAAATTGTATTTTCAACCAAGTATGCAATAAATACATGGATAAGGATAAATTGACCTAAATAACAATTTCAGATCAATAAATTCAAGTGTACAAATGTAATCAGATGAAAATAGTATTTCTTAGTTATTTGTCTATATTCCGATATCTACTACCAAAATCTCTCGCCAGATTCCAATTCACCTGCACAAGGAGGGTTTTCACTAGGTTTCACCTTGAAGCTCCTGCATAATGGGTCTCCAATATTCAAGTAACATTCAATTTCAATGGCATTTAAATATGTGAGGAGCCCAATTTTCCATGCTTAGAAAATTGGCCATTTAAAATGAATGTACACACATCCCCTGATGCAAGAAAGGAATTGTGAGGGTTGCTGCTCAAACGTAGACAAGGCAGCACATTACATTAAAAAAATGGGGATCACAGTAGGGTACGCTAGCTAGGAACCCAAAAACATGCTACTCTTTTCTCTGCACAAAAGGAAAGGAGGGGGCGACAAGCAACAGAAAACCCTACCTGGAAGTGACCATAGTAGCCCTTACCTGCTAAGGAGCCACATCAGGGAACACAGGAAATCCAGAGGCACTCTCTCAAACTCGGCTTGAGTCATATCCTGGCCCAGCCCCTTCAGAATAGTGGTAAGAGGCCAGTGGTCATAACTCATAATAAGGATGAGTTTCCAACCAATGTCACCCTGACCATCAAAGCACATGAGAGACAACCTTATCAATTGGCCCCCACAGGAATACGACAGTGGTTGTTTATTCTAATAGGAGCAAGGTTTGTCTAAATCCTGGGTAGGTTAGGGTCAATATGGGGATAGGCAATCACACACCATCCCCACCCCAATGGCGCACATGAGAGACAACCTTATCAATTGGCCCCCGCAGGAATACGACAGTGGTTGTCTATTCTAATAGGAGCAAGGTTTGTCTAAATCCTGGGTAGGTTAGGGTCAATATGGGGATAGGCAACCACACACCATCCCCATCCCAATGGTGCACCAACAGCTTTTCCCTCCAAAGGTATGGTTTTCACTTTTCACAATATCAACCTTCTAATGACTAAGGTTATGTTTGGTTTGATAGAATGGGAAGCGGAATGGAATGGTTATTCCTATGGAATGTCTATTCCGATGTTTGGTTCACTAAAAATTGAAGGAATAGCCATTCCACATGGAATAACTATTCATTCAAATAAAGGAATTGCTATTCCATTTGATAAGTAAAGAATTACAATTCCATTCCACCATCCCTATTTAGATTGTTAATGTCACATCACTCCAGATTTTTACTTATTACCACTCCAAATTTTACTATTTCCACTCCCAATATTACTACTGCCACTCCTAATTCCATTCCATTGAGATGTGATTCTAGCATACCAAACACAGGAATTGGAATGCGAATTCCATTCTTGCTATTGATTCCTAGGCACAACCAAACATGGGAATGTGAATGATTATTCCATACTCAATTCCTCCAATTCCATTCCATTCTTAGTTCCATCCCAATTTACATTCCATTCCATCCAACCAAATGCAACATAGGAGTCTAAGACTACATCCCTTTTGAGCATGTTAAATGAACGAGGATTAAGGCCGTGAAGAGGAGGAACAATACCTACATTCTAGAGACATATCAGCATAATCAAAGAGAAATAATTGAGCCACGACCTTGCTGAAGCTGAAATGTTTACAAACGTGAGTTTTCCCTGTCAGATAATAAGATGTTGAGCCAATGACACAAACAAGTTGAACATCTTTGTTTTCCAAGTTTATGCATGTCATACAAAAACGGTAACTTTGTACTTGTGCTCCAAGAAATGTTCCATGAATGCATTCTGAAGTTCCCTGGATAATTATGGCGGTCTACGAACTGGTTAACTGATTCTTCTAAAAACTAAGAATCGAGATATATAAGTATGGAGTACAAAAGGACCAACGGAGCAAAACAACGCAAAAGAGAGACGGAGATAGAGATGAAAGAGGAAAGAGGAAAGAAAAAAGCAACAAAGAAAATTGTGTATAGATTACCTTAACTGACCGCTTTTTCATGTCATGAACAAAAAATTGCCAAACAGCTAGCTTCAACACATGGAACGAAATAATTGCAGCTCTATAAAAAGCCAAGAATGGACCAAATCGTAAGAACATGGAAACATTTTTGGAGCTGTAAGTTCCAAGTGCATGACCAAATTCACTTTCTAGAGATTCCTTTCTCAACTTAGCATACTCCGCAGATGGCCGTTCACCATGTATGCTTGTGAAGCCCGTAGAAAACCTTAACCAAAAGCAGGAATTAAGTTAAAGCAAAAACCATGAAAGGATATGTACAAGGAGTTCACTGAATTCAAAGGAATTGCTCTTTTAAACAAATTTGCTAGAAGAAATCCAAATTCAAAGTACGAATGCAGAGGGTGCTTGTTACGTTTCCAAAGTATAACCGGAGAAAGCAGCAATCTCCATAACCATTCACTTACGATCTGTGCAACAAGTATAATGGAATAAATCTATCATTTTTCCATCTTCCGACTTCTGAACTTATTGGGCCCCTCACTGCTAAACATCTCCGCAGAGTGGTCTCAACTGCACTGTCATCTTGTGAAGCTGCAAGAAAAGCCCTAAAGGAAGTTAGGATCTACATAGAACAGAGCAGACAGAACATGACAAGACAACACTGACACAGCTAATCATTAAATTAGAGGACAAAACATGTAAAGACAGGCATTAACCTAGCAATCCAAACGAATTCATTCATAGAAGACAAACGCGAATAGAATTTAGGAGTTTCATCTATATATATAATACCTTCCAAATCCAAAACATTTTACGAAGAAGAGTACCTCTAGCAAGAACCGCAGAACCGAGCCGTTTGACACCGGAGAGGACATTCCTCATGGGGAGAGATTTGGAGAGACGAAGGGCTTCAAGCTTCATGAACAACACGTCGAATGCGGCTTGCGAGGCTGCATTTGGTTCCGACTCACCTGGCGTCGACGCAGAGCAAGTGTTCGATGGAATGCTCGATCTCTCTCTCGAGAGAGAGAGCGGCAATGAGTTTTGCTGGGGAATGAAGAAAGCGGGATCGCTGGAGGGCTGACACGTTCCCGTCTAACTGGCGGCTTGAGGGACACTCAGGAAGTGTTGGGGGCCATGGCAATTTCGTTGAGCTCTCCTTTCATTCCTCAAATATTTTAGGGTAACTTTTGGTAGTCGTCCCTCTAATTTTACAGTTGTCTCAATTTCGTCCTTCTAATTTTAATTGTCTCAATTTCGTTCATGTAGTTTGTTTTACGTTTCAAATTGGTAAAATCGTTAATACCCTTAATGAAACTAACGGAAAAATATGATTAAAAAATTAAGTGCTCCAATTTTTAATCCGGTTGAACCGGTGCGAAGATCTTATTTTTTTGAACATTTTATCCGAGATAGTCGTAATGAATTTTTGGCTCATTGAAAAGCCTTAGAGCCAAAAATCTATTATGACCATTTAAGATAAAATGATCAGAAAAATAAGATATTCGCACCGGTTTAAACGGATTGAAAATTGGAACACTTATTTTTTTACACCATTTATATATTACAAATATGCTTCATATTTTCATTATTACAAATATGCAAGTGTATTTTTTTGGTGCAAAAATACACTTGCAGGGTGTGGGAATATCATTTCCCATTTTTTAATATATAAATGGTGTAAAAAAATAAGTGTTCCAATTTTCAATCCGTTTAAACCAGTGCAAATATCTTATTTTTCTGATCATTTTATCTTAAATGATCATAATAATTTTGGCTCTAAGGCCTTTCAATGAGCACCCTAAGAGAGCCCTGAAACTAAATAAGGAGTCTTCGGGTGCTCGTTGAAAGGTCTTAAAGCCAAAAATTCATTACAACCATTTAGGATAAAATAATCAAAAAAATAAGATCTTCGCACTGGTTCAACCGGATTGAAAATTGAAGTACTTAATTTTTTAATCATATTTTTCCATTAGTTTCATTAACGGAGCATGGAGGTAAGATTCGTTGGGGGGCTTGGCATAAGCTAACTACACAGAAAGGGATGGGAGGGCTAGGCTTCAAGGATTTCGAATCTTTCAACGTGGCGTTGTTGGCTAAACAGTTTTGGCGTTTACTATCTAGCCCCAATTCCCTTTGGGCCAAGATCCTCAAAAGCTTATACTTTCCAAGTAAATCATGCATGGAGGCTGAGAGGGGGTCAAAGCCCTCCTGGATATGGTGTAGCCTACTTGAGGGAAGGAAGCTTGTTCAAGATGGGATTCAATGGAGAGTTGGTAATGGACAACAGATTAACTTCTGGGAAGATCCGTGGGTGCCTGAGTTGCTTGGAGCCAGAGTAACCCCACTCCCTAATATTCACAGTGAAAAGTCTATTGTTGGGGATTTCATCAACCCCGTTACAAAGGTTTGGGATAAAGAGAAGCTGGAAAAGTGCATCATACCAGAGGAAGTAGAGAAGGTTTGTAAAATCCCAGTCAGCTTCTCCGGTGCCGAGGACAAGGTTGTGTGGCGACATAGCAACTCAGGGAAATATACGGTGAAGTCTGGTTATGCTCGAAAGGTTCTCATTTCTCCAAATAAGAACCTTACACTCCCATCGTCATCCTTTTCTCCATCTCAGACTATGTGGAAGAAGCTTTGGAGTACTAAAGTCATGCCCAAAGTCCGTATGTTCATGTGGAAGTCAATTAAGAATTGGGTAGCGTGTCGTGCAAATTTGTTCAAAAGAAAGTGTGCTCCTGACCCCATATGCCAAATCTGCAACAACACAAGCGAAACGATTGAGCATCTACTGTTCCATTGTCCTTGGAGTCGCGCGGTCTGGTTTGGGAGCGAGAAAGCCTTCTGGACTCTGTATAAGGAGGTCGTGGCGGTGGATAAATGGGTGGAAGATCTGCTGTGTGGAGATCTGGCGAAAGAAACCAGTTCAGAGGTGGTGGGTGAAATTTTCCAGCTTTGTTGGGTCATCTGGAAAGCACGAAATCTTCTCGTGTTCAATAGTAAATCTCCTAATCCTGAAGAGGTGATCGACCAAGCTAAGAGGGCTAGTGCTGACTACCTGCAAGCAATTTATGATGGGGTCTCTTCTGGTAGTTCTCCATTACCAGTAAATACTCGTAATGTAAGGTGGGAACCTCCTCCCCCATCTTATGTCAAGTTCATGTTGATGGAGCCTTCAAATCCTCCAGCAGCTTGGCTGCCTTTGGCATTATTGCTAGAGATTGTGGTGGGTCTGCTCTGTTATGGCGTTGTGGTCGTGCTATGGTTTCTTCGGCAGTGGCTATAGAAGCATGGGCATTGAGAATTGCTTGTGTTACGGCAATGGAGCGGGGTTTTACTGACGTGATTTTTGAGACAGACTGCCAAAACCTTGTTCGATATGTTTCCAATCCCAAATCTGAGTGCCCTTGGGAGATTGAAGCTATCATCGGTGATATCAGGAAATGGGCTACCCGTAATCGCTGGTCTTTTCGATGGTGTGGTAGGAATCTTAACAAAGCAGCTCACTGGGTTGCATCCCAATGTAGAAAAGTTTCTAACTTTTTTCTTTCGGGTTGTATTCCGCCCGCTCTTGAGTCTGTTTTGTACAAGGATATGTCTTGAGTTGAATGATATTCTGACGTTTTCAAAAAAAAAAAAAAATTAACGGTGTTAACGATTTTACCAATTTGGAACGTAAAACAAACTACATGGACAAAATTGAGACAATTGAAACTAGAGGGATGAAATTAAGACAACCGTAAAACTAGAGGGATGACTACGAAAATTTGCCCAATATTTTAGGCTCTGTTTGTAAACTAGGAATAATGCGAGACAAGGAAGGAAAATTAAAAAAAAAATTCTTTAATAGTTATTTCACTTATTTGGTTCCTATTTCAAGGAAAAGGAAAATAAAGTAGGAAGGAAATAAATGCTCTGGAAAGAGAAATGGGTGACGAAAATGGAAAAGAAAACTCCCACACAGTTATAAGGAAAAGACAAGTTAAACATTTTTCTTTTTCTTTTTTTTTTCCTCTTGAAGCTAAACACAATAAATTTATTTTTCTCATAGTTTCTTTTCATTTTCTTTCTATAATCAAACAAGAGAAAAGAATCAACTTTCTTTACATTTTTCCTCCCCTTTCCTTTCCACAAGTTCCAAACAGAACCTTAGAGTGGTTTTGGATAAAGAACTTAAGTAACTTTTCTTTATTGAAATTTTTTGTGCATTTTTTTTGTTTTGTATGTCTTTTTGACTAACTAGCGGTTTTGTCACGTGCGTTGTACACGGTTTGTTTAATGCTCAGTCATTGACATTTGTAATACTTTTTGGAGTGGGTAATGAATATTAAGATTTACTAATAACTTTGTTATGAAGAGACATTCCCTGACCATCATTATGCAAATTTGTAATGATTTATTTCACCCATTTTATGGATCAATGTGAAGATTAGAGAATAGTAGGTTATAAATTATTGAAGTGAGTTTGTCAATGGTGGAGACTCCGGTTTTTTTTCCACCCCTAAAACTTGCTTGAGCATTTCTAAAGTAGATTAAGCAATTGTAAACCCTTTTTTCAGTTGAAAAATGCAATTTAAAGAATTCTAAAAACGATTTCTGCAAGTTGAAGTTGAAGTGGAATTAAAAGGATCTAGGTAAAAACACAAAAGAATCCGATTTACGCAACATTATTTGATTTTGGAAAATAAACTTGATTGGTATATAATACAAATGGACTGTAACTCATGGCGTTATCCAATAACTGTGCATAATCAGTTATGTATTCACAATTAGAAATAAACATACGACAACTATTCTTTATAGTCTGGATTGAAAACATGGAATATTAATATATTAATATTTTTAAATAAAAATCCATTGCAATATACATATCAATACCCCCAAAAGACTTTCTCAAATTCATTCATAAGAGTGAGATCAAGGTTCAAAGATTACAATTATGGTACATCGGCCCCAAATTTTCAGAGATTATCAAAGAAGTAGAGTTTAGAGTTTACATGATTTCCAAAGTCAAAAGAGTACAAATTGAGAGTTACAATTACATCTTTCCAAAATACAATTTACACAAGATGCTAAGGTAACTTCTCGAGATCACCTTTCGAAAGAATGCAATCAAACATGCACTTCAAGCACACCATATCATGGTCACTTGAAAATGATGATAGGGTGAGTTACACTAGCCCAATAGAGAAATCTATGACCACTCTACATGCTAATGAGATGATCAATGCACAGAACGAACGCAAACAACAATAGGATATCTCAGATAGGCAAGAAATCATAACTAAGACGATCACATCTCATAACCAGATCACTGAAACAATTACTAAGTTCTCCATACTCCGCGACATATCAAACTTTCCATTCTTGTTGTGTCACATGCTTCTATTTCATTATGCCACGTTTTTCAATTTCGTTTTCTGGTATTTGGGATCCCGTACGTCCTCTACCGGTACCTCACCGATTGGTGGATCCGTTCATTTCGGGTATTTGGGACCTCGTACATCTCTTGTCGGCATCTCACCGATTGGTGGATCCGTGATTATTTGTTATACCATTTCGTTATTCACGCATTATGCTTTCGTTCATCAAACCACCATGTCATTGTGTTACCACTCCATAAATTCGTGTCATTTTCATAAACGCGTCACAAGACTCCACACCTCTAGCCAAATGCATCAATAACTCTAGAATACTATCTCCATCTAACAAAGCACGTGAAGTTTTACACAACGCGAGTCGAAGAGGCAAGGGTGATCAATGAATCATTGGGAGACGAGCAACCAAGCTTAGAGGTGATTTGAAGATGTTTAGAAGGCGCTAGAAATGATAGGGGGTCAAAACAATCGATGTGAAATCAGCACCGTCAAAACTGTCAGTAGGTGCATTGGTATCAATACTTATATGCACAGGTATCGATACCCCCAATTTTGTCTTCTCGGAAACTCATTAGTATCAATATCAGTGCAAGATGGTATCGATACCCACAGTTACGAGCAACAATTTTTCAGATTTTTCAGAGACAAACACCCAACTTCAACAACAACAACACAAGGCACGATCCAAGCATGAAATGAACTCATAAACACATAGAACAAGCAAAAAATCCCTACCTCAAAGGTTAGAAGCTCAACACGAAATCAAACGATCAAGCCTCCAAAGACTTGAATCAACTGATTACTCCTCCTCCAAGCGAAACCCACAAATGACAAGCTCAAGATCGCGATTGAAAGGTGGAATGGAGGTGGATCTTTGTGGTTTTCGGGTTTATGGGGTGAAATTTTATGGAGAATGAGAGAACAAGAGAGGGAGTCGAGAGAGAGTAAAGGGTGGGAGGTGTGATCTTTTATTCTCGACACACACACACACCCCCTATTTATCCTAACACAAACATAAATTGCACTTGCACGCCTTTACTAACAATCTTATTACATTAACCCCAAATCATATAACCACATCATTATCCATATTTCCACAATTTATGCCTTCACAAAATAATTATGTTATTTAAATTTAATACGGATCTCTACAAATTCTCCAAGTGTATAGCGCTCATACTTCATATTCTTTTTGTATCTTCATCAGTTTGTACTTATTCTGCCATGATCTTCCTTGGTTTGCAATCCATCCCGCACGTTTTGTCCAGCTTGGTTGTAAATATGTAGGATCTTCCACATGCATTTCCTAATGCCTTGTTAATTTTGCTATACATGCCTTCCTGCATTTCTAATAATGTGTACCATTAAAATAATTTGATTTGTTTTTATGTTTCTATTGAATCTTATTCTTATTTGCACTTGCCTTTTTCTTTTGAGGATTTGAATTTTGCTGCTAGGCATCCAGTTATTTTTTTAGCCACTTCAAATAATGTGACATAGTTGTCTTTCTCCATCTCCAACAGTGATCTTTATCAAGTATCTAGTATTTAGTAAAGTAAATGTAATTATGAGAATATTGAATATTAGCAATAGCATTAACAAAACTCTATCATCTAGGTTGTTGCGTACCTCGATGATGCTCTGTTTTTTACTTGGCACATTTACTGCATTCTGTTCCCTATTTTGTCTCGAAAATTTTCTTATTGCATACTTTGCAAGTATCATATCAAGGTTGGTCAATATTATCAATACAAATGATTGTTGCTTTGAAGGAGCAAAGAGTGCTCTACACATAGTTCATGTTAGGATAGTCCTATTGTACACACCCCATATTAGGAGGTGTACCATACGCACCATGATTTTAAATCCTTGGATTTACAAGTCAACAATCAGGACCACCCATTTATTAAATTAATTAATAAAATGAAAAAAGGGCTTTAACAGGTAATCGATTTCACTCCTCCTCCCTGACTCTCTCTCCCTCTCCATGTCTTGGGCGAGGCACAACGTTCTCCCCTCCCAGACTCTCTCTCCCTCCTATTGATCGTGCTGTTTCGAAGGCCTCACTCCAGTGACTATTGCCTCCGCCGTCCACCCATCTCACCATCTCCATCCGTCATGATTTTGCACTGACAGACCATCGTCTCTGTCCCTCCCACTGCTAGTTCTCGTTCGACGACCACACTTTAACGCACTCTGACGTTCTCGCTAGCGTGATGGTAAATCTCTCTCCCTTTCTTTTTGGGTCTGGGAATGCTGATTTCTCACCGGGCACATAATAATAGGGGAGCAACTACCGAAGACCTCGTTCCATCTTGTTGCTTTTAAGTGAATCCTTTCATGGGTTAAGAAATTAGGTTTAAAACTAGGGCTTTTTCCATAGATGAGCGATTATTTCAACCTTTTGATTTAGTAGTTTTTTTAAGCCATCATCACAATAATGCTATGCATAGTTGTATCAAATATTTGACTGTGTAGCTTCACTGCGTCAAGTGTTCGATAAAATGCTTCTCTCAATTATTACGTTTTTTTGAACAAAGTCTAACCAACTTCTGTCACATCAAGGTTACAACAACACTAAACCTATCAACTAATTTCTTCAGAGAAAATTGTTGATTGATTTCGGCCAACTAGTTAACTCCCACGAGTGAGTAAATATAATTGTTCATATTTTCTTAGTTGGCTAGGATTCTTTATAATTTTCTTACTATTTTCTTGACTTGAAAAATCAATCTGAAGTTTTGAGTCTGAATAGTTGGCGAAATATATAACCTGACTCGATTGTTGCTAGAGGTTCCAACAAAAAAAAGAGAGAAAAAATTGTTGCTACCGAAAGGCTATTTTTTGGGTTCGTGTCAATGACCTTGTTTATTAGAATACTATCCAATAAGGGAAGTCCTATGGTACACACCCCTTATTAGGAGGTGTACCGTTCGCCAAAAATAGTTCGATCTTGTTGCTTTGAGTGAATCCTTTCATAGGTTAAGAAATAGGTTAAAACTACGGCTTTTTCCATAGAAGAGGGATTGTTTCAACCTTTTGATTGAGTAGTTTTTTTACCCCTTCATCACATTAATGAAATATTTGATTGTGTAGCTTTACTACGTCGCAATTATTCGATAAAATGCTTCCAGTGGACAAAAAGGATTATGGTCCCGTTTCATTGTGGTCTGTTTGGTTTGGAAGATTATTTCAAGCACTCAAGCGTTAAATGGTATGCTTCGTTGCATATTTAAGTCACTTAGAGCTTTAGAGATTTTTCACCTTGAAGCCATATTCAATGAAGATGTGATTGTGGTGGATGTTTGATAAGTTAAAGAAAAGGATACATAAGTGTTTAGTTATTTCTGAAGCTTTCAAATCATAAATTAAAAGCCACCGGACCACCAAACGGGAACTAAATGTCTTTAGAATAGTACTGGCTTCTTTTTTAGGATACAATTACTGTATTCAGGTTGATTTGTCTACTAGAATGGAGGAACCTATATTTTGGCCTATAAAGTCCAAGTATAGATATTGACTTGATCAACAATCTCTATTCTAAAAAGCTTTTTGTGATTGCTCATGGTTAAACCCAATCATCACTTGGGTATCAATTATGCATTTTATGTGTTTTTATTTAATTGTTTTAACAACAGCCCTTTCCATATTTTGGTATGTAGATATTATGGATCAGTCCGATGGTAGTCAGGGCAGACATGCAAACATCCACAACCATAAAGGTAATTCTAGCTGTGACAATGAAACATTCAATGCTGGGAAAAGAGAAAGGCTAAATTCTGAAGCACATATTATGTATCGTGGTTTTAGTAAGAATGACATTCTCGAGCAGAAATTTGATTCAGATGAGGATGCATATGCCTTCTATAATGCATACGCTAAGGAAATGGGGTTTAGCATACGAAAAGATAGGATGAAAGTCGACAAAGCCAATGTGCCTCTTATGATGAAATGGGTATGTTCAAAGCAAGGTTAAAGAGCAAAAAAACATTTGGATCGTAAGGATCGAAAAAGACCCCCGGGGATGAAACTAGAGTTGGATGTCAAGCTACTTTTAGCATCCGTTATGATAAAAGAGTTGGAAAATATGTGGTGACTCAGTTTCATGATGAACACAACCATCCATTTATAAAGAAACATTGTGTGCCTTTCCTCCTCTCGCATAGGCGTGTGAGTGATGCGGTTAAAGCTCAAACGAAAGCTATGCGCAATGTCGGCGTGAAGACAGGTCAGATCATGGATTTGAAGGTCAATGAATCAGGGGGGTATGGGGATGTGGGCTTCACTCTCAAAGATCTGCAGAACAAAATTGAAGCTAAGCGCAAAGTAGAACTCAAAGACGGGGATGTAGAGGGTGCTTTGCGTTATTTATCTGCGAAAGCCGATGCCGCCCATTATTTTTCTTCAAGTTCATCGTGGATGAGGACAACCAGCTGGGTAAATCGTTTTGGGCAGACTCGAAGTCTCGGATGGACTACGCTGCTTTTGGTGATGTACTGATATTCGACACAACCTACCAAACTGATGCATATAAGAAACCGTTCGTCATTTTAGCTGGCGTGAGTAACCATTTTCTTACGACTATTTTTGGTTGCACCTTGTTGGTTGATGAGACATTTGCGACGTACACATGGGTGCTGGAAACCTTAATGGAAGCCATGGATAACAAACGATCTGTGTCTGTAGTGACAGATGGTGATAGGGCAATGCGTCAGGCAATATAGAAAGTCATTCCGGATTGTAGGCATCATCTTTGTTCGTGGCATCTGTTACGAAATGCTGCGACAAATATCCACAAACCTGAGTTTCAAGAAGATTTCAAGCGGTGTATGCTAATGAATTGTGAAATAGATGAGTTCAAAAATGCTTGGGATCAGGTGGTGAAACGGTACAATATTAAGCAAAAACCTTGGGTGTTGGATACCTATAGCAAACATTTTTTATGGGCTCAGGCATACCTTCGTGGCTATATGTTTGCTAGGGTATCGAGTACACAGCGGGTAGAGGACATGAATGCCTATTTCAACCTGTTCCTAAAATAGAGACTATGGCTATTTGAATTTATGGTACATTATGATAGGGCTCTTGGACAGATTCGAAATAGAGAGGCAAAGGCAAAGGTCCGAATAGAGAACAATTTTTCGGTTTTGAGTACACAACTGAAGCGTCTAGAGAAACATGGATCCGACATGTTCACTCAGAATATTTTCTTCTTGTTTCGCGAGGAACTTACCCAAGCATGCAAGTACATTGTAGAGAAAAAAGTTGTGACCGAAGAGGTAGACCCTCACAAGTATTACTTGTCTAAATACGGGTCACCTGAGAAAACATGGACAGTTGACTATCATCTGGTGGAGAATCGAATGATGTGTTCTTGCTTGAAATTCTAGTTGTTTGGCATACCTTACTGCCACATGATTTGTGTTATGAAATTAAACCATCTATTGTGTATTCCCCAGAGTTGTGTCTTGTAGAGGTGGGCGAGGCAACAGAGGCCTAAACATCAGGTACCTAGTCAGAGCAAAATTGATACCACTCTAATTCAGACAACATGTTACGGTATATTAAGCTCACTTTTCAACGAAGTGTCATATTATGCCTCACACACATACTTTAATTTCAAAGAGGCTAGGGAAGTACCTGTCCAATACCTGTGGCGGATTAAGAAACACCATGCAATGACCAAGGAGGATAACCCCAACAATGTTCAAGGAAATAGCAAAACCAAGCTGTTTGGCGTTGGGGATCCTAATATAGTCAAGACCAAAGGTAATCCGGGGGGTAACTCTTCTACGGGCAAACCCAAAAGGCCAAGGAAATGCGGAAGGTGCAATATCTTTTCATGTGCCTCTATGTCTATTTCTTTTAGGTGAACCGAATTCTCTTTTGATGGTGAGATTTCATTTCAAATACTCCTATTCATGTTAATTCGAATTCTCTCCTAATTTTATTTGTTAGTTTTTTAACTTGCTTTTAGGCATGATTAAGTGGCATCATTGACACCATAGAGTGGTAGAGGTCTGGCAGCGTTAGACACTGTGATTGATTTTTAGTCACTTTCTATTAGCATAGGTGATTCAGTAGTTAGTTTTTATTGCACATACAACAATTCTGAGGTTTGACTATTAAGTAGAGTTCGAATAGCGGGCATACATTCTCTAAGCATATTTTGCATAGGAGATTCAAGTGTTTCAACTTTCAACCATAATTCCAATAATGTTTTTTTCACTACCTTTTATTTTTCCTCTTAACAATACTCTGTCATTTTTGTGGTTTTTCCAATTACGAGGTTTGGGGAGTAGATGAACTAATTGTCGAGGATTCGTGGAAGAGGCAAATTGGAGGTGATTAGTCCTATGAAGCAACTAAAGCTTCAGAAATTAGAACAAATGACATAGCATTGAAGATGGCTTTGTGAAAACTCTCTACCTAAATACTTTTGGACAGAAGCCGTTAACACTGCTTGTTATGTTTTACATCAGGTTTTGATTAGACCTATCCTAAAAAAGACACCATATGAGCTATGGAACGGTAGAAAACCCAACATTGGTTACTTTCATGCATTTGGTTGTAAATGTTTTGTCTTAAACAATGGAAAAAGATCATTTGGGAAAATTTGATTCAAAATTGATGAAGGAATTTTTATTGGTTATCCAACTACTAGCAAAGCATATAGAGTTTATAACAAACGCACTCTACTTGTAGAAGAATCTATTCATGTTTCTTTTGATGAATCTAATCCATCTACTGCCAAGATTGTTGTTGATGATGAGATAGTGTAACGCCCCGATTTTTCAAGGAATTTCAGAGGTATATAATAATAATTTCTTAGAGAAAGTTTTGCTTCTTTAGTCAAAATTCTGCAAATTGAGTACAATTTATCAAAAATAGAGGTTTGACTAATACAAACCCTGAATAAATTTTACTGAATTAAAATACATTAAGTCTGACGAATTTATCAAACAACTTCAGAGCCGCCTCTAGTCTCGTTACGAATCCCAAGCAATACCGACTTAGTTTCCGCCCCTGCGATCTCTCCTGAAAGATACTGGTCAGGTACGGGGCCCCACAAGTATATCTATAAAAGAAATCTGGCCGGCAAGGGACTAGGGTACTTCGTACTGTGAGTGATGAGATTCACCCAGTAGAATAATCCAAATCCTACCACCCCCTTACTTTATAACTAGCAATCATTCAGTACAATAAATGATATCAAAAGTAATGCAGAAGAATAACATGTCATCATTTTTCTTACCATCCTTTAACTTGATGTGTAATCTAAGATCTTATCCACAAGATCTTTTCCTCCCCTACTGCTAGTCATGCCTTGTCCCATGAGGTCACTTCCTTTTGCTATCGCGGATTACACCTAAGTTATATACCAAGCGTGTATCCCTCTCACCACAACAAAGGGGAAGCTTATCATGCCATGATATAACTAGGGTTCGCCTATCTTAATCACCACTGGACTCCCGCCAGTTTGGAGACTGGGCTCTTGTTAGCACCCATCTCAATTCAAATCATCACTAGACTCCCTGCCAGTTTGGAGACTGGGCCCCTATTAGCATCCATCTCAATTCACATCTCAAAATCCACCTATAGGCAAAATCTAACATCTCTACTTTCCATTTAACCTTTACCCAACAACGTTCTAGGTGTATTCTATTTGCAAACCAACCCATGTCTCTAAGTCCGATCTAGCATGTAGTTTCATGAATCGAACAATATCAATAAGATGCGCCTTATCGAAACAACAAACATAATGCTATTGAATAGTAAATCACGTAACGTTTTATGACTGGGCTATTGCCCTTAATCATGTATGAAAACATATTAGATTTTACAAGTTTGATTCTTAATATACATATACACAAAAGGGTAGAGCAATTATAATACTAATTATAACATTTAAGTTGCGAAAATAATAGAGTAGGACCATTAGTAGTACTAATATTTGTAAGTTAAATTTTAATGTTTATTTAAGTGAGGAATGTACATAAGAAATTCAATCAAGGAAGCCATTTACTTAAAAGTAGTTAGTGGTAATAAGTTAATTAACGATATGAGCAATTATAAGTTAATTTTTATTTGTTAAAGTGTAATTAAGGAAACTTTTCTAATCGAGTGAGAAATGGTAGTAAGCCAATAAAATTTGTTAAGGGCAGTTTATTATGAAATACCTTTATATATCAAATATAAAGTCTAAGTAGCAAAAAGAAATTCATATTTGTTGGACTAAAACAGAGACTCTAATAAATTTAAGGGCCTAATTGTAGTAACACGACAACTTGTCATTAATATCTTGGGTCAAAACATGATACTTGGATAATTTAGGAGGGTTGATGTGTTATTATAACAAAAATTATGAAAACCCACTCCGTGAGATTACTGTTCTTGCCGAGAAAAACAGAGGAAAATGGCCAGTCTCGATTACGCGACGTCAAGACCAATTTCTTTCATTCCGGATCATAAAATCAATACGTAATCACATAATATACTTAGAAGAAGGATTATAAAACCTCGAATTCAGTCGAAAAATGCGACGAACGATTTCGGTAAATTTTGGGCTGAATGGAGAAGATGACCGGAACGGAGAGCTTCGAGAGTGACTTTGGACGAGTGGGTAACATTACTGAGATGTTTGGGAATTTGGGGGATTAAGTGTGAACAGAATTTAGGTCCGATTGAGTGTGAACCGGAAACCCACTTTTCTCTCTCTAACCTAAACCTCCATGGACGGAATTTTCCGAGCTTTCTCTCTCATCTTTTCTTCTCTGCTATTTTAGTGGTGTTTAGATCTGTTGGTGTCCTGAATTCTGGAGAGGGAGAGAGGTATTTATAGAGATGGGGTGGAGTGGGGCGCAAAGAGGAGGATAAGGGGGATGGTTCGGCTTGGTGTGGGGAAGAAGTAATGAGAGAGAGAGAGAGAGAGAGAATCGGTTCACGAGAGAGATGAGGAAGTCGGTTCAGGAGGAAGTCGGTTCAGGGAGACAATATCCCATAATTTTAGAAGAAAAAAAACTATTGGTATACATATATACATATATCTCCACGTATACATATATAAATACTAAGTTTAGATGAATATATGTATGCGTATTTAAATTATTCTCAGGTTATTCTAATTACGGCATTAGTTTAAATAAGTCCATAAAATTTGGGATAAATATATATAGTTTTATTCAAAAAAAAAATAGGGCCAAAAATAGGGTCATTATAGATAGATATCACAAAAGAAGTGCAAGATATCACAAAAGAAGTGCAAGACTTAACTATTAGCAAAGAAAATTTTGAAAGCCAACAAAAGAGCATTCAAATAAATGATGACATGGTTCTTAATCAACCACAAGATCCTATCAGCAGTCAAAATCTACCTAAAGAATGGAGATCCATGCAAAATCATCCAAAGGATTTGATTCTTGGAGATGTTTCAAAAGGTATATCTACTCATTCTTCCCTTAAAAATATCTGTGGTAATTTAGCTTTTGTTTCTCAAATTAAGCCTAAAACATTTTTAGAAGCTGAAAATTGGATTTCAGCTATGCAAGAAGAATTGAGTCAATTTGAAAGAAAAAAAGTTTGGAATTTAGTGCATATACCTCGTGATCACACCATTATTGGTACTAAATGGGTTTTTAGAAATAAGTTGGATGGATCAGGAAACATTGTTAGAAATAAAGTTAGATTAGTTGCATAAGGCTATACTTAAGAAGAAGGAATTGATTTTGATGAGATATTTGCATCTGTTGCTAGACTAGAAGCTATTCGTATGCTACTTGCATTTGCATGTTATAAAGACTTTAAACATTTTCAAATGGATATGAAAAAGACATTTCTAAATGGCTTTATAGTATAAGTTTTTGTAGCACAATCTCCTAGTTTTGAAAATCATAAATTTCCTGATCATGTGTTTAAACTTTCATTGCACTTTATGGTTTAAAACAAGCATCTCGTGCATAGTATGATAGACTTAGCTCATTCTTACTAGAAAATGGTTTTTCTAGAGGAAAATTAGATACTACATTTTTCATAAAAATTGAAAATCATGACATGCTTATTATCCAAATTTATGTTGATGATATTATTTTTAGTGCTACTAATGAAAAATTATGCAAAGAGTTTGCTAAGTGTATGCAAGGGGAGTTTGAAATAAGTATGATGATAGAACTCAATTTTTTTCTTGGACTCCAAATCAAGCAATCAAAAGATGGAATCTTTATAAATCAAGTAAAGTATACGAGAGAACTTCTCAAAAGATTCAACATAGAAGATTCCAAAATCATAAAGACTCCAATGAGCCCAGCCACTAAACTCGACAAAGATAGGAATGGTAAATTAGTAGATACAAAAATATATCGAGGTATGATCGGTTCACTTCTTTATCTTACTGCTAGTAGACCCGATATCATATTTAGTGTGTACTTATGTGCTTGATTTCAGTCTAATCCAAAGGAGTCGCATTTAGTAGCTGTGAAACGTATTTTTAGATATCTTGTAGGAACTCCTAATTTTGGGTTATTTTATCCTAAAAATACTTCTTTCGACTTAAGTGGTTTTTTTGATGCTGATTACGCCAGTAGTAAAACTGATCGAAAGAGTACTAGTAGTACTTGTCAATTTCTTGGAAACTCATTAGTATCTTGGTTTAGTAAAAAGCAAAATTCTGTTGTTTTATCGACTATCGAAGCTGAATACATAGCTGTTGGTAGTTGTTGTGCTCAATTATTATGGATCAAACCACAAATGGAGGATTTTAATTTACATTATGATCATATTCCAATTAAATGTGACAATACAAGTGCAATCAATTTAACAAAACGGTTCTTCTATTCTCCGCCCAGTGGATTTATGTGCGAGGATTACTTTATTGTTTAACTTTTTTGGGAGAAGACCACCTGCTAAAATAAGGGTCATCATTTGGCCCGCTATGAATTTTTACTCGGCCCGCCCGTAGGCCCGGCCCGTGAGCCCGCCCACAAGCCCGCCCGTGGTACCCGCCCAATAGCCCGCCTACGGGCCCGCCCATTAGCCCCAAATCCCACAAAATCCTTTTTTTTTTCCCTTGGTTTAGTTTCTACCCAAGGAAATTTAAGCCCGCCCGACTTTTGGCCCGCCAGCCCGTCAATTGAGTAGCCCGTGGGCCACTTGGCGGGCTGGGCCGGCCCGGCCCGGCCCGGCCCGATGATGACCCTTATGCTAAAACAATCACTATCCTTTCAACACAACACTCGATGTCATTCAAGTCTCTCCTATATGACAAGTCTACCCTTGTACACTTTATCCTTTCGTTCAAGAATTTTTTCCCTTAGGATTGAGAGTTGAGACATTCACCCCAAAAAAAAAAAAGAGTTGAGACCACATTTTTTCTCGAAGAAAGTGCACTACATCAAAAGGCTTACATAGGCTAAGTTTCGCTTATCTTTTAACATTTTTTGGAGATTTTGTTCTTCTACAAATAAAAAATAAAAAAATGTGCTCGTTAGTTTTAAAGGACAAAATATTTTAAAAGTCCTTTTAGCTTAGTGAGACTCCACCTTACATATATACAAAGCAATAAAACTATGGATGTGCGACCTCAAATGTACATAGCATCGTGCAAGCGACTTATTTCGGGATTCCACACAAATTATCGGAGCTGTGTTTTGTGGGATTCCTGTTAAAATTACCTCAGCTGGATATCGGTAAGGATTTGATCAATTCTTGTTCAATTTTATGTTATGAAACAGAACGGAAAATCGATGAAACTCTTATTCATATTCCACTAAGCTAACTTTTTTGTGGCGTCGCATATCTCCATCTGGTTCCAAACAGAGCTATGTTTCTTAGCCAAGGACTCGACCCATTGCTGCCATTTTCGCTGCGGGGAGTTCCAGCATTTGAAAATGACTTTGGTGGGCCAATCTAGGATGTCGTGGGGGAAGATTTCAGATAACAGAGGGGTACTGGTCGGGATTGGAACGGGTGGGTTCGAGTTGGGTTTGAGGTATCTGTTGGGAAAATTTCGGCAGTCACAAGATATTCCAGAGAACAGTTTCTTTATCAAAGATAAAATTACAAGAACAAACCAAATTACAAGATACAAACCAGTTTACAGAAAAACGAAGAACGAGATACAAACAGAATCTTGGATTGAAACCGAGTCCTGTGTTGAACCACAGTCTCCTTAAGAAAGATTCGCCCCTACCGTGGGTGTTGTAGGTTGCTTCGGCGACTTTCTCCCAGGGTTAGCTCGGTTGGACCGCTAGCCGTCGGAACACCACCGATGACCGCCTTGGCGAACTGACTACCGCCTGCCTCTCTCTCTCAAGAACGAAAATCAGAATATGATAGATGGTTGCGAATTTGCTTGTGATTTCTCCAAGAACATGAGCCCCCTTTTATAGAGTTAGGGTGGCCTATAAGAGGTGAATGCTGCCATGAATTCAGCCATTAAATCGCCATCAAATGCTGATATGAATTCAGCCATTTGAATGAGGGAGGTTACAAGAATGAATGTCCATCATGGTGAGGGGTTACAGAAGTTACGAAATCCACACATCCGGTAGCCCCGATTTCATTCATCCGAAATTCCGTAAATTTCCAACAGTATCTGACAATATTTCTGGTCTTGGGTTGTTGGTCGTGTTTTTGGGAGACACTTTCTTATTTCTTACTTCTTGGATTAGAGTCTGATCTTCATCTGGCGATGCCATTGTTGGAGCTTAGGGGAGAGAGAGAGAGAGAATGGAAACTTGATACACACTAGTAGTACACAGTACACACTACTCGAAGAAGGCGAAAGGTAGGAACGAAAGAAGGAATTATTCGGTGTTTCTAGAGTGTACTATATATAACCACATCCAAATCAACACTTATGTACTCACATGTGTTGATGCGTACGAGTGTGTAGATAGGCGTGTGATTTGGATGTGGTTGTAGCATTCTTTGTTGGGCACTAAATAATCTTTCGAGTTCTGAGCGACCGCTTATGATGTGATCACCCATTTGATTTGATTTGACATTAACCTTCCGAGTTTCTCTTCCAAAAATTTAAATCTTTGAGAAATACTCCCTCCGTCCCTATTTAATTGTCCACTACGGTTTTGCATGCATTTTCAACGGCTTATTTCTCTTGACGTATATTGTTAAAAATATATAATATGCATCTTGTTTGATAGATCTTAATTTTTTCTATAAGATAATAATTTTAAAAACATAAAATATAATATACTAGTACTTGCCCATGCCTTAAGGCACGGCTCGAACGCTCAATTAAAGTTCTACCATATATGAGTTTTACTTCCATAACAAATAAAATTAACATGGATTGCGTCAACTACCATATATATATATATATATATATATATGGTAGAACTTTAATTGAGCGTTCGAGTGTGTATATATATATTAAAGTTTTGCTTCCATAACAAATAAAATCAATCCAAAATCATTCCTTTTAGATAAATACTCCCTCCGTTCGAAAATGAGTGACCTTTTTGGTACTCCGTGTCATTTTAAAATGTTATATCTTTCGATTTTTGAAGTTTTATGTGATTTTGAAAACATTGTTTAATAGAACTAATTAAAATCTATCAAACAATATCTATATTGCATATTTTTTAACATTCATATTGAAAGATATAAACAAATGAAATAACATGCTTTCCCAAAAAGGTCACTCATTTTGGAACGAATGGAGTATTTGTCAAATTGATCCTAACTGTTAGTAGCAAATCATGGATGGTCTAGATTTATAGAAACTTTTAACACTTGTTAACCATAAGATTTAGAAATGAAGGGTCTAGATTTATAACTCTTCAATCATTTGTGGGGGGTCCAAAATGAGTTTCACACAACGCAGTGTACATTTTTGTCACTTGTCTGTTCATTTTTGTGTTTTAGATAAGTTTTTGAATTATTTATTCATCTCAACAAAAAGGCCCTCTTCTCAATAAAATATAATAGAATTTTTATTAATCTCTTTACATGAGGCCCTGTTCTTTTTAAATTTTTGGTTTGGTACTTTTTAATTTTTTTTCCTTATTCAAATTTTTTGTCGTATTTGTTAGTTTTGCGTTGATCTTTTGTAATTTATTAGTTCGTCTCAACGAGAGAAATGTAAAAAGTTCAAAATTATGGTCAAACTACCCTCTAAAAATCATCTTCTGAATATTATTCTACAGATAAAAAATAGGAAAGAGGGAATATTTCAATCCCAGTGGGTGAATCTGGTAGTCAAGGCTAAGAGTTAGAGATTTGTTTCATTCTAAAACCCAAGGTTCAAAATCTTTCAGGTGTTATTAACTCCATTGGAGCTAATACATATGAATTGTTTGCTCTAACTTTAAGCGAGGACCCCCCGCTAGTGCACGATGGATTTATGATCTTCTACAATTAGTCGACTTGCGCGTATATTGCCCCAGATACCTGATTATCAAATAAAAAGGGAATTATATTCACACTCCCTTTTTGTTATCCACACTCATTTTTTTTGTCTTTTAGCCAAAAAAAAAAAAATATACACTTTCAACACTAAAAAGTAGAAAAATGAGTATGGACAACAAAAAATGAAGTATGAATATCCATTCCCAATAAAAAAAAAAACAAGGGAAAAATGAAAGAGCAGCTTGTGGGGTCTTAAATAGGAGAAAACTTTTTCAGGTAGAGACTTGGAACAATAATGAGGGTTAAAAAGGTCATGGATTTTCATTCTTGTGCAACATGTAAAGCACTTCTGCATTCCCTGACTTTGAAGTGACTTCTTGCAGTTAAAAAGTTGCAAGGTCAGTGCACACACCATACTAACGTCAACCTATACCACGGAAGGTAGCTTTTGCCTTAATAACAAATCTCATTCAACATTCTCGAACAAAATATATTGAAATTAGATATCATTTTATACGCGATCATGTTTAAAAAGGGGATATCTTGATTTCGTTAGTACCGACAAGCAATTGGCGAACATTTTTACAAAACCCATTATTGAAGAACAATTTTGTTTTATCCGAAGAGAACTTGGAATGTCTAAGCCTTTCTAAATATTTTTTTTTGGGATTTTTAGTTAAAATCAATATTACTTGTCTATTCATATTTGGAGTACTTACCATCATAGTGTTTAAATAAACCATACTCCAAACATATTACATTCAATCCTTTGAGACATTGAGGGGACACAAAAATAAGTACCTGAACACAATTTTCTTCCTCTATTTTTGTCATATCCGGCGCGGCATCCCCCATCTTCATTTTCAAATTTTTTAAATTTAACTCTTTTTCTTCTTCAACACACTTCTTTCACTCTTTATAAACTCAACCACACAATTTCTATCTCTTCATCTCTCTCTCTCTCTCTCGATCGATTGACTTTAATCTCTCCAAATCACCACTCTTCCAAATCAATCAATGGCAAACTTGTAGAGACCCGTATTTTTGGGCCATATTTTTTTAAAGAAATATTATAATTATCGAGCAAGGGCGTAAATTGTGGAAATTCGAATAATAGCGTAGTTATTTAGATTTGGGGGTTAATGTGATAGGATGTGGAAGTTTGGGTGTAAGGATAATATGTGTGTGTGCATGTAGATAATGGTGTGGCTAGTTGTAGGGGAAAATAATTCCCTCTTTCTTTTCTTCATCTGCCGACACCCACACACACACATCACAACCCCTCTCTCTCTCCTGCGTCCTCTCGCTCTCTCTGCTCTCCCTCCGAACAAAAAAAAAAAGAAACTCTCTCTTACCTTCTCTCCTCGATTTCATCTACTTGGGGCGTGATTCCGGACAAAGTCCAAGAATTAATGTTGTTCTACGGAGCACGGGCTTCCTATCTATCCAAGAAAAATTGCGATCGGGCCACGTGGGAACTTTGTTGACTTGGTCAAACAGTTGGGTTTTGCTCAAAACCCATGAGGTAGGGATTTCTTACTCTTGTTATGCGTTTATACGATGTTTATGTACCTAGATTGTGCCTTGTTTCGTTGTTTGAGATTGTTTCTTTCATTCCCGAATTTCTGCAGAACAGGTCCCTGTTTATGGGGCATTTTCGTCATCTTAAACTCAGAAATAAATTTTGGTTCCTTCATATGAAATAGAGTAGACTTAGAGCCCGTTCTAATGCCGCTAGAATCACTCGAAACCGTTGAGAATTGAATAAATGGTGGATTTTAGAAATCAGGTCTTGAATCTGTCTCGTTTTCTGGGTTCGTACCCGACTTCAAACAACCATAACTTCCTCGTCCGATGTCCGTTTCATGCTAATTTTATATCGAATCGAAGGTCTTGAAGTCAGCTTTCCATTGCCACTGGAATCGCCTAAAAAGTCTTAGTACACAGAAAGTTATGATTATTTGAGTGGAGGTGTGTCGGTCTGCCAATGTCTGCTGGCTATTCCTAAGTTGTATTCGTTCTGTATTATGACTCCCTATATGATTAGACGTGTTTAAGTCACTCTCAAGTATGATTACTTGTGTCTTAATGAGACTCGTACCCTCGTGCCTCGTCTTGTTGAGTTCCCTAGGTTCATTTGGCACTCGTTTTATAATATTCTCGTTTGGAACCTAGCCGGTGATGTGCCGTGGAATCATTATGGGTTCGATACGTGGCATAGGGCGTTGTGATAGATTTAGAGGAATAACGTGGACTTAAAATATTTATCAATGTACAATGGGGCATGCTTATGAGTTTGCAATATATTGTTGATGATGTAGGAACGAATGTGACCTTGGGAAAATACTGTCTTTTTGGATACGGATTGGTATTGCCATGTGATTGATTAAATGGCTTTGGATTCAATTGAATGATTTGATGTTTGTGAAATGGAAACGTGAAATGGATGTGGATGACAAATGGTCATTAAGAGAACTTTCAGGGCTCTTAAATGAGTAAATGCCTGGTTGGAGCTAAATGCTCATATCGTATGCTTTCAGGGCTCTTAAATGAGTAAATGCCTGGCAGGAGCTAAAATGCTCATATCGTATGTTTTCAGGGCTCTTAAGTGAGTAAATGCCTGGCAGGAGCTAAAATGCTCATATCACTTGTCTTCAGGGCTCGTTATCGAGTAAGTGCCTGGCAGGAGCTTCGGCTCAGACTTTTAACGACACGTAATTGGTTTATGAAGTTAATGTGAGGATTTTGGTTTTGGTTAAAGGATTTTGATGAGAATCCTCCGGTATTCAGCCCGAATCAACGGAGCTCGGCCTACAATGGTCTTGAGTTTTCTTGAATTGTTTTGAAATCAAAAGGAAGGGTTTTGTAATGAAGGAATTTGATGATGATAAATGCGGACACGAGAAAGATTATAGTATCGTACAATGAATGATAAGATGAATTTGAATTGGTTATAGTCTAATGTGGATTGATGTGAGTTTATTAACGTATCTAGTCAGAGAGGAAAACTGTAAGTGGTATTTATGTGAAGTCTAGAATCTTTTGACTATAGTGTGCGGCTCGTTGGTAAACGTTCGTACTTTGAGCGTATCTGTCAATATTCACTCATTCATAGTGCATGATTCATTATATTTACATATAGCTTGAGTATAGATTTCTCTACTGGGCTAGTGTAGCTCAACCTATCATTTTCAGGTAAAAAAAGCAAGGAAGTTGGCATGACATGCATTTCGTGCTTGTAGATCATGGGTTTCAAAGGTATAGAGGGGCGATTTTATGCTTTCACCTTGAAAGATGTATTTTTGAAAGATGATCTTTGTAAACTGTAATATTAATTTGGTAACTTGTATAACTTGGGACCTTGAGCCCGGATTGTAATTTTTGTTTTTAATTTGAGAACTGGGGAAAGAAATGTTATTTGGGTATTACCTGTACTCCAGTGAGGATTTTATTTATCTCAAATGGTTATTATTTATGTTGAAAATCGAGGGCGTGACAAAACTTACCGCAAGGGTTACCGTTGGGAAAGAGACATTGAACGAATAGAGATAACCATGTTCATCCAAACCCTGTGGATGCAACTCTTTATTTTCATTTTGTTGTGTGCAATACTTACAATAAGAACACCACCGTGGTTCGGGTGGAAAGCAGATTTGAATACTCTGTGGTATTGGATTGTCATTGTGGTTGTCGCTCTAACAACCATTATCCAAGAGTGCAAAAATTGAAGATGTCACGCCTTCAATGAAAGAAGATAGAGTGATGGAACCATAGCCTTCTACTTCCTCCGTTTCTATTTTTTAGTTCCAATTACCACTTTTTGTTGTCCCAAATTTTTTGTCCCACTTTAGAACTAAATGGTTAAAAGTCAAGGAATTTCTCATTTTACCCTTCCTAAAAATCAATTCTACTAACAAAAAAGAGGGGATTCAAGGGTAAAATTGGAAAATCAAGTGATCAAACATGCAATTATTATGTCTCCTTATTAAGTTAGAACCCGAAAAATGACTGAAGAATGAGGACGGAGGGAGTAATTATTTTTTTCTCCGAACTTAACTTGTTTTTGATGATGTCACAAGGAGAGAAAAAGAGAAGTTTGATTTGATCTATCTCGCTATTTTAATTGTTATGGGCTCTATTTTAATTATCGATTGCTAATTTAAATTTTGCTTACTATGATCTGTTAATTATTTTTATTACTTATTGATCATTTATATTGCTATTGTTGCATACGTTGAGGGGGAGCATCCGCTCATTTTTTACTTAGCATTGCTTTTAAAAATCATATTGTGTGTCATTATCAAAAAATGAGAGATTGTTAGATATAATTGATTTTAATTATATTTATGACACAATTGATTTCTTAAAACCTATGTTAAAAATAATTTGATGCACTAACTTTGAAATGAACCAACTTTTTACTATGCACAATAATTCTTTTTTCTCTGTGGCTTAAACAATATATGGTACTGCTTGTGTACAAACCTTTTTTAAAAAGAAAAGTTTTCTAGCCCTTTCTTGTTTTAAGCATGGCCATTAAAGAACTCCCTCTATCAAAAATAATTCTTCGGCCCATGATTTCAGGAAAATGACGGCCCATGACGTGTTTTGATAATTAATACCCGCTAAGGACAAGCTAAGAACATTTGTTAATGCTGAAAATGTCATTGGCGGGTATTAATTATCAAAACACGTCTTTGGCCATCATTTTCCCATTCATTTTTATACAAATAGCTTTGGTCCAGACCTTTGGTTGTATCCATATTGATCACTTCGGTCCAATCACAAAGTTTCAGACCCAATTGTTTGTTTTTATCAAAGAGGTCTTTCGGTTCTACATAGAGGTCAACCTAAGTTATCAATGGTTCACCTGTTGGAAGATTGCTCCTCAGGTTTTGATACTTCGCAACCATTGTTGACTCTAGGCTTCACAGTTAATACATGGGACCGTTGCAAATCAAATTTTCTGAAGATTTCAACTAAACATTCATAAAGTGCATCTAATGAAGATCAATTGTTGCAGAATAAATATCTCAGCTTAACGGAAAGAACACAACGTTAATATTTTCTTTCCTATAAAAGAAGGGCTTCTAAACCAGAAGAAAAGACACCAAGCTTCACCAGAGAAAATACTCAGAGCAATATTCTTCCTCTTCAACACTTCATTTTCACATTATTAGTTTGAGGAATTTGAGAGAAAATTATCATATCTACTCTTTGAAGAGTGTTGTAATTGTGAGTTACAAATTTCATTATCTTTTGAGAAATTAGAGTTGTAATACTCTATCAATTGTAAGAGAGTGTTTAGGTGCTAAACACTTGAGAGATTATAACTAAGATAGGTGATTATCTTGGTGAGGTTTTTTCTTAGGATTTTGGGAAAAATCCTAGCAGTTCACTGGCTCCTCGAGAAAGCTAGTGGTTGTAATCTATTCGAAGAATAGTGGAAACTCAAGTTGAAGTTTGAGAAGTGGACTAGGCTACATCTTGCCGAACCACTATACATCCGGTGTCAAATTTATCTATCCCTACTCTTTACGCATTTACAATTCTTATCTTGCTTGCTTGCTTAGTGCTATATATTGTTTCTCGGTAATTAAATTTTTAATTGGGTATTATTATTAGCAACCCTATTCCCCCCGCCCCCCGCCTTAGGTTGCCTTTTCGGTAACACTAAAAAATCCATTTCACCAACAAAATCGAGTGAATTAAAAAAAAAAAGAGGGACAGATTTACCGTTGGAAGTAGAGAGAGGTGCCGATGGTGGCTTACGGAAGACAATATGTCGCTGAGAGAGATTGAAAGTGAGGTGTTTACAGAGAAAGACACAAATTTACCGTTGGGTATTGTTGATGGTTGCCGGAGAAAACAAGGCGTCGTGGAGGAGAGCTTTTTATCGATTTATTACTTTTCAAATAACTATTTAGCAAAATATACTGTTTTTCAAACTATTTTTAAAAATAGTTCAAAACGCACATTCCATGTGCATCACGCATATCGGATGTGCATTATCCGTGCTGGCATATGCAAGCCGGCCAGCTAGATTATCCAGCGTGTATCACGCATATCCCATATGCATCACGCATATCCCATATGCATCACGCATATTGGATATGCGTCATGCATATTGAATGTGAGTGATGCGTTATATATATATACACCATATCAACAGTCATTGAAGTAACGAAATGGATCGACGATTTCGTTCAGGAAAAAAACAAGAAAATGGAGAGAGTTCTCGTAGAGGTGTCAATGTTGATGAATGGGACATGCGTTTTTTTGGCTCCCAAAGGGTAGAGAGAGTTCTCACAGCAAACGGAGTTATTGAACGACCGGTGTCTCCTAACAGGGGATACGTTGCACCTCCACCCCCCTTAGTTGATGATGCACCTGCACCCCCACCTAGTGATCAAGTTAACAACTCTCGTCTTCGACTGCGAAGAGATATTGGGGGTGGGGATAATGATGTTGAACCGCATGCCCAGCTTTCCCCTCTGGATTCCTGGCTTGCCCAGCATAAAGAAATGCGTCGTCATGATTTGCCTGTACAATATATGAGAGGGTACCGCGGGGTGATGCCACGAAACGCATTTCGTGTAGTTCCACGAACTGGTATGCAACCAACGGCTGGGGTTGACCAACGTGCTGACCAACGCTTCCTCCCAAGGTTGGACTACAGCCTTGGTATTTTAAACAGGCAAGGGAAACGACAATTTATCTTGCCGATGTTACAGTACGATCTGGCTCAAGATACATATTTCAAATTAGATTGGAACCAAACTCCGTTCGTTGGACGCAGGGTTTATGTTATTGAATGAAATTTTCAATTGGATGTTAATGTGAAGATGTCTGCTTTAATAGATTTCATTATTTAGTGTGAACAATTTGTTATTGAATTTTTGTTTATTTATAAAAGTGGACTTGACAAGTCTTTTGTGTCCAACGAATCATCTTGTGACTGAAAAGCAATTATCTGGTTTATTTCACTTGTTACTGAAAAGCACTGACTCGGCCTCATGATAACGCATATGACATGTGCACAGTCCTAAATTTACAGAAAGAAATCTGCTGGTGACTTAAAAGCATTTATGATCGATTTGACTTGTCACTGAAAAGCCCTGACTCGACCTAATGATAACGCATATGAGATGTGCGTTACAAATATTTGTACAGAAAAAACCCTGCTTGTGACTGAATACCATTTATGTCTGATTTGTCTTGTCACTGAAAAGCACTGACTCGACCTAATGATAACGCATATGACATGTGCGTTACAAATTTAATGAAAAAAAAGAAATCTGCTGCTGATTGAATACCATGATGTCCGATTTGACTTGTCACTGAAAAGCACTGACTCGACCTAATGATAACGCATATGACATGTGCGTTAAAAAATTTTGTAAACAAAGAAATCTGCTGCTGACTGAGTACTATTTATGTCCGATTTGACTTGTCACTGAAAAGCACTGACTCGACCTAATGATAACGCATATGACATGTGCGTTACAGTCCTACTTTTATACAAATAAATCTGCTAGTGACTGAAAAGCATTTATGGTCGATTGGACTTTTTTCTGAAAAGTACTGACTCGATATAATGGTAACGCCTATGACATGTGCGTTTCCTTTAGGTGTATAAGTTTATGTGCATGTAGGTGATATAATTATCTAACCATTCCAGTAAAGTCATATGGCCAATGACAGTTCTGGTTCTCGTTGGATACTTGCCCCGTTTAGAAATCAATACTGGAGAGAGAGACGTTCTAGTCCTAAAGACTACTACGCTGGTCTCCGACAGGAGTGGGCTTTTAGGTTGGAAGAGCAAGAGGGATTGTACAATGACCTCCATGAACTTTCTTCACCGGTACCCCATCGCCGAGCAATACAAATGCGGCGCGAGAATAAGCTTGATTATGAACGAGCGGTAAAAAGAATAAGGAGAGAGAATAATAGAATGTTATTGCGCAGATGTCGGTACTACATGCTTCAGCTTGCAAGGGAGGTAGCCAAGGCAAGCGGAAGGGAACTTACGCCATGTGAGCGCTCAAATGTGTTGGCAAACAACAAGTATCTCTCAGATTATGACATGTTTGATGAGGAAGTTTAGTTTATAAATTGGAGTTTAGTAACTAAACAACTGTGTCTTGTTTAGTTACGTATGTTTAAATTTGACTTGTACTTTTATGTTTATTATTTCAGTTTTCATGAAGAAGTTCTTGTATTTTCTGTGATTGAATGGAAAAAAATTCATGATTTCGGGTGCAAACTATATTTATTGAATTTATTGAACAACCATACAAAAGTAGAAATTAAAATTGAACTTTCCAAAATTACATATCTTCTTCATCTGAAAGTTCGACATCGGACTTCAGTTCTTCTTCATAGCTCCAAGATAGGTACCTCTGCGCGTCTTGAAGGAACCCCTCCGATGCACATTGAGCTGCTTCATTTGCTAGTGTCAATCTCTTAATACGCATACTCATTCGATTGCATTCCTCACGCATGCGGTTAATAGCTTTGAGCAACAGTTCATGGGTATATGTCGGCATGGTAATTGCCAACTGCCTCGGGATTCTTGCATTACAAGCGCGACAATCTTCTAGTAGGATAGGTAAGCGCGTTAGCCAGTATGCCCACTCCGCTTGCATGGTATTTATGCAATACGTAGACCAACGGAGACGGGGATTCAAAGGATAATCAAATTGATCTCCTTCATCCACCCATGATCTACCCATTGCTTTGTAGATGTCCCTGACAGTATAAGAAGTCATTTTGAACTCTGATGATTTTCGTTGAACATGCTACAACTATAAATAAAATGCTATGGTTATACGAGAACGCATATACAAAAGGCGTTAACCATGTAATTATTATTTTTTAGATTGATGTGACAACATGGCCAAGTGGTAGGTGTTAATTACTAATACAATGCATATTGGATATGCATGATGCACATCTAATATGCGTCATGCATATTGAATATGAGTGATGTGTTATATATATATATATATATATGACCATATATCATTGAAGTAACGAAATGGATCGACGAGAAAATGGAGAGAGTTCCGTAGAGGTGTCAATGATGATGAATGGGACATGCGTTATTTTGACTCCCAAAGAGTGGAGAGAGTTATGTATTTTTTTCATATGCCCGTTATGTATCTTTTGGAACAATTAGTATTATTTTTAATAGACAGAGAAAACAAATAATTGTTGGCAACAATGAGACAAGTTAAATTATAATGTGACTACAATCATAAATTACAAACATAATCGAAAGTTACAAACTACAAATTACGAATTTAAAAACAAAGATTTGAAATTAAAACAAGTACAAGACAACATGACTCCTACATATGTAAATATCTTACTACTACCGATTACAAATTCGTTCTTGAACTTGACGCTTCTGCCCTACTTCCGGAACATTTTCTTCGATTATGTCCTTCTTGTCCACACAATGTGCATGACTGTCTCTGTGATGGTTGGTGCTCAATCCAATCCATCTCGTTCCTGAACCGTGTGATTTGGGGTCGCCCTCGCCCCCGGATACGTTCTCTGTCTGGAATGATGGTTGGCCCATTGATTTCAGGCCAATACGCCTTATCACGCGGGGGCCTAAATGGTTGAGAGGCATACATTTGTATAATTGATTTGAGCGACCAAACATCGCTGAAGTATTCGAAAGGGGAAGTTTTCATGGACATGCACGTCGCAAGCACATACGAGCACGGCATCTTCCATTGTTGAAACTTGTTGCAACTGCACGTACGATTGATCATGTCAACTGAATGTCTGTGATTTCCTTTATATGGGCTCGTCTGATTCATTGGAGTCTGCACCTCGTAAGTTTGTGCCGCGCGGTCAAACTCAATGACCTGGTGTCTCAATGCCTTTTTCCTCCAGTGTTTGTACTTTTTGATGGCAAACGTGCTCCAGTTTCCCCCCGTCTCAATTTTTTTTCGTGCTTCTACGGCTCTGTCATTGAAATAGTTAACACTTTTGTAGAATGTCATCATAACCGTTCCCATTATGGGTAGGTGCCTAGCTTCTTTTAGGATCCCATTCAAGCTCTCTGAGATGTTTGTTGTTTCCGATCCGTAACGCCTACCTCCATCATGCGCGAATGACCATTTCTTTAAAACCAAATCCTCCGTTAGTTCCTTGTAGACCTTTTCGTTGTCGCCGAACTTTTTAGTCTTTTCAAGCTGAGCTTTAAACTTTCGTTTTTGGATTTCCATGGCCGTAACTTTTACTTGGATGCCCACAACTTTGTTGAACCTCCTCATATAGTTTGCCCCAATGTGACGGGCACAATAGCGATGATAAGCATGGGGGGGTCTCCAAAGCGGATCTCCTTTGATGTACGACAATAGACCAGTATGCCTGTTTGAAATTAGACACAATTCTGTTCGATTGGTGACAAAATTTCTGAGGCATGACAAGAACCACCCCCAATTATCAGCATCCTCCTTCTCCACAATGGCAAATGCAATAGGGAATATTTGATTTTCCGCATCCTGAGTCACAGCAACCAAGATTACGCCCTTGTACTTTCCTGTTAGGAAGGTACCATCAATGCTTATCACAGGCCTGGAATGTTTGAACCCTTCGATGGCTGGCCCAAATGCCCAGAAAAGACGATCGAATGTGCGGCATCCTGGTATGTTTGTATCTTTCGACAGCAAGATGTACTCTGTACCAGGATTTTTAACTTTCACCGCGGCCAAGAAACTTTCGACTTCTGCATACGACTCATCCCAGTTCCCAAAAATTCTTGCTATAGCAATTTGCTTCGCAGCCCAAGTCTTCGCATACGATGGTTGGAATCCCTCTGGCCTATCTAAAATCATTGCTTGAAGGACCTTCACCTTCGTGCTTGCATCTTTTTTCACGATAGGAGCGATAATTTCAGAAATGAACCGTGCGTCAAGATTATGATGATCTTGGGTTACACTCTCCGCAACGCAAGTGTGTGGTCCTGCATATCGACTGATTATCCACTCATCGGCATCTTTACACTTTCTTGCTCGTAGTCGCCACTGACATGGGACCGGGTTCTTGCATTTGTACACCAACATAGTCGGTGACGATGCTGATGTCTTCACCACAGTATTCTGTTGCATGCTATACTTTTTCACCGTATTCTGAACCTCCTCCTTTGAAAAGAAAACCTGCCAATAAAGTTCTATTGACCTCATATTGTTTCACATTCTACTAACAAAGATGAGTTCATTTAAATTACGAGTAATAATAAATACCTGTCCCTTAAAAAGCTCACAATGTCCATCCCACCCGACGTGACTCGTACTAGGCATTTGCGGACTAGGGTCCACGATGTTCGTCCATGTGTCATCGGTGAACATGGAACTTGGCAGCTCAAACTCAGGAATCTCGTGTTCTTCGTGGTCCTCAGCCTGTAAACCCTCATCAACATCCTCCTCGGAGCTTTGTGAGACCTCATCGTCATCTAAGAGATTATTGTCAAATGCGCTATCGTGTTCCACGTAGTCGTTGAGTTGCTCCAAGATGGTGGAATCGTCATGCATGTCATATGCAAAGCATGTGTCGCCGTCTAAATATTGTTGTTTTGAAGGATCCCTTTCATGTGGCCTATGAGACCGCTGAGTAGAACGATGGATAGGGAGACTATTGCACTGTGATCCCCCGACTTCTTGTCTGAAATTATTATCGTCAAGAACTTCTGTGTACAGAGTGGGGGTGTAACCGGATATGCCGTCAGCAACATCGAATATTATATTGACGCCATTATCGTCAACGACTTCAACCCCAACGTATGTATACATTGTGTGAGGGAAGCTAAGAGTTGGATAGGCATATGTTATTTTCATCACCGTACTCGACAATCTTCCTGCATTAGTAATAAGTTGCCTCAAATCTGTGAGAGTTATCCCACGCGGTATTGATAATAATAGAACAGTACCCCCCGCGTACGACGGACCGTTTGGCTGCTGGACTACCTGACCACCGACATGTACACACATTATACGTTCATTACAAGAACTGCTCATCTTTTTGTGAGTGTATAAACCGATAATGGGAAAAAATATCGGATTCTGATTACTGGAGGAGAGCACCCCTTATTATACAACAACTGCATAATGCACATACCATATGCGTGATGCACATACCATGTGCATGATGCATATGCAATGTGCATGACACAATAAATATGGCCCCCCCCCTGCGAGCCCCCTGCCATGGCAGGAGAATCTACCAGCTTTGAATACAATGTTCATCATGCATATGGGATGTGCGTGACGTCTATGGCATGTGCGTGAGGCAATATTTCTGGCTCCCTCCTGCAATGGCAGGGGAATCCGACAGCTTTGAATTTGACTTACTACTGTTCAATACAATAACGTACTTTCCAACAGCTTTGCATCAGATTTATCCTATATGCATCACCCGTTGTGTATTCTTTACCTTATCCCATTCTTTACTTCTTTAACTGGTTCTTCTAAAAAAGCCAAAGTGGCTTAATTTTTGTCCTTATTCAAATTTTTTTCGTATCACTTGGCTTATCATCATTTTTTTGGGGATTATTGCATCCTCATGATGAGAGGAATCAAAAAAGTAAAAAAATTTGATCGAAATCCAAATTTTTTTGAATAAAGACGAAAAAGTGGCTTATTGGCTTATTTTTCGTGTTTATTCAAAAAAAATTGGATTTCGATGAATTTTTTTTATTTTTTAGATTCCTCTCGTCATGAGGATGCAATAATCCCCAAAAAAAAAGATGATAAGCCAAGTGATACGAAAAAAATTTGAATAAGGACAACAAAAAAAATTTTTTTTTTTCTAAGCTTGCATCGCCACCAAGAAAAAGATATTTTTTTAACATGGAGGCATATTCACATAGTACTCCATGGAATTAATAATGGTTGTTTTTCCATTTTCTGAGATACACAAAGTTGCAGATTTCCTATTTCACATTACAAATCATTATTCGTAAAGACAGCTCACGAAAAGGAACAACAAAACTATAACAGGATTGTAATATATACTATATTCTTTTTTTGGCTAAGTTATAACAGGGTTGTAATTGGCACCAAACATGCTCTGGAATAGTCAATTCTAACAAAATTTTCTCCACTAAGCAAGATTGTACTTTTCCAACAAGCTAATAAAATGTAGATGTGTATCTGATACTGATTTTCTAACAGTTCGTTCTTAGTTAATTTAGAGTACATATGCAGAGAAGCAAAACTTGGTTTTAGGAATAATCTGGCCATGCCTTTTTTAGACTTCCGGGGTCGAAGTTGCGGTCCGCTGAAATGCCACCGCGATTAACCCATCATATTTGCTGCCAACATTTTGACACGCCCCATTCCGGAATAGCACCTCATTAGCCTATCCCGATACAACACGCGGCAACAACCCAACGACAACCAGCTACTAGCAATTCCAAGAATAACTAAAAACTGAAGTTCAATAGCCACTTTTTTTTTACATATCAAAATAACTGTCATTTACAAATTACAGCGAAAGTCTGCCAAGAAATAAACTTTACATAACCAACTATTATCCAAAAAATTAAAATAGGCAAATATCATCTACGGGCCGGGAGACAAAGACTCCCACAAGCCTCAGCCACGCACTCCTTGAGCAAGTCACAAAATGCAAAACGCGACCTGTAGTGGACACCGACCTATACCTGCAAAACTGGAACCCAAATCGAGTTCCAAGAATGTAAATGAGACATGGATGCTATTCAATGAAAACATTAAATCTAGCATCACAAATAAATATGCGTTAAGCAAATTATCAACACGAAGTCATTAGTTCGACACAAAGTCATTCAATCCGACACGAAGTCATTATCTCGACACGAAATCATAATTTCGGCATAAAGCAAATTAATCGACACGATACAAAAGAAACTGGAGGATATTCATCCTTTTGTGCTCCATAAAATGAAGACAGTACACCATGCTCTTTTGTTATTCGTACGCAATAAAATGTAGTTTCATTAGATAGTAATGTGCACTGTTAATGAGAAAGACAAGGTCATTTGCCTTCACTAACTGCCCAGCTGCTCAACCAATCATAGTCTGCTCTCAAACCTCACACAAAAAGGTAGAATTTCCAAGACTTCAACCAATGGCAAATCTTGAAGTTGGAACCAACACATGCCTTCTACTTTTTTTCGGCTTTTTATGATTATGTACACAAAGTATTTGTGCTTTTCGAATCAATTACTCAAGCTAGGTCACCAATGAATTCAAACTACTAACCTATTTTGATACATTAAAAAAAGTCACAAACCCCATGCCAAGTAGGAGACAAAAAACCAAAGCTGCAGTTGCAACAGTGGGCTGAAACAGCTTTGGCAGCTCGGAATTTCAACCAATCCAGCTTTAGGATGTCATTGGTCACCTCACCACTTTACCAAAGCACTGCAACAGCAACCATCTCTGTTTTTCTCTAGAGCTCTACCTTTGGTTCAGTTGGTCAGGTTCCTCATGTTCATAAGCCTAACCACTCCACTTAGACATAAATATTAACTAGGTTGAAAACAAAACAAACCAAAGCCCATGAAAACATCAACACAGACAGCAGCCAGTCGACCTTGAACTTATGGGTTTCAGATTTACGGTGTATGATATAATCTAAAAACCTAGGGGTCTGTCAAAAATTTAGAAGGGATTCATGTTGTCTGATAGGGGACACGTATTCGACACGCGTGTCGGATACATGTCCGCTAGCAAATGCACCAGGGTGAATACTCCCCGGCTATATACGGTGAATTTAGACCCCGTGTAAGTTAATTCTAGGTAAAATCGGGCAGAGTTTCGTTTGTATGTTGGGCTATCCCGACGTCTAAGCGTCTCTAAGAAATAGCAGAAACAGCAACACAATCATTCAATGTCTGCGGATCAAAAAAAAAAAAATCATTCAATGTCCACACCGATCCATTTGCCATCCTAATTACCATTACAATTATAAAAATTCCACAATCAAAACCCACGCCGGGTTGTGGTCATCCTACTAATCGATTATGCAAAACAAATAAAACACAAAATTAAAAAGAAACTTACCTGTATGTCATCCTTTGGCCCAACCCCTACCCCTAGCCTTAACTCTACCCCCACCTCTACCCCTTGTAGCATGAACGACCTTCTCGTGGTTAGTGTCCCCATGCTTCTTCTGAAGATGTCCTCCAGTACCACAACGCGGAGGCCTAGAGACACGCGTACTCCTGCGCGGCCCATCTGGAGTAACATGACCTCCACTTTCCATGTCAACTTCCTCCTCCTCCTCCTCCTCCTCTCCCCCCTCCTCCTCTGGTGTCTCCTCGGACTGAATTATTGTCTCTGTGAGCTGTGTGACTTGGCCTAGTGAATCCCCATCCTGCGACTCTACCATCCTTTTCCTCTTCAAAAGTGACCTACACTCAGAAATGGTCTCTCCACCACCAACAGTGGATATCTGCATGTTGGCCTAATCAAAGTCAGAAGGAGTTTGCGATTGTGAACCCCCTGCCCCTGCCGTTGGTGAGTAGTTAAGTAATGGACTCATCGAGACCCCATCCATATTTAATATAGCGGAACTGAAAGGAGTGGAAATCTCTGAAGGGTGCACTGGTCCTCTTGAACTACTTGTTACAATGGGTTCCTCGAATTGGTATTCTGCGTGTGTATCTTCGGGAGGACCCTCAGGCTGGTGCTGCGGTACAGGCTGGTTCTGTTGGTGGACCCCTGCTTCTGCCTGTAAATGGGGGTCCATATGGCCATACTCCTCATCAAATTCCTCCTGTATTTGTGGATCCCATATCTTATGCTCAGGAGCTATCTTCCGGAATAACTTCTCTTGGAATTTCAAGCACTCGACTCCTCTCTGTGCCATTGCCTGAACAGCCTCAGCAGAGACGAACGGCATACAAAGCCTCTCAAACAGTTGCATCTGCATGACAATGTATTTTCAAAAAAGTTACATACATGAAAGTAAATGGAAGATTAAAAAGAGTAATATCACCATATATTACCGCTGTGTTTGTTGCTGCACCCATCTTACTAACAAAACGTAAGGTAATCCTTTCGTACCAATCTAGGTACGGGTCGTCAGCGGGGTAGACAAGAATGTCAGGATTGGTAAAGTTTACAATATTGTTGGCCCTATCATTCCACAAACGTATTGGCTTGCTCCAATCCTTCACACCATTCCTAAGATCCATACCGTGAAACTCCCCTAGAGACTTAGAAGGCGGGGGGATGGTTTGTCTCCCTCCAAATTGACGCAACACCCGCTCTGGCTGGTGCTGCTCAACATGAGAGAACTGGATGAGTGGGACACTTGCCATCCAAATACCTCTTCCGGCACTACAAAATCTTGGCAAAGATTGGATCAAGGCCTCAGTGTACGGCTGCCACACCACCTAAGAAAGCACAATTCAAAAAAAACATAAGAAACTAAATCATAAGTACTCCCTCCGTCCTAAATTGTTGGTCTTATATGAAAAGATGGGTAATTTTTGGATAAAAAATTCGGATATGTTCGTGCATATTTTTTAAGTGACACCGAGTTAAAGAACTAATTGAGAACTGTAATTTGGTATCAAATTTTTTTTAAAATTATGCACGAAATTACTTTATTTATGATCCACTAATCACAAGTCTTTTCCTTAAGGACCAACAATTTGTGACAAACTAACGGAAAGTAACGTAAACAATAACCTCGTCCGGCCTCTGCACGTCTAAAGAGAACCGGTAATGTCCAACAACATGGGTCGGCAAATTCGGCGAGTGAAATTCATCGTCCCACCTACACAATTACAAAATTAATATATCAATGGCCTCGAATGATACCAAGCAACATTAATATGTTAGTGAAGAACAAACATTTCAATACTAAATGTAAATGACATCTTTAGTTAAGAAACCGTACCGTCCACTTAGAGGAGAATCACGACGAATGACTCGCTTCCCATTACGTGTGGGGGCAAGGAAAGGAAAGCGCTCCCAACCCCAAACTTGCAAGAGTACGAACATCCCCCCAAGTCTTTCGATCCAACAGTAGAGCCGAAGTCTAGGTAATGGTAAAGGGTGGCTAGGCAAGCGCTCCCCCAACTGTAAGTACCGGCAAGTTGAAGGTCGTCAAGCAAAGACAAGAAGTATAGGTGGACATGGGAACTAGATTGGTCCGGCAAAACTATGCCACCTATAAGTTGTAGAATGTAACCCCGAGCTTTCCTCAATACCGTGACTTCGTCATCTCCCTCCTCAACCTTTCCGTCAAAGTTATCACGCAACCATTTCAAACTAACCTTAAATCCACTCATAACTTCTCCCGGTGGATCCAACCCTAGTAGACGCTCGCATATATCTTTTTTCTTATCTTTGTCAAATCTTGAGTCCCCAGTAACCGGTCTACCATCAACTGGGAGACCGGTAATTATTTCCACATCCTGTAGGGTTACTGTGGACTCGCCTGAACGCAAATGGAATGTGTGAGTCTCTGGCCGCCAACGCTCAATGAGTGCGGTGATGAAAGCACGGTCCAAAGTTATAAACGGCATCTCCAAAATTCCACCAAAACCAGCTTGGTATATCAACTCAACAATGCGGGGTGAAGGCCGCCCCAATTGTCGTAAATTGTTATCATTGCGACGACATATCAACGTGACATTTTCAACTTTAGAATCCCCCTGAATAACATTGTAACTTATGCTTTAGTTTTACGAATACTCCAAATTCATTACAACAAATTCATGTTATAAGACATAGTAAGTTCTAAGATAATGACTTCTTACATAGCCTTCCCATACAGCACGAGAACGGTGCTGTTTCTGTAGCACAAGTAAGGAACCGTCAGTAGGCCCCGGATCAATACTAGAGCCATCCATGATATAAACCTGCAAGTACGAAAATTATTATCATAAATCCAGCCATGAAAAATATGCTTCCAGTCTTCATTGATGCGTTGTTTCCCGGTGCGACTGAGTGTATTTTTTTGTCAAAACCAAACAAAAGTATTGATTTGGTGGTTTGTTGGAGAATTGGTACAATGTGTCTTAAAGAAATGGTAATACCCCTAATCTTTAATTATGTTTTAAGTTAATTATGTGAGTTATTGGGCTTAATTTGCTAGCTTAGTGGAATTGGAACATAAGTTAGAATATGACACACACACACACTCGATAATTTTTCCTAAGCCTAGCAAGACAAAATAGGGGGTTCTACGTTCTTCTTCTTTTGTTCCTGTCACGTTCAAAATGTAGAGAGAGGGAGAGAGAGAGACACCGACTGAGAAGAAGAAGAAGAGAGAAGAAAAATTGGGGAAAAACCTTGCTTGACTTGGAATTGAAGAATTAACTAGGTAATTCTTGCATCTCCTATTTGATTCCATGATTTGTATGTTAAATTTCATATCATAGGGGTTGAATTCATACTCTAGATGATTGGAGCAAGATGAATTTGGCTTGGTATAGAACTCTACTTGTTTCTTTTAATTGGGTGTTTAAAACTTGTTTTGATGCATGAATTGGGTGTTCTTGAAGTAACTCTTCTATATCTATGAGGTTGAGCATGATTAGTTAGGTTTGATGTGAGTTAGAAGTAGTTTGGAAGGGTTAAAGAGTTTAAAATCGCAGGAAGAACAGGAGATGAAATTTCTGGAAAATCTGCAGGTTTGAGAAACCTTCTGTCTGACCTGTTTTTGGGGAATTTTTTTGAGGCAGTTCCTGAGCTCCGAAAATTATGAGATTTTTATTGAGAGTTCCTCTATGAGTCCTTTATCTATGGTAAAACTTTCGGGATCAGATTCGGAGTATTAAATTCTGTAGAAATTCGTAACCTCACTGCGCGCAGTTTCGGAACTGTGCTGACTGCACAGACACGTGTTGGGGAAACGGCCATAATTTTTAGCTCGAGCGATGAAATTGCGATCCGATTTCTGATTTTGAAACTAGACTCATAGACCTAAAAAAATGCATAAAGATTGTGTCCTAGTTATTCTTGTGCAAAGTCAGTTTTTGCGTTAAAGTTTATGGAACTGCAGATTCTGTGACTGTTTTCTTGAGACTAGTTATCTAACTTCTTTAAATCGTTCTTAAATGTGTTTAGGACCTCATTTAGGTATATTTAAGCATGTTTAACAGTTCCTAATCATGTTTTTATTGCCTAATTGTTTTAGGAAGTTCGGGTGGTTCGTAGAGCCGAGGTGAGTGATTTAATACTTAAATTACATGGTTTTGAACTTGTTTTCCTTATCGAGCTTATTTGAACATGTTTTATAAATTGTGTACTCCATGGATAACAATGGAAGGTGGACCTATTTGTGAAATATTTGCGAATCTATTTAATGGCATTCCCAACGTCCGGTCTTGCTAGGGGACGGCTTAATGGCTAGCAAGGGTGTTTGAGGTTGGTGTGTGTTTTGGGATAACGCATAGACGTCTGGCTTATCCACTACCAGGGACGCCCGGTAGCTTTTGAATTTTGAATAGCGGAATGTGCATTATATTTGGCTTATAAATTTGAGTTCTTTGTTTTGAAATATTAACAAATTATTTTGTATTGTCCATGGAAGGCATGTGAGTTAAGTATTAATCATTCACACGAGCTTTGGCTTATGAATTTTCTTTTCCACCTTTCAGGAAGCGACGCGTAGGGTGGCATGGTGTTTTACGAGTAAAATGTGTTGTATTTTTTTTGGGAACTTGTGGAAGGAAGTTATGCTTGTATATGATTTGTCAGCTTTTGAGTTTATATGTAAGCACAGCTCTGGGAGGTTTACCCTTTTGGTTTGCAAAATCTATGTAAGACTTTAGTTTGTTGTTAATAAAAGTCGTCTTTTGCTTCCGCTGTTATGGTTAGTCCCTTTTGATTACCACTTGCTTGGATGATATTTTATTTGTGATTTGGCCTTAGTGAGAAATCACTGGCATTTGTCATGATTAAGACCTCAAGGGCGAGTCAGGATCGTGACAGAAATCAACTAACAAAACCTATAGGGAAAACAAGTAATGACATATGAAGAAGTCAACTAAAAAACCTATAGGAAAAACAAAGAAATCAAATTACCATTATCTCCTTCAAATCACGTACTATTTCACACAAAGTACGTCGAAAAACACACAACGACTTATGCTATTCGGGAGAGTTCTTTTAGCATGACCCTTACACCAATATCAATATTTTGCATCCGATGTGACTTCCTAAGACAAAACCAATACTATATGCGTGATAGATATGCTAATTTGGTGGTTCACAGCTATGTGCTAATTATGTGGTGCATAGATATCCAAACACTTTTTCTTCGGATATCGATACACTTTTAACACATTATTCACCGTCCTAGTGGCTGTGGTTATGCATATTCACACATTGATGTGGAGTGTAATCAAAGAAAATATAAAAAGACAGAACCACCATGTATGGGACCAGCGGACATATGCTATTACGTATTCCAAAATCCAAATATATATGTAACTTTAGTTTTGGACTCAACTTGCCTTGTTTTGTCCTGTTTCATATTAATTCTTAAAAGAAAGCAAAACAAACAATTTTCCAATCTTGACAAAGACAAGCAAAACTTTCAAAGAGGAATCCTAACAAACCTACCTACGTTAGCAACCTCATCACACATGGTCACAAAAAATTTACAGGTTCAACATAAATATGTCCTCACACTCACATGATATAACTGTTAGTAATTTTAACCATGTTAGTAGTTTTAAATATTTTCATGATTCCTGGCTATGTGCCACTCACATGCCATTCTCTTGTATTTCTTTAGTTCTGGTATTCTGTTCCTGAAATTGCAGTGAACTGGACCATGGGTGGTTCTACAATGGGGCGCGGGGGGTCACCCCCACTCAAAATTAAATAACCATGTTAGCAAAAAGTATTCTCAGCCATGGGAATACAGGCCCGCGGAGAGAGAGAGAGATATATATATACATACATACGGGGAGAGAGAGAGAGAGAGAGAGGGAGGGACTTACAGTGAAAGGGAGGAGAGAATGACGAATGACGAACGGCGACGGAGATCGGAGATCAGAGAGAATGGCGAACGGCGGAGAACGTACAGTACGGCGATCGTCGCGAGAATGTAGAGGGAGAGGAAAGACGGTGCGTATGCGAGACGCATACCCTTTTTTGCAATCAGAATTTTAAACCCTAACGCCTATGGAATATGCATCATGCACATTCAATATGCATCACGCAGCTAGGGTATGCGTGATACACGCTGGATAATCTAGCTGGTCGGCTTGCATATGCCAGCACGGATAATGCACATCCGATATGCGTGATGCACATGGAATGTGCGTTTTGAACTATTTTTAAAAATAGTTTGAAAAACAGTATATTTTGCTAAATAGTTATTTGAAAAGTAATAAATCGATAAAAAACTCTCGTGGAGGAAAGAGACAAATGAAATCCTATTTCTTGTTCAATGAGAGACAAACGGATCAAGAGAGGGCAAACCAAACCTAGTTATTGCTAAGACTTAAAGATGATAGAAAACGGAGCAAGAGGAGGGGAAGGAAAATGGTTTTAGTAGATTACGTACACTAAGAGAGATGGATAACAGCCTAAACCATGGTCAAAACATGGATTAAGTGGGGATACTCTAGTATTATCCATATGTATCTAACTTGTATCTATGTTTGATACTTTGGTTTTCATATTACTAAAGTAGGAAAAAATTGACAGAATATACAGAGAAAATAAGAGGTGGAGAAAATAGATGAGTGATGACAATTTCTAAGTTTGGATCATGATTTAAAAAAAAATGAATTTTCATCTTGACCAAACAAGGCATAAACTAAAAAAAATACGGAGTATTATATGGCAACGTTTGAGGTGTGTTGAAATTGACACATTTCTTGCATGTAGACTCATCCAACCTCTTTGATGTAATGAAATACATTTGAAATATTATATTATTTGATTTGCTTGGATGTGAATTTTATTTAATTGGAGGTAAGTGATTATTTTCAATTAAGAAAGCTGGGTGTTTGGTAACAATGAGAACATTAGGTATTTTTATGCGAAATTGGAGGTGTATTGAAATGAAATTGAGCTGATATGGAGTTATGTCGAAATAGGAGTAGCAAATATAGGTGTTTAGTTTTGTTTGAGAAGAACAAAAAGAAAATTTTGAACCATTCCACCTGTTTATCGACTACAAAACAAACCAAGTATATACATATATTTTTTTTTAAAAATTAAGCAAATATATAACTTTTACTTCTGCTCACTACTGATCTGTAATTATTTTTGTATAAAAAAATTATACAAACACAGTAAAAATTATACAAACCAGTAATCCACTACTGATCTACAATTATTTCTGCTCTTGAAGTTGGTGAGAGATTTTAGTGACTACTCTTTCTTGCTCTTTTTGGAACCTAGGGAAAGGAAAGGAAAGGAAAGGAAAAGAAAAGAAAAGGAAAGGAAAGAAAAATAAGAGGAAAAATTTACTATTCATTACCCTTAAAATTTTTATTTTTTTCTCTGTTTCTCTTCTAACCAAATAATAGGGGGAAAAAATTTTCCTTTCTTTTCCGAACAGAGCCCAAGTCTTACGAAAGGAATCGTAAAAACCCACCAGAACCCAACCGGTGTCTTCTGGTTGATTCAAAACCCTAAAAACTCTATTGATCTGATCTCAACAGTTTCGTCATCGTCTTCCCCTTGTCTGCTACTGTGAAAGAAGAAAAATGGCGAAGCCGCAACAACAAGCATCGACCCTAGAAGCGGGTCCTCTACTGCTAGTCGTTCTAATTGTCGCTCACGTCTTCGCTTTGGTACGTACAAGTATACAATCAGATCTCTAGCTTCCATACACGCCCTATGGAACGTGTACTTATGGATGCGCTTTTGTAGGGCTACTTGATTTACCGTTTAGGCACTCAGAAACAGCCCCAGAGAAGAAAGGAACACTAGTGGCAGCTCAATTTTTTACGGCAACATAGAAGCAGGTAAAAAAAGAAGCCCTTGTTCGTTGGTTTCTTAGTCGAAAACTTGGGTAATTGAAATTTTAAAAAGTTGATTGTTGTTGGGAATTTGGCCAAACAAACAATCATGCAACGCGTAGAATAATCAAGAACAGAAAACAAGAACGCAAGCTACAGAGATTTTTACGAGGTTCCCCATCACGGCTCACTCTAATTTTCACTATGTATCAAATGAAGAAGTACAAGTTACATTGGCTGTTGCGTATAGCTAGTTACCGTCAGCAACGAAGTGTGACCCAAATCGATTCAGGCTTCACAAGGCGAACAATCTCATTATTTATGCTTTTCGGGTCCGTATTACATGTTCTTAAGTAGTTGTGTTTCTAAAAGTAGTTGTGGACTGTATTTTAGATCAGGGTTGGCTCATTTATTTTGGAGACCCAAAGTGAATTTTCTATATTGAGCTCCTCACATATTCATAAATTTCTTGAAAAAATGATAAAAGTTCAAAAATAACAAAAAATTCAAACTAAAAGGATAAAATTATGACAATATAAATGTAAAAAGATATGATTGCAAGAGTTTTTGAAGAAAATAAGATACAATTGTGTTTTTATTTGGAAGCATTCTAATATTAATATGTAAGTTACATTATAGTGGGGCCTCAATTTTAGACCAAAATTCGGGAGCCGGAAGCGGTCGCTTCTCTCGCCTCCCTTATGAGCCGGCCCTATTTTAGATCTTTTCTCTCGCCTCCCCTATGAGCCGGCCCTATTTTAGATCTTTGGAGGCTTTATGCTTCTTAGTTTGATGTTTTTCTTTTTGGGTTCTGGATATAAGGTTTTTTGAATGGTTTCCATTCCCAAGTTTACCTACCATTTTTCTTGATGATGTTTGTTTATATTTCTCCATCTACTTTGGATTGCTATGTAGAAACACAATGAAGTTATTTGTGGGAGTGAGACACTAGCTTCCTCTGCTAGGTTCGCATTTCAAATTAACTCTTATGTAGTTTCCTGGGAATTGGCTGAATCATATTTCTTTCGTATTGCTAGGCACTCGCTTTTTCATTCATTGAGAGGGAATCAAATTAACTCCACCACGTGGTTCTCTCTCTCTCTCTCCAAAAAACCATCCAATGGGGTCAACGGTTAACTTGGTGAAATATGAGTAATCTCGGGCCATGAATATGTTCTCTCGTTTCTAGTGCAATATGAAGTATGTAGGTGCGGTCAAAATTATTAACCCCTGACCCAGGGGGATTATTTGACCCACCAATTAGCAGCGGACACGTGGCAGTAGAAGCCGCGCGGAAGGGGGGCCCAGTCAAACCTTGACCTAAAAAAGAATGATTGACCGTCCAATCAAAAGAGCACACGTGTACAAAGATAGAAGGATACGCCCGCGGAAGATGTTCGCGGAGGGGGTAGCCACCGCGGGAGCGAGCTCGCCCCGCGGAAGACCAAAATGTGCCTCGAGGTGGCCTCAGCAGCGGGAGACTACAAGCAAGGTCCCGCGAGCCGCTGAGTTCTCGATTACGAAGAAGTTACATTAAAGAGTTCCCGGGGTTCCATCCTGGCCTAGAGGCAGGGTCTGGAAGGGACTCTGCGAGGGAACACGATCGCCACAGGTTGCAACCTTGCTTCAGCGGGAATTGGGGTGTTTCTTGTGGCTTGATGGCTTGGGATGGAGGACGCGCCGCGGAGATTCTAGCTCTCCCACGGAAAAGTTTTCGCGGAAGGACGAGTTTCTCCAGGGGCCTGGAGGTATGGAAGGGACACGTGTTGGGGTCTTATAGGGGCACCGTCCTAGGCCTGACCTAAGCCCAGGTGCCCTATAAATACCCCTGACATTCCCATTGAATAGACAGAGCTGACTTTTCCTGGAAAGAGAGGGTGTGAGCATTGAATTAGAAGAAGGAGAACATTCTTCCCCAGAGAAAAGGTGACCTCACCCATTCAAATCCGGAAAGGGCCAGACACCCCCGCGGGAGATAACAAGGGACGCGCTGCCTTTGTCTATTCTGTACCTCTTGCTTCTTCTCTCACCCCACAAGATTTCTCCCCCTTTTCCCCTCGCTAATCATCGACCAATCGCACTTCTCCAGCTCACACGTATTCACACGTAAGCGATCCCTGCGGAACCCCCCTACCTACAAAGTACAATCGAGCAGTCGTGATTTTGGGATGTGTGGACTAGTGCAACATATTGTTCTTACTAGTGGCTGAGATTGTTCACACTTCACATTTTAGACCATTCATGTCCAACCTCTCTGGCATGTCATTTGGTTCCTAGTATTTCTAGAAATTCTGTGTCAAATAGGGCATACTCATTGCATTAAGAAATTGCCTTTTCAAGGGATTAGGTAGAGAGTGTAAGTATTGTATGTCTAATTGCAGGGGTTGATTTTGTGCTTTTTTGTTTTAAATTGGTATCCTTGTCCTTCCCACCTTCACATTTTAGTAACGCAACCCAATCTTTTCTCAGAGTGCAAGTGGTTTACTTGACATCTATTTACCTTTGTGGTTGTATTTGGCACTCTGACCTAAGGTGGATAGATGCTGATGTAGGCTTCTGTGTTTGTGGTATACATATTACATATCCATAGCTAATTACTTCAGTTTCTCCTTAAGAAAGAAGGTGCTGTGGGTTAGTAAAGTCCTACTGAGATACTATTTAGTGGTGGAGTGACCTTTAACTTTGGACATTTAAATCCACTTGAACAGCCAAGAATTCATATAGCCAACCCCAATTAAGAGGCAAATAAGGCTTAGTTTAGATTGGTATGGTTTGTTAATAGAACCAGCCTACTCCTTTGTGTGCTGTGTATATAACGCTGATTTTTATAATTAGAAGATCAATTTTTATGGCTTCTTGTAGAGCCCTTTGCCATCTCATTATCCTCTTGGCAATCAAGTCCGGCCCTATGTCTCTCTTGGATTCTAGTTTTAGGTACTCTAATACCTGTATAGTTTGGATCTATGAAGATCATATTGAATATTGGTATTATGCGGGATAACCTAGAACAAGTAGGATGCATACTGACATACATTGATAATATGTTAAGTTTTGCTAAAAATTAGAAACCTAAGTTCCAAAATTAATCAAAGGCATAGTCAGCTAAGGGATTCATGTTTAATGGCATATGGAAAGTCCAAACCTGAGTTTACTGCCATCATTAAAGAAAATACAGACCAAAGCTTAATTGCAAAAGCATGCTAAGCAGAGAAACAAGTCCCATCAAGCTAACTTGATCTCTGTGTAAGTTTAAGTACTGTAACAGTTGGGGTGCCATACGTAACTTGGTTCTGCAAAAATTAAGACAGAAATTTGGTATAGCTTTATTATACTAGTATGCTTGCAGATGTACCATGCAAAGTACCCTGCCCAATCAACATGTTTTTTTTGGAGTATTCCTGCTTCATGGGTTTTGATCCATTTGTCTTACTGCAATACCTATCCCTGTTGCGATCCTTTGTCTAACCTTGACGCAACCTTGAATGTCAAATTTATTAATAGTTGTTTATTATGGTAGTTTTTGAAATTCCAAGATGTGCATGAATACCAATAAAAGAGTGATCCTGTCGTCATATCTTCATCTCTTATGCTTTAGGCTTTTTGCTCTTATCCAAACATGACAGTGAGAAAATACATTCGTTTCTTCTCTTCTTTTTTACCCAGACATGACACCATAATCATTTTATTTATTTCCTCACCTAGTTCACCAACGAGTTGGTAATTACATGCTTCTCTCCTCTAATATAATGAATGATTACTATTTTCCTATTTAGCAGTTTGCTTGATTATACATCTTTATTGTCACCACAATAAGGTATTTTCCTTGAATATACTTTCATTCCTTCTTGTATTTGAAAATCTCTCCACATCTTCTGCTTAATCGTAGAAGCTAACTGATAACTACGATTTTCTTTCACAGGAAATCTTCAATTCATTTGTAGATTGGTCCAACGTAGATATAAGGTTCTTATACGAGGTGCTTTATGAAGAAATCACAGCTACCTTCTTTTGCTTGTAAAATTCCTTATGCTTATCTGTTTCAGGTAGCTGCTTGATATGGATGTCGATGTTTGATCTCTATGTTATTCAAGACAGCATACAAATTTTGTTCACTTTATATTAAGTAAGTTAGCGGTAGCAGACATTGATGTTGCAATTAGCCTGTTTCGCTCTTTGTAGGATCAGGATTTAGTAGTTTTAAAAAATGAAAAAAAAAATGAAAGAATATATATTGCATATGTGCTACGGATGTTGCATATGTGTCTTTCATAACTCCACTATATCCGATCTATTGGTGTCTTCTGTTTAGCGAAGCAATTGAAACACCCATGGAGAAGAGGTGGGCATGGAACAGAGAGGGAGTGCATTATGGTTAACTAATTAAGCGAACAATCTGCTTGATCAATTTTCGTACATTCTTTTATTTTTTCCTTTAATATCAATGTATCATAATCCTACTCTTTTTTTCTTTTTGTCGGATACTCCTACTTTGATCCAACGAACTCGACTCGGTTAGAGGTGGAGTCGATGTAACGGGACCCGTCATGGTCTAGGTTCTGTCATAAATTTACTTAAACCTACTGACTTGTGTGCCTGTTTGGGCGCCTCTTTTTTGCCTTTTCAACTTCTCATTTTTTAGTTTTGGGTGTTTGGCTGCTTGTGGGGAAAATGGCTTTTAACAAAATGAGTTCTGTTTTTTAAGATCCAGGGCAAAAGCCAAAAAGAGGGCCTGAGGTCCTTTTCAACTTCTCATTTTCCACTTTTGATGAGCTAAGAGGAGAAAAGACCAAATTATCCTCTATATTTGGTTTTAAGACTCTCCTAGGGTGCTCATTGAAAGGCTTTAGAGCCAAAATTTTATTATGACCATTTATGATAAAATGATCAGAAAAATAAAATCTTCACATTGGTTAAAACGCAGTGAAAATTTGAGTAATTAATTTTTTAATCATATTTTTTTATATATAGAGGGTGTAAAAAGGGTTTTTTTTTTTTTTAAGGAGAAATGTGTAAAAAGTTGTGTGTGCGCGCTAATACAATTAAAAACGAAAAAAATTAAAAAATTTGATTAAACCATTATTTATACACAGTATATCACATAATAAATAAACAAGGGTAACATAGTAAAAAATCAGGTCATAATTCATTTTCACCACATATCTCTCAACTTCTCATTTTCCCCTTTTTACATTTTGGCTGTTTGGTTGTTGATTCTCAAAATGGGTTTCAGAAAATGAGTTCTGGAAATTGATTCTCATTATTGTCTTTTCCTATTTTGGCTGTTTGCCACCCCATTCCGAAAATGGGTTTTGGGAAAACACATTTGCTCATTTTGCTTAAGGAGACGAGAAGTAAGAAAGTGGTCCGGAGGAGCTTTTTGCATTTTCGGCTTCTCTCAAACACTACTCCTCTTGCATAATGCATTCTGCACATATTCATCCAAACACTCAACCAGGATTCAAAATACATTTTGACCATAATCCAAAAAGCCAAAAAGTCAAAAAGCCAAAAATGAGAAGCCAAAAAGTAGGCTTCCAAACACTACCAAATTCAAAATATATTCTGGCCAAAAAGCCAAAAAGTCAAAAAAGGTAAAAAATCAAAAATTAAAAGCCAAAAAGTAGGCTCCCAAACACCCCAACTATCAAGTTGCAAAATGCATTCTACACATATCATTTAAACACTCTATTAGATTTAAATTACATTCTGACCAAAAAGCCAAAAAATCAAAAAGCCAAAAAGTTAAAAATGAAAAGTCAAAAAGTAGATTCCCAAACACCCCGCGCTTTATAAATTGTAATATGCTAATGTGGAATGAATGTTAGTTACCCTTTGCTTCACCAATGCCAAGAGCAGATATTTGGAGTCAAAAAATTTATATAGTACTTTTTTTGGGTAAATAAAATTTTATATGCTCTCTCCGTCCCTTTTAAGTGTCTTGCTTCGTAACTCCAACTTATTAAGGAGACATCATCATTACACATTTCACATCAACTTTTATCTTCACTTTCCCTACTTACCCTCTATAGAGACATCATCATTAAACTTTTACTCACTAACTTTTCAAAATGGAATCTACTTTTAGGGACAAAATGGAAAATGCACTAACTTTTATCCACTAACTTTACAAAATAGACACTTATTAAGGGACAACCCAAAATAGAATACTGGACTCTAAAAAATAGACGGAGGGAGTACTTGTTATTATTGTAACTGCACAAACGGCTACGTGAGGTTAGTTACCTTAATTAAAATGGTAACCACATTTGTACGTAAGTCGTTTGGGAAGTAATGTGATATCCCATTTTTGTAGCAAGAAAGAACATCATACATGTACATAGATGTGTTTATGTAAATGTTGGAAGTACTGCCCCAAAATTTCGTTAAAGAATCCAAAAAAGCATGGTACTTAAATAAGCGAAGGCAACATGAAATGATGAAATACGTGACGTGATCGTGTCGTGTCGTATCGTATGAAAAATAAATTTATAAAAACTAAGAGATAAGTACCCTTATCCAGAAGAATAGAGGTCAAGTTTGAGTGTCAATCTGCATAGACAGATTGATTAAGTTGCAATTTGATTTCTAAATAAAATCGAAAGAAAGAAATTTTTTTGGTTTGATTTAGGGGACTAATTGAATCTGGCCCCCCGATCCCGAGTTTTAAAATTTTTAGTTTTTCATACATGATTTTGAATATTATCGATAATTATTTATGTATAGGTATTTATAATCTTAATAATTTTGGTTTGATTTGATAAAAAATCGATTATTTTATACTCCGTATTTTCATTTCTCAATTTTTTTTTCATAGATAAAAGATAAATACGTGACTGTTAAAGTAGCTTAAAGAAAAATAAAATGATTGGTATATTTTAACTTCATTAGACATTTCTGGATACATATTAGCATTTCTTTCTTCTTTTTTTGACAATCAGAATGTCTGGATTAGTTTACACGCACCTTGACAAAAGAGGGTAGGTACACATCGACGACTGTTTTATTTATTTACTTTTGGAGCTGGTGGCCTGGGAGAAATTGGGGTGCCCCATGCCACTCGCCATCCAAGTGGCTCCGCGGGTGGCGGAGCTAGGAATCCCAGTTAGAAGGGGCACACGTTTATGCATATCAACCAAGTAATTGCTAAATCATTGATCATCCATTTGGTTTTGCACTTGATTGTTCAATTTTTACTTCGAAAAGCTAGAAAATGAGTTGGATTGATTCAAAACATGCCAATTCGCTATTTGCCACGATAAAACAAGCATTTTAATTCTTGAAGGGGTCTATTAATTTCGTTGAAAATCCACGACAACACAGTAGACAATAAGCCCAACACCCAAAATTCAAATTCCTCAAACATTTTTTGAGTAGGTTGTAAAAAAAATAAAACGTGTTGGTGATAAAAATCCAGGAGGGGCACGTGAACCCTGGGCCTTAATTCCCTCCACCCTGCATTGTTCTATATATTGGCATTAGGTGCTGATCCAGTTTTCTCTCTCTCTCCCAAACCACCATGGCTGCATTGCTCTATATATTGGCATTAGGTGCTGATCCGGTTTTCTCTCTCTCTCCCAAACCACCATGGTTGCATTGCTCTATATATTGGCATTAGGTGCTGATCTCTCTCTCTCTCTCTCTCTCTCTCTCTCTCTCAAACCACCATGGATCAACCACCAGAAGAGGTCCAACCCGCAAAAACCTTCTACTTCAAAAACCTCCTAACCATCCCACTCTTCTTCGCGACATTCGTCGACGGTCTCTTCACCCACCTCCCTCTCCTCTCCCAATTCAACCCCTCCCCATCTGCTTCTTCTCGTTTTGTTCTTTTGATAAGCACTTCTCCTTTTAATGTTTATTCCAACATCGACTCCTCCCAATGGACCAAACTCCTCGTCTTCCCATTCTGCTACCTCGTCATCCTCTTTGCTTTCCCTCTCCTCACCGCCATGGTCTCCACCCCCGTCGCCTCTCACGAGCGCCTCTTCATCACCCACCTCTGGGTCTCGCTCGCTATGTTTGTCTACAATGTTGTAGTTTTCGGGTCAGCCCTCGTCTTGGTCGCAATCAATACCCATAACTTGGGTTTGCAGCTGGTTTCCGCCTTCGTTCTGGGTTGCTTTGTGTTTCTTATTGATGATGTGACGTTGTGGCGCTTGGCTTCAGTGCTTGAACCCGATCAGGGAGTCGCTGCGATGAAGAGGAGCTATCTGTTGATTTGTGGCGTTAATGCGGTTTTCGCCTATCTGTGCATGGGTACTGATTTGGTTATCCTAATAAAGAACTGAGGAAGTTGGAACTCGGAAGTCCATTCTTTTTGTTCTCCCCTCTTTCGTTGTTACAAAATGATAAATATGGTTTTTAATGGCTATGGATTGGTGACTGAAGCCTCAAATTGTTTCTCTTGGTAATTTCGGTGTAGCGGAATTACCTGCTAATATTACTCTTCCTAATTCATGGATATTGGTGGGTATTATATGATGGATTCGCATTTTGTTTGTTATGCTTCTTGATTTGAACTTCAATGTCTAGCATATACAGTATAATATACTCATCCGTGTTTCATTTCTTGCGGCCGTCAACAAAAACCAAGACAGCTGATTTTTGCTCCTAGATTTTTGTTATGCAGCTGGAGAACCATAAGATTCGGAATCAAAATATGAGCAGAGGCGAAAGATAATCGTGCCCATCGTGATTAGTACGACAGTTATTCATGTTAATTTACTGGAGTAGTTAGTTCACATCTGTATTTTTCTTATTACGGGATGCATGCCTTCTGAGTATTTCAAAGTACTGTATATCTCATCCTCATCTATAGATTGCCTTCACCTTTATAGTTTGACTCCAAAAGTTGTATAGTTGATAAGGTTGTTTTTTTGTGTGTGGGGGCAAAAAAACACAACACACGCCATGCGTGATTCTTGCTGTGGACATTTTGATAGGGAGAAATCAATTCATTCGAGTTGTGCAGGAATTTGTTTGGATAAAGATTTATGCTCCTTGTTCTTTAGTAAAGGGGGCTTGTGCAGGGAGCAAACCCACAAACCAAACCAACCAACACGATTAACCCTTGGGGCTATAGCATTTCAATATGGAAAATGCATTTATATTGCTTTGACGACACAAGCGGTTGATAATTTTTCATTTCCAAATTCAGAATTCTTGTTTATCTGTATGTTCTGCTGCAATTCCGTACTAGAATTAATACAATTCCACATTTTCAAGAAAACCAATGAGTTACCTTGATTAGGACAAGGACTTGCAGGTGATATAATTTGGACAAGTTCCCAGGCTCTTCCCAGGCAAGTCCTATAAATGGTTCTGCAATTTTGATGGACGGGAACACAACTTCAAACAAAACATAAGCCAAAACGGCCCTAATCTTTGGCAGGCCGAAATCTCCTTAAAGCTTTCTACTGCAAAGTTCCTGTTTTTTTTTTTTTCACAAGTTCAACGGCAAGGTTATGCAACAAACAAAAAGTGTAGAAGCGCCAACAAGTCCTCCAGGAGGAGATATGAAACATTTGAAGTCATATTTCTTAAACCAATTTCATTTAAAATTGAAAATGAGGTTCCGTTTTCTGATTGATTTGCAAGCACGAGCACAAAATTAAAGTCCCAGAAACAGCAATCAAAATTGGTCGAGTTTCTTTTCAACACATGCATCTATATATACAAGCACAATTTATGTATACCTAAAATTCACCAAACTAAAGGATAGGATATTGAACCCAACCACCTTAGTATGGGTGAAGCACACCATTCGAGTTGCGAGGCAACGACTGCTCTCCAGATGGGAATAATTTGTGATGTGCAGAGTTTGCAGACGGTGACATGTAAGTTGACTTGTTCTCACCATATGATGGTACATAGATATTTGATGAAAGGCCTGGGATCCTTGGCAATCCAGCTGTAGTATCAGCACCTGACCTTGAATCTCGCGAAAACACGTCAGCTTCAACCTCATCAAGAGTCTACAATAGAAACCACTATTTAGACAAAAAGAGTGCATTTGCATATGCTCGGGCAATGCAGGAATATATGTAAGTGGTGGCACCTTTTAAACACATTTCAACATAAAATATAGTACCAAGCAACATTAGAATAATAATAAAAAATTAAAAAAACGTTCGTGCTAAGAATTAAAAAACCTAAAAACGAACAAATTATTTGAATTGCCTTAGCGGATCAAGTCTAAGAGCAATTCACTACGCAATATTTAGCAATTTTGTTCCCATTGTTAATAATTGCTAATGTATAAACCGCATAGCTCATGGTTATGGTTTTGGCACTTTTGAATTTTGGACAATATGATTTAGAGAGTTCCAAATAGTAAGTGGCAACTATATTTAATTTTAAATTTTAAAAAATCAGTGGGGGCCCGTGCCCCTGCTCGTCCTATACTCCCCCTGCCATTATGCTCGGGATCGGGAAGGACAAAACGCTGGGTTAACCTAAAAGGTTAAATATTTACTTTCCTTCTTTCTTTTCATTTTTGCTTCTTTTTCTTTTACTAACCTGAACAGCTTGTTGGAGAACATGGAATAGCTCCCTTGTCCGTTTTCTTTTTGTGACCACCTCATCGTGCTCCTGCAACATCTCTTCAAAAAGGTTCTCTCTGTGTAGACCAAAAACAGATCCTCAATAATGTCAAACAATGTTCATGCAGCAGAGGAAATCAGTGAGACAGTGCCCCATAACCACGTTGGAGCACGAAGGTGGTGTGCTTTGTTTCGTTAAGTTTACATAATCAGAAGGCAGATACTAAAGCCGAAGTGATTAGGAAAATTAGGTTAACTTTCGACTAACACCCCATCAGTGAAATGGTTGTCAAGATAGTTAACAAGAACAAATACCAAGAGGGTTGAGATAGGTATAAAAAGGCTCAGCCAAATATCTATAACCTGTGTACAAGTAGACAATATTTCAGAACACTATTTGTAAAACATATAGATCTGAAACAATTTATCAACCAGTGTATGAGACAGGTTAAGGGCCTTCAATTATATCCTCATGCAAATAACAAATATTTCCATTACATGAGAAGCCATCTAAATGCAGCCAAGTATCATCCATTATTCTCTGGCATTCAATTTTCTTCTATTTCCTCATTATATCCTCATGCAAATAACAAATATTTCCATTAAATGAGAAGCCATCTAAATGCAGCCAAGTATCATCCATTATTCTCTGGCATTCAATTTTCTTCTTTTTCTGAGGAAATAGAAACCACGGAACCACATACATCCAGAGCCATCTGGATGCTTCAGAGCAGCACACACCGACTATAGATTATAAATAGGCTGACGAGGCTGTTGAATCAGGCAAAATGCCTGTAGCAATAGAACTTAGCCAAAACATTACAACTACAAATTATAAAAGACTAAAAGATGGGACTATGAGGAAGTTATTAGAGAATGATGGATCGGTAGTCTATGGACATGAGAATTCATTGTTCATGAGCCCCAAATAACAACAATTGAATCAGGCAAAATGCCTGTAGCAATAGAACTTAGCCAAAACATTACAACTACAAAAGACTAAAAGATGGGACTATGAGGAAGTTATTAGAGAATGATGGATCGATAGTCTATGGACATGAGAATTCATTGTTCATGAGCCCCAAATAACAACAAACAAGCAGAAATTCCAAGCATTGTTGTTCCACACAAGACATCAACCTAGTCAAGAGACTGGCTTAATGGGTCACCAGCTTATTGAGCCACTCGGGTCAACCTAGGAGATCATATAATTGTACTGGTTTAATGACGTTGATCACAAGACCTTGTAATATTCTGCTGCCCAAAGAGGTAGGGATAACATAGTCATCAGAATTTCATTATTCATGATCCAATTAGCGGTTTGATTCACAGTTGATGCATATATTTAAGTCTTTTACAATTCAATAGGTAAATATATTTGGAATAGAGTCAAAAGGAAATCATGTGATCAAAAGTTCACTATAAGATTCAGTTAGCAATATCCATGTGATTCTAGAAATTAGCAGGTCAAACCCTTCCAAACACCTCAAATAACCCCTTTTTTTTTTTCCGTAGCAAACTCATAATACTACTTCTGGGAGTGCTAATGTGAAGATAACCAATACCATGCACTATGAGTGTTAAACAGTATCCAGGTAGACTTAACAGGTTCTTAAACGTTCTTTCTTATTTTTTCCTGAGAAATTTTGTCTTCAAGGATGTTCACGGCTGTTATTTCTATCCATGAATTATCTATTGCTGTTATGGTGAAACAAACACAACTTTATATGATATGCGTTGGCACAATAGGACTCAACAGTTCCACAACGCTTTTTATATCTGCTACTTTTCTTTTACCAAGAAATATACAAGACTGTATTTTACGTTTCTATGCATTTGAAATAAAGGGTTCCCTCCCTGCTACTCCGTTTGGTACTCCCTGTAAGGTTTCCAAGTACCTTATAAATATCAAAAGAGAATAAACTAGAGTCTTAAATAACCTCGTGGTCAGCGGGATTTGGATGGACATTTTCTATGATGAGGCAACAATCTCCCCAATTAGACAATGTAATCACATCCTTGTACAACTATCACCGTATGATGTGCCAGTATCAATTGATTCATATTCTTAATATACAACATCAATTGCTATATTACATTTACCTTTCCCAGTACATTTTGTACTGCGATTCGCAAAACAAGTTTCAACTCCTGATACGCCAAGTTGCCAACTATGGTCCACCAAACGTTATCCCATGCAATCATGCCTCAGAAAGGTTGGACATGCTTGATTAAATGGGAACATTTATGCAGCGGGGGACAAGATAACCCTACCAATATCAAAACCTCCCATACCATGGGGTTCCTCGTATTCTCTCCGCGAAGCCATAAAAAAGGTTGTTATAGAAAAAGAATGGCCCATGCAAGGTAAAAGGAAACGTCTATTGATATGACAATGGGATAGTAACCCAATCCAATAGTACAGAAGGTCATACAAATGCTGGAATTAAATTAAATTTCCACAAATGATATATTTCAACGTCATTGATCCAATATGACATTATCCTACATGCCCATTGAAGCCTATAAGAATTGCTTCAATGAACTACAAATGGAAGAAATGGTAAAACAAAGCGAGTGAATAACTCATCTGAACCGCGATGCACGAAAGGACTCACTATCACACATAACCCTTTTCTCTTCAACTAGGAAAGAAAACAATCATCATGATAAATAACCAATTCCAACGACATTAATCATTATCAACACAATTTAGCAACTCAACACGTAAAAGAAACATAAACCGAGCTTCCAGATTCTTAATACAATTTTCCGGAAATTTAGAATCCCGAGATGAAAACTCAGCAAGCATTTAAAGGGTTAAAATATTACTAATAGACTCCTTTTATATATTGCCTCAGAAGAAAATGGATCAGACATCATACTAAAAAAGTCCTTTTTGTGTGTCATATGCATACCTGTACAATTTCTGTATAAAGGTATTAAGAAGATCCCTTTTCGTATGGTTGACCTGGAGTAAAAACACAGTAACAGAACAATGAGAAAAACAATAGTGGACTAGTGGAAGATGACGAGGAAAATGAGTGCACAAAATTCAAGCTAAAGAGTAGTCGGGATGTTCCACACCCACAAACATAAGATTTGAACAACTAGACCAAGGCAAAGGAAGGCCTCAACTAGCATACCAGAAAATGCATTATAGCTTTTGGAACCAAGTCTTGAATGTTCTTTCTGACAATGTCATAGTAAGAGCTCAAGAGCAATTTGGTTATTTTTACTTCCACCGCTTCACCATCTGTTTGTGTTTCTGCTGGTCTTAAGACAGCAGGGGGCTGAAATCACCCGGCCACAGAAAAGATATTTGAATCAGGATTAAAGAAAATTACATTTGCGTCTTCAACATAGAGAAGCAGTTTATCAAGTCCTTTAGAAGCACATTACCTCCCTCAATTGAATCACAGAAGGCATCTGCTCAACATCATGTACTGTTTCACCAAGAGAGCTCATAGCTGAACTATCTGCAGACGATGCTCGACTCCCAAATATAGATGAGATACCCCAAGTCCTCGCTGATGAATTACCTGCCAAGTTAGTAGTAATTTAGTAGCTACTTGTGCCAAGGAGTAGGTGTGACAAGCATTAGGTGGCGATAGTCATCCTCAAATTTCACATAGAAGGCCAACTATAGAACGGTGGCAGCTGCTCTGCAAGATTACTGCCACAACCAACCCCTCAGAATCCCACCAACAATTTCTACACTATCCTCTCGTGAAACAATGATAACTGGTACATATTCTTTACATAGTAACAGTGGAAAATTTCATAATGCATAAACGGGGGGGGGGGGGGGGGCGCGCGAAGGGTAGCAATTACAGCAGTTCGAAGTTATTTTTAGGATACAGGCAACTTTTAATATATCATGATAGGATTGCATCCACCAGATATATGCAATTTAGCTTTACAATAACCAATTAACCATTATTAAAAGCTTCATTTATCAAAGATGTACATACACATATATATATACATACACATACACACAGTGTGTGTATACATACATACATACATATGTACATCTATCTATATATGAGTTTAATTTCCTTTCATTATTTTATAATTGAGTACTGGAGTTTGTGCAAGCAAAATATATGCATCCACCAGATGGAATACGAGAAATATGACATCATGTGTGAGCCAATAGACCAAATTCCATCCAAGTTCTATTTCATCCACAAAAGGAGAAAAAAAAAAAAACCCATCACAATTTATACACAAATCAAGTCCATTTCCACCTATCACGTAGAAATACACATATGTATATATAGGGATCAATATAATGGTAATTGGCCTTAGAAGCATTTAAAGTTTTTATTTCGACATGCAGAACAATACACATGATGGGTTTGCTAAGGGGTTGTTTGATAACCCAATTCAGCACTTATTAAGTAATAAATTATAAAGTTGCTTTGATAACCATATTTCAACATACTTGATATCCTAAGTGCCTCTTAAAATGTAGGCTTAATAAGTTACAAAAATTAAGTAGCCTGATACCTACTTAATTCTCACTAAATATGTCAGTACTTGTATATCACCCATTCCGTTACCATCACCACCCTCCACGGCTACCGCTACCACCCACCACTGCCACTGCCATCACCACTACTACCACAACCACTATTCCATCGCAGCTGCCAACATCACCACTCGACCGCCGCACCACTACCAATACTACTATTGCCACTACGTGACAAACATCACCGGTATTCCATTGGCACCACCTTCGCACCAAAATTATAACTTTTTTAATTATTTGATGATGTATTACACATCATGTGAATCTAAGAACATATACTCAAAAGGACAAGAGGGTGGCCAGTGGCATGTCCAACACTCCTCGGACTCGTATCCAATACTCTTTTTTCTTCGTCCACAATTAGGAAATAAACATTTTAATTCAGACAAGTGTCAAAACACTTTTTTTGCAACTGACACTTATTTGGTGTCGATGACTAAGAAGTTACAACGGCATAGACACTTCTTAGATACTTGCTAACATGTGATTATAAAAAATTTAAGAATTTGATGTATCACAATGGTATACAACCATTGTGAAACTAAAAGTAGATACGACTAATCATTTTCATATTCACAACAAATATGTATATAAATTTTCAAAGGGATTCCTGGCCTTTATCCATGCCCTATTTGCAAGGACTTCTTAGGCCCCAAGTTAGTCTACATTCTTCAAAACACAAAACATATTATCCATCGTACCCCAAAGTGTCTGTGTGCTACATTTTAGAGAAATAATGAATTCATGTGTCCCTATTCTACCGTATCCGTATCCTATATCTGTGTCAGTGCTTCTTAGATCTCAACAATAGTTGGAAATCATGGTAAGTTTCTAATGCAAACTAGTTATCTTTAGAAAATAGGTACTCAGTTTAGGAGAAAAATTTATTAAATTGCAGTAGGTCTACAAAACAAATTATTCCGTATCGAGCATATTCTACCTATATGATAAAATAGTCCGTAGATTGCCCATATGTTTTTTTCTTTTGAAATCAAGTTTTATATGCAACCAGATATGGATGAAGAAGATCCAGTCAGATGGCTGCCCCATCCAAGTGGATTATTCTCTGTGAATTCAGCTTGTGAAGCCATCAAAATCCAGTTCAGGTTTGGCAAAGCTGATTTGGAACAGAAGATCAGTTCCAAAGTGGGCTTTTAGTTTTTGGATAGCAATTCAGGAGAGGCTGACTACTAAGGATAGACTTTCTGCTTGGGGTATGGATGTGAAGGTTTCTTGTGTTGTGTAATATGGGGAGTGAAAGCCAACAACACTTGTTCTGGGACTGTCCCTTCTTGGCTGCTATTTTGCAAACATTATGGACCAAGAATAGGAATTTGAATAAAGGTCTTCCAAATTAAAAGATACCATTGAGTTCTGTTCTCACAATGCTGGGGCGGAAAAGTTCCAGGTGTAGTGTAGTTGCTAAGTCCTCAATTGCTGCTACTGTCTATTGCCTTTGGATGGAAGGAAATCGATGATTTTAAAATAAAAAAAAATCAAGTTGCTGCTTTGGACTAGGTCACTCTAAGGGTAGTGAACTCTATTAGAGATTTACTATGCTAAATGAGAAAGGTGGAACGTAGTCAGAATAATAAGTCTGTATGTAGAATTTGAGGGATTTCTTAGATTTTTTTTTGTCCCTCTTAAGTTATGTGGAGTTTTG